>JARFMN010000021.1:0-401610 GCA_029372045.1 Scleroderma citrinum
CAACCTAACCTAACCTAACCTAACCTAACCTAACCTAACCTAACCTAACCTAACCTAACCTAACCTAACCTAACCTAGGCAGACCAAGGACTGTAAGGAAGACAATCGTTCCTTCTCGGCTGCTTTTAGCCCAACTGAAAATGCACGGGTCAACACTATTGGATCGATAAGGTGATGTCTAGTCATAGATTCCTCACGCGCTCAGCCACTGGCTGCATCGAAGCCTTTCAAGCAACCAGGAAACACTACAGATTAGGTCTCTGCCCTTATCACGTCCACCAGTCATCAACATTGGTCAGAGGGTTTAAGTAGACAAGCTTTCCTGTGAGTGTCATTCACTAGATTTCTATTACCATTTATCTGGGTTCTCCACATGATACAGGATGTCGACCACATGCTAAAGAGAACTAACACAACCATACTACCTGTATCAAGCTTCATCCAGACATCTGTTTCTGAATTTCGGTGTCATCGATCCATTTAGGAGGTATGGGTGCCATTCCACAATTGCTAGTACAGTCTAAAGGAGATATGTATAGACTTTGATGGAATGTATCTGATCAATGTAAAAACGTTTATGGAGAGGGAGCAGGCAATGAGCAAGGGAGAAGTAGATTGTGGAACCAAAGTCCTTGAATTCCACGATAATAACACCACAGATTACGCGATCTTGTCCCATCGGTGGATGGAACCACAACTAGAAGTCAACTATAAAGAGATGGTCAAACTCGCGCGGATGGAAAAACAAGAGCAGAAGCAAGTGCGCGAGTGCCTTGGCTACAAGAAGATCTTCAGTAGCTGTGAGCAAACTAAAAGGGACGGGTACGACTGGCTGTGGGTCGACACCTGTTGCATAGACACATCACTGAAACTAAAGGTTCCTCAACATCGGCCGCCGGACGCATGCGAGACTCTAGAGTTCAGACTGAAACATTTCCTGTGTCAACGCTCAGTTCTTTCTCTCTTTCTTCTTCAACAATCCATGCATCGACTGACTTTCCATATCAGATCTTGTGATCCACTACCCGCGGACAGCCTCCAGCCTTCATTGCGTGTACGATCACGCAAGCGTTCCTGTAACCCGACAAACCAGTTGCTGGGCGTGGCAGACCAGCTGTAGCACCATACTGCAGTCCACTGGCGAGATCGGGACCAGACAGGGAGACCATGACAACTTCACTGGGATTGGTGGACACGTTGCGGTGAACGAGAACGACCTGAAAAGAAACCTTCTGTTTAGTCTCCACAAGCTCCTGTCGGGCACAATGCAGTTGAATTTTGGTCCGTGTAAGTTCTTCTCTGTGCGCAAGATCTGCTGAGAGTATTGCATGACATCTCTGCAGAACTCGAATGCAGGCCTTTGAGCGGTGCTGCAGGGTCCTGGGAAGCTGGTCCGGAGTTAGTAGATGGTTTTCTTTGTGGTGTGTAAGCTTGCATATATACTCTTTTTTGGCCGGTGAGGCTTATATCTGCATATCTGCACCCCATCAGCGATAAAATCACAAAAAAAAGTTAAGTAAATGAATGAAGGGTGACAGGAAAATATCCAGGGTACGCGTCTGCCCCACCGTAGAACGCCAGTCACGTCTCTCTGATGCAAGTGTGGCTGAGCCTTCCGCGGTGTATAGGGGCTATTAACCTTATTAACAACGCCGGTACCGAACCATCACGCTACACCGTCCGCTACACGCAAAGAAAATTTATATTTCAGGTGTTCGGGCGATCTGTTGTGATCGGTTTTCTGGTCAAGCTCATGATTTAGTGACCTCTCTCATCCTATGTGCTATCTTATGTAATACATCCTTTCGCGGTCCCTATCGCGACAGAATCCCGTCACCACATCGCACACCAAACCGCTAGGTTCGACTTTCTTATTGGAACTTCACCGGTCCCAAGTAAGCAGTGAACACGCCAAGAGAAGTGCTACCGTACGAACAGGAAGATTTAATAAACGCGTGAGTGGTGCGGACTGTACTACGACCAAATTCCAACATTTCTCTTGTTCTTTACTGATACCTCATTCAGCCTTTAGGTTCTTTATAGTCACTTTCTCTGGCCCTTTACCAATCCTTCCTTCAGCCTTTACATTTTGAATCATTATGACCTGGATCGTCGGCGGATTTCTCTTTTCACCAGAGGACGCTTATGCCTAGGCAACAAGATATTCCTCCAAGGCACGCTGCAGCTGTCAGCTAATATATATGCATATTTTTGGAGGAAGGGGATGCCTCTGCGGGCGATTACTGGGCGACATTCAGGGACACCCAGCAATCTGGCCTTTAATGGGGGAGCCTTTGAGGATATGACTCCAAGTTTCGTGTGGGATGAAGGATGCATGTAGTCGCCTCCACTCCTGTCATGTTTCTAGTCATTGCCATGTAAACTAATGCGTGTATGCGATTCAACCTGTACCGTTCTCATCCTTCGGCAGTTCGTGACTCCGGAATCTTATTCGAGCTGTTCACTAGCTGCTAACATCACCATTGGCCATTAGTACTATGTTATGTTAGTACAGAAGCCAAAGGTACACCTCTCCAGCCAACTTCCGGATATCCTGTTCTTCATTGTCATTACTACCTGAGTGAACATCAGCGAGACCCCATACAATCTTTCTCCGACCCGATGAGGGCTCATCAGCCTCCATGTGCAGCATCTCATCTCGACCCTCCTGCGCAAAATTCCTCAGATGTTCGATTTCTGGTGGAGCCAAACGGAAAGCCAGTGAGTAATCTAACAACAACGACATGGCCTCGTTTGCCTTCATCGCTACCCCCATTAGATGTCATGTCTTCTGCTATCTTTGGACCCTCTGAAGCCAATGCGTTCCCAGTACGCTTTCCATCTCGTTGGAAAGTTGATTCTTGTGGATGTCGCTCTCTCCATAGCTGACTGAAAAGTCGACTACTGAAGAAGTCCTTCCTGTATGACTCATATCCAGCTGTCTAGCCACCCAAACTAATGGTGAGAAAAGCAATAGACTCGAGGTCACTCACAAGGACGTCTATGAGATGTAATCCATGTACAGGCAAGTTAAGGAAGTTCTCCACCTGCACCTCGAGTTGAGTGATAGGGCCAGGGTTCTTCTGATGCCTTGTTCTCACCTGCGGGTTCCACCAAGATGTTCAAATGGACAAAATGATCCCTCTTGTTGAACGTGCACCTCACGCTCTGTTGGGCTACATCAGTGCCGTAAATAAGACAAGGAAATCAAGTCTACCCGCCCGCCATACACACTCACGAGTACTTTCACAACATAATCGAGCAATCGAAGGCACCTGTTGAAGATCTGTATTCCATCACGGGACGGTAGAGACATGCCTCCATATCAGCATGTACATACTGAGAATCGAATATTCTGGTACTCTCTTACTAACGTTATATATCTTATAACTTTCACTCAGGTCGTATTTGTTAGTTCTCAAGACCGGAATTCCATCTCCCTAGGCAGTTTTATATGTAGGCGTGAAAATATATTCCATGCGGCTCCATTCATATGACTACAACAATCATGTTCAATATATTTTACAGAAATGTATAGGTGTCAAGGTAGAATATGAAGGTTGAAGCTGCATTCATTCCTCTTTTTAAGTTAGTAATATAAACTCCTAGCGTTCTGGTATACATCGACCATGCAACTAATGATGCCCCCTTTGTTTTGATTAAGGATGTGGTTTACGATCCTTGCCTTCTCCATGTGTGGCAATGGAACTGATGCGCGACTGACTTGTAACTGTCTGGGACGAATTATCATCCATCGACCTAGGCTTTCGCTTCTTTTCTTTCGCTTTGCCAGTATCCCTTCCGTGAGTCACTCGGTTGGCCCGTGACAGGAGCCACTCCTGCTCAGCAAGCTCTTGTCTTACCCGCTCTTCCTCCGCGGCCCACCATCGCAAAAAGTCCTCCTCTTGTTGTCTTGAACGCTCTTCTTCCTGAATCTCCAGCAGCGACCGCTTTTCCTTCGGCGTGGATGCGCCATGCATTTGTTGCAACAGCTGAATTTCAGCAAACGACAGCACACCACCTGACATGCTTGGCTGTATGGCAGGTTCTATAGGCGGAACCGTCCAGGTGGTGCCGACACTAATGCTTAGTTAGTCCATCGTTAGCACGTATTTCACGTCGCCACTCACGGTAGTTTGCGTGGCTCTAAAGGTCTCGATGGCACAGGCATCCGACGTATCGGCGTAATCTTCGGTCCTAGTGGCTGAGAAATAGTCGATCGAGGAGGGGTGGTCGGAACGGACTGAGGTTTCGAAAGTGGCGTTCTGGGTGACACTGCCACTGGGCGAAGCGGCTGGGTAGGTAGCATTGTGGATGCAGCTACCGGATCACGACGGGGAATAGACCGATCATCCGTGTTCGTAGCACGTCCCAGAGAACTCGATGGCACTCCCGGTGCCCCTACGCCAACCGATGGTACAGAAGACGCAACCTTCTTTCTCGCTTCAGCTTCAGTCATGATAGCTTTGAGATCCACACTGCAATCCATCAGCAATGGTGCCGACGCGTAGATGCTGTACATACCGAGACACCGACGGATTACTCTTCCACACAGGCCGGGGAATAGCTATTGCTTGTGGTGACACAGGTGGGTTGGGCTGGGAGACATTCAAATTAAATGAGGGTCCTGCCTCTGCATCGTCCATCACAAATAGTTCATCACCAGTCAGGTCGACGTAAGAGGCAGATCTCGATGGTCGAGTAGGCCCTAAGGAGGGACTTGGTATTGGTGACTGTGTAAATGGCTTGGGCGCCTTCTGCGACTCTCGCTGCGCTCGGGATGCCCTTGAGCTTGGGACCAAGAGACCGGGAATATCCTGCAACGCAAGCCACTCTTTGTGTTTCTCCATTGCATAGTTGGCGAGGTTATTCGACCGTGTGATAGGTGACTTCTCAAGCTGCTCTGCACGGGTGTATTCTGCAAGGTGTCGCACCACCGTCGTCTCCAGATCGTCCAGAATCCCATATTCCAATAACATCTCTAGATTAGCGGTCATGTAGCTCTCTATGCTCCTCACAAGGTCCACGGCATTATAATGAATCGCATCAGAAAGGAGAGAACATCCATTGTAGAGACTAAGATGCCCTAAAATGACTTTGGAACAAAGGAGTACCAGTCGAGTGAGTAAAAGTTCATTCTGCCAGATCTCATTCAATAAAACGTGATACCATGACACAAAAGCAAGCTCACTGCAGCAGCTAGCACACGAAACATGAACTCGATTACTTCATCCACAGTATCCAGAGTGTCTGTGATAATGTCAAATCGAATGCCACAGCATTCAAGAGAGGGTCCACCCACCAAGCGAGTTGAACAGCTCCTCCTCTCCATAACAAACAAACTTGAGTACAAACTGCATTATCCCCCACTCAAGATGACCCATCTGAACATCAACCACACCGAAACAATCTCTTCGGTGAGTTGTCCAATCTAGATCGCCAAAGAACGCCGAGAAGAAGGGACACCGCGCTCGAAGAATAACAGAATGCGTGTATATGACTTTGTCACTGAGGTGGAGGGCTACGTCGGGTGCTAGAACGTCGACACATGTATCTTCCCTGGAGGTTGGTGGAAAAGTGCTCTGTGCTTGGTCAAAGAGTTGCTGATAATCCTCACGGGTAGTGGATACGGGTACTCGTTTGACTATAGATTGGAGTACTTGGGAGAGCTGGCGAAGCTCTAGGATTCCCGCCAGAGTTGTCACCTCCGCCTTGACCTGCGCAGATGAAATGCCAAGGTCATTAAACTGGTCTGCAAAAACCGTGCCAATTCGGTGGTCCCAAGGTGCCAGCAAATCGTCGGAGTAGAGGTAATGGAGAAGGACGAGGAGCGAAAGAGGGTTGACTCCTACCACTAGCAAAGAACCCAGGAACGGCGAGGAAGGAGTAGAGGCCCGAAAGCTGATCGTCAGCCCTGAATGCGTGTCTTCCAGAATTGAATTATTAGTTAGTACAGCTTGGAGAGGCTTGCAGCGTGAGGCAAGAATGACTCTATGTGCAGGAATGTCTATGTCCTTTCCAACACGAATCGTGATATCGGCGCCATGGGCCGCTTGAACAGGCATTGCCTCATCAGCTGAGCCACTTCGAAGTTGTACGTCCAGCGCATTCATCAAATTCTTTAGCGTTTCAATGTCATTCAGGATCACGGCATCTTCTATATCGTCCTCTGTTGGAGTGGCGTGCGCAGTTGCCACGTTAGCGCATAACTTTCTTCCTCCGTCGTGTATGTACGGTGTGATCGCAGCCATATCGGCTTCCATCGAGTTCCCAACGATATGTATAGGCGGCGGCTTGTAATCAACGCGTAACGCTCCGAAAGCACCGGTGGTATTTGTGCACACCGCAACTGCCCTTTGAATATGGGCGATGCGCTGGAACCTGAAAGATTTACTTCCACCAACTGCCGTGTTTGCCTTGAGTTTCCGAGAGCGGACGTATACATGACCAGACTGTGTGCACACGATAAGAGTACCATCGCCACCTATGTCAACATCCTAATTTCAGTTTCAGATGGGGAGGAGCAGTCAGGAACAAGGTAAACTATCCATCATGGATTCTACATACCCGAACACAGTTAAATTGTCTTCCTAGCGCCCACACTCGTTGAGGCTTCGTCGGTTTGTCCCTTTCCACAGACGCACCAGATCCGTCACCCTCGGGTACGCAGAATGTGAATACCTCTCCGTTAGAAGATAAAGCGGCGTATGTGTTTTCGCAGCTGACCAGCTTGGTGATCGCGGTCCCTCTCGCGGCTTGTGGGGGACGATAGACAGAAATTTCAGAGGGAAAAGAGTGGGCAGGGAAGCTGTCCAATGCTCAATCACTTCAAAAGGGGGTGGATGGCACAGGCGTACTTGATCTTAGACACTCCACCATGCCATAGACAAACCACGTCACCCGTCTTGAACAAGCATACCATAGCTGTTTCCTAGTAACAGGGCATATGGTCGGCAGGGTGACTTAACACAAAAACAATACCAACCGTCATTGCAATACCATGCACGGGCTGGGTGATGACGGACACCTGACGGGGGTAAATTTGAACTGGCGTCGCAGTCTTACTGTATCCTGTCAGAATAGATCTCAGATTTTGTTCGCACAAGCCTCTGCCGACTTTTCGCCGTTGGGTGGGGCTGATAGCGTCGAGTACTCACCCAGTTGTCCACCATTTGTACCCCATGTCCACACCTGATCGTCCGACCAACAAGCACCCGCACTCTTACATGCTGCGACGCCCTTTACGAACTCTTTCTTCAGATGAGTAATCTTACGCGGAGTCGTTTGAACAGGTTCGTTGGTTAATCCTCCTTGCCCACTCTCAACTACATATCCTAGCTGGCAGAACCGATTAAGGCCCCAACTGAGGACTTCACCTGCACTGGTGAGCGCGAGAGTATGATCTTGTCCAGGAGCAACAGAGATGATGGTACAACTAGTGGGAAGTGAGATCTGGGTAGGTGTATAAATCATGTGGGAGGATGGGCCGAGTCTGCATAAAGGTCATAACCAAGGAATTGTATCATTCGCAACTTCAAGACTATCGTTACTTACCGTCTCCCACTTCCAAATCTACACAGGCGTAGATTATCACGGGATTCGTTCGTCAGGATTGCTAGCACAGAAAACCCGTCAGTTTTTGCTCTTTGTAAGGAAATTTTGTGTTGAGAGAAAACGAACCAGTGTGCAATTTCGACATCTTAGCTTCGCGTACTTTGACGGGAGTAAAACGATCTTCCAGTGTATGGCATGAAAGCACTGGTGCATCTTTCTTGGGCAGAACGACATAATCAGGGAAAGCATGGTCATTTCCATCTCCAAGTCCTAACGCAGCATTCCTACGATGCGAGACGTGCAAGGGCGACCAGCGAAGATTTATGGGACGCGCATTTGTGCCCGTATGGAGAAACGACGTCAAACGCAGTTTCCGATACAACGAACAGGGAACCCACCGGTTTGCTCCCCAGGTGAAGAGGTCTGCAAGATTCTCATGGTCGGCGGAAGATGGCTTCGCATTCCGAACTGTTGAGTTGTATACATCGAACGCAGTATATCCCTCGATATCCTTGACGGCGGTGTCAATATCTGGGTGCTTCAATAGAAGTATTCTGGGCATTCGACAGGTGCGAATAAGAAAGTGTCCCACTGAAAAGCACCTCCAGTGTACTGGGAGAAACAAACTCACGCAGCCTCGATATGTCCAGCATACATGGCCCTATGGAGGGCAGTCCAGTGGTTCTCTTTGTCCGGAATGTTGACACTGATATTCGGATGTGCAAGAAGCATCCGTGCATACTCGGTACTTGCAGCGTCTGTGGACGAGCATGCCAGGTGCAACACAGTACGTCCAAGTTGGTCAAAGGTATTCACTTCTGACGCCGTGGAAAGTGACTTGCGAAACCATGATCGTCCGGGAGACGACTTTGCAACACTTGTGCTTGGACCCGCTGCAGCCCCAGAAAGGCTGAAACGATCTCGTTCAATGAGACGCTGGAATGCCTGCTGGTCTCGGAGGTTGAAATAAACATGGAGGAGGGTCATGCAGCACGAAGAGAGACCTCTCGAAGCGCCAAAGCATCTGTGCAGGTGTCAGCTCGCGGTATGGCCAGTCAGTTCGGTCATAAGTGACCCGACAGGAGTCATATAATTACGTAATCTGCGCACGTGTTCACTCCAAACGTGCATCGACTGGCATGAACGTGAATGGCGAGGGGGTTACTACTACATTAACCAATTACATGGCAAGTTCAACGTGTCTGACCCAGCTATGTATCGCATTCAGACCCGGTGACCGAGTCAGTACACATCGAGTACCAATTTGATCTCATCGACACCACACATAGATGGGGACTGTCTTTCTTCCAAAGTTCATACATCAAGCAACGCTTGTGCCGCCTTCCTCGCATTCGCCTTAAGTCCCTCTACCTGCAATTCCAAGTTGCGAATTTTTTGCCTAGCTTCGCGAAGCTCGACATTGAGCCGATCGACTTCGTCTTCAAGAGCATCATTCTCCTATAACATTATGGTCAACCCATCACAACTAGTCGCAATGATGTAGATCTAACATACCTCGCTCGGCAGACTTGAGTGGTGGAAGGAAGAATGTGCCGCAGACGACTCCGATTGAACAGGTGGAGAGTGGACCTGGGGAGTCGCAGTCGGTGGAACTGCGACTACGGGGACCACAGGAGGAATGTCAACCAAGATCGGCTCAGGTGCAGGTGGCGGCGCAGAGACCACTGGTGTTGGCACATGCGCAGGAGCAGGGGCTGCCATGATACTGTCGCTTGCAAAAATGGCACCGTTCTCGAGGCTGACCAGATTCAGTGGTGCAGTTTTGCCAGCGAAAAACTCGGCAGCTGTCAGTGATGGCTCCGAGGAGGGTACTGGGGGGTATATGTCAGCTTGGAAGCATTCAGACTTGTAAAGGAATAGCGATCAGTACAGGTACGTCCTTTACGTGTCAGCTCACCTTCCTGGGAACGATAAATGCAATGGCCTCCACCGCAGTGCCCGTCACCTTGTATGCACGACCAATCTCACACTCGGATAGTTCCACCGCACGTCTCGGAAGGAAGCACATGCCGCGCTGAGGCTCCAAAGACTTATGCTCTGAAAGTGCATAGAGCGTGTCCGATTCGTATTCATAGTAGCGGACGTTACCATCACTATTAAAGATCTGTCAGCTTGGAAAGTGTGCGAGGGTGGACAACATGAACCCTTTGCCCGCTGCGACACCACATCAACATTGTTAGTCAGAGACCTCCAAGGTAATGCAACCCCACACACCAAGGAACAAAATCCTGTTGTCAGTCCAGAAGGGCATCACGACTCCTGCACTCTGATCGAGCGTGAGCGTCTTGACACTTCCAAGCCCACCCGTCTCCCATATCCCAACTTGACGATCGCTCATCTTGCTAAATCCAGTCGTCGCAATCCGATCTGTATCGCCCATCCAGGTCACGCGCGCGCCTTTGATTCCGCCATGACCGTCCGTCACGCGCACTGCATCACCACCCGTGCGTGCATCAAACAACCGAATCTTTCTGTCACGACAAGTCGTAACAAGGACCGATCCAGTCGCATTAAACGCAAGCGATTGGATGGTATCACCGTGCCCATTCAACACGGAACGTGGACGCGCCGGATCAGCGAGATCCCATAATTTCACCAAATGTTCACCAGATGCAGTCAAGAGGACATTCGCAGCTGTTGGGTGCCACAAGACCTGCCCGACTTTTCGAGAGCTCACGTCGACACGAGCGATGGGTTCGAGATCGTGCGGCTCCCATCCGTCCGCTGTCCAGCCGTCGAATAAGTTATCAGGGACTTTCCAGAGGAGACTGGTGCCATCCTCAGACGCAGAGGCAACAAGGGTATCGTTGGCAGGTGACCAAGCTGTATCAAGGACGGGCGCAGCATGTGTGCGTGCGAGTGGGATGATGTCGGGGAGCTTGGAGGGAACACCATGGAGAGCAGATCCGAAGGGCGAGGGAGCTGGGAGAATGGCAAATGCACCGCCTCCGGATGCGGACCAGTTGATACTTATGTAGCGCTGAGAGAGAAGAGTATTTAGTCTCTGTACTTGGGTACACGTAGAACCATTCACGCACAGCAGATGCAGAGATCAGGTTCGTGTCCCAAGCGCTACTAGACACCTTGACATTATCATATCCATACTCTTTCTTGCCTGTCTGACCAAAGACGTGGCTAAGACGACGACGACGACGAACGGGCAACAAAAATGCCAGTGGATACGTGCGTTGAGCCAATTGATGAAGAGGTAGACGTACCGATACTTGGAAGCGCGCACGAATCTCGACATCGTCTATAGATCCAAGATGATTGTGCTGATAAGGACTGTGCAAGGTCAACGGAAGGGTTCAATTTGCACAGTCGCGAAGTAGTTCAGACACAGCAGACACATCCAAGAATAGCGTACTATACAAAAGCTAATAACTAGCATTACAATAGCAATGTCAATTAGAGTAAGCGACTCGAACGAGGTCGGATTCTTCATTTGCACAGTTGGTACCAATAATCTGGGGACGAGTTGATCATTCACCCTGCTGATCAGGGACAATAACGGGTACTGACTTGGGGTAGCTTTACTCTCCTGAATGTAAGCTTCAGTGGGTGCCTCTGCCATGATGACGGCGAAACCACTAGTATAACATCATGGCGTCAAAGATCAGGACACGATGATACAAGATCTCACGTACTTGTGGAGGTGCCAATCATTATGACTGGTGTAAACAACAGGCATATGGTCAGATGGGTATTGGTAGTCAATAGGAAACAAGCCATTTACCAATGGAAAAACCATGGCCCCGGGTTATCTGTGACGAACCGGAATGTCACGTTGTCGCCGTTCGCTTGCAGACCAAGGTTTACCGTATCCCTCCTCACGGGGTTGACATAGTTGTATGTACTATTACCTGCTACACGAACGACATCAAAGGCATGCTGGTATCATAGATCAGCTATTGATGTATTGCGGAGACAGCTTTGCAAGCACTTACGCCATGGAGATGGACAGAGTGCTACAAATGTCCGTTCTTATTAGTCCAAAAGTTAATCGCAAAGAATTGCATTGTGCTTACGGGACCTCCCAATGCACCTCCAGGTGTGAGTTCCGTCGCTGGCATGCTGATCTCCACCGTCTTATTACGAGGCAGTATATAGACACTGCCATTTGGGAGCAGCTGCGATGGATGCTGGTTCCCGCTAAGGATTTGCAGGAGAACCGGAAGTGGCGGGTCAACAAAGGTCACATTATTAATCGTGTATTGCGCTTGGCCGCCACGGAGACCCGGAATGAGGAGTACATTGACATCTGCCTTGCCAGGCTCGGGAATACCCGGCACACTTGCGCCAGAAAGAGGATGGAGTGTGCTCTCATCAAAGGGCAACACGTACGGACCATGCTCCGTCTGCGGATCTTCGATCGGTGCACCGGCATACCTTAGGATAGCTGAGCTTTGTCCCCCATCAAATGTTTGGTTAGGATGATTTGATAAAGCCCGAATCCAGTAGTTGCCGATAGGCTGGTCAGCAGTCACCACAATAGAGTACCGCTGGCCAGCAAATACAGGTATGGAATCAACAACCACGGGTTCAACCTCGTTTCCGTCCGCTTCGATGATCGTCATCTTGTGCCCATCAATGGTGAAATTGAACCACGGATCGCACGATGCGCCGACAATACGGAACCGGTATCGCAAACCCTGCGTGACGTTGACGACAGCAAGTGGAGACAAAGGCCCTCCGGTATAACGGCCGAGCCCGTTAATCAGTGTGGCATCTGGAACGAAAGGCCCTGTATACATTGTCGGAGAGAGTTTATGATACCTGTTGGAAATCAGCCTCGAGAAATTGGTAGTACGAGGTTTCAAAACGAACCAATCGGAGAGTATAATCAGCGTAGATTCTGCAAAGAATACGATATAAAGCCATCTGAAATGGGGAAGAAATGATTCAAAAGTCGCACCATCATCCACATCATACATGTACCCTAGGGGGTCATCGGGGTCATAAATGACCAGTGGTCCTCTCAAGCCATCGCAATACTGGGCTGATAAGTGCGAGTGATACCAGTATGTTCCCGCTTGATCCCGCGCATTGAATACGTGAAGAAAAATTCCATCCGGCTTAATGGGACACTGCGTCACGAAAGCAGTTCCGTCGGCCCAGTTTGATTGATGCTGGAAGATGCCATGCCAGTGCTAGACCAACATTGACATCAGTGTCAAAAATCACCAGGTGAACATGTGTCAACTCACGACGCTTGTCGTAGTATTCATAGCAGTATTGTTGAGGTGGTTGATGACATTGATGCGGAAGTTGTCTCCCTGGAACGATTGAATGACGTCCACAATGCATGTACATAGGAGGAAACTGTACCTTTTGCGCGGCAATGAGCGGTCCAGGGAAGGTTCCTCCAGCTAGGACGGCCCTTCAAACGTGTCAGGAACAGTTCTCGAGCGAAATTTCAATAGAGCAAACTCACGGACGAGGGTACCCATCCGGCGCAATAACCTTATTCACGATTTCAAGATCGGTCACTGGTCCCAAGACGCCAACAGAAGACCACCGACGATTCTGTGGTCCAATGATGGCCGACGCCACGTTCGACAAGCCACCCAACACACTTGCAAGAACAAGACTTGCTGTGACCACTCTCATTGGAAAATCGATGGTTCCTGCTTGCCAAGGTGTTTCGCTTCTTTCGGGTGGATTACTGTCCCTTGAGAGGCATTTCCTGCCCCCCTTATAAGTCGCCACAAGTGCAAGGACCGTGGCTAACCTGCATAGCCTGGCATGTGTGCAATTCAGTTTCAGCACCCAGTTGGTCCGTGTGACTACCCCCAATTTCAGTAGTTCAGCGCGTAATCTGATCTAGGAGGCTAAGATCGTTGCATATAACAATCTCAGAGTCGGACGAAGTGAGGAGTGCCTGGTGGCCGACTACATAACCCTATCTGACAGCCGTCACTGGGTTGAAAAAGCATCAGACAACAGGGGGGTGTAATTGCTTCCATACCAGTATAGATGCTGCATCGCTCCTACAATTTATCCCAGATTGGGGAAGGGTCCGGACGCTTGCGGGCGTCCGTCATGTACTTAGCAGCCAAGCCCCAGATTGCCAAGCCCACTCAGGACAGGTAATTAATCTGAACATATCAGCAAATACAGGGTACTCCTGCGAACTCACGTGATATACCACTGTAATCATGCTCCGCGACAATCCACGACGTGCGTGTATCGGATTACATAAATCAATTGTGAGGAACGTACTGCACGATAAAAGGAGATACCAATCAAGTCCCTAGACCACTGTGTGGCCGCTAACACACCCGATTAGCAGGGGATCCACGGTCCCGTCCATCCGCTCCTCAATCCATTTATCGAACTCTTCAAAGAGCTTCATCGCAGAACTTTCATCAGAATCATCCTTCTTCGCAGGCCACATTCTCCTCTCCACAATGCCAATGAAGTTCACTTTGAGACCCTCGTCACGGGAAGCTGGAGGCGGATGTTTTATTGTTACAGACACATTCCAAGAATCTGTTCCGTAAAATGATGCTTCCTTAATATGGTGTCGTACATATTCGTCAGGAGGTGTGTTGTCAAGCGTCCATTCCAAAACGTGGGCATCAAATGCGATGACTATTGGTGCAAGAGTCACACAAGATCTTGCAAGGCCGTCATGGGAAGTAACAAGTACATACCTGTCCATATAATTCCCGGATGATCTATCTTGAGCGTTAAATGCCTCCTTCCGACGTGTGCGTCTATTCTATCGCTGACAGCGGTCACAGTAAATTGGTGCTCCGGTGGCGAAGGATCTGTGTCAGCAGCAGAGTTGACTGGCAGCTCAATCCTATACGGTGACAGGAACTAAATGTTGCACAGGTGATTGCGTGGATATCCACAATTGGAATCAAGTGACGCACGAAAGGTTTAGCGTTTTAAAAATCAAGTCAAGTGGACGCTTACCACCGAAAATGGGTAAAGTGTGTCCCAGTCACCGTTGTAGTCGTTCATGACCACAGCTTGGGGGGGAATACCGTCTTCACCGAATCTCGTTGCAGTCTCATGCACTAGTCCATCGAACCCCGGTGCGCCGTCAGCAGCGGCGATATGGAGGTCTTGTTTCCCTGTCACGAGCTACGACAGTATGAGAAACAATTCATAGTAAGATTAGCAACGAAACGACATTAGAGACAACTGAAAGTGCAGGGGCAGGGGCAACACCGCCCGAAAAAGAAAGGCAGACCAAATCGTATCATTGCTGCCAAGCCTCATATCACAATTGCAAATCTCCTCCCATGCGCGGTCATAGGGCGGATGGCAACGGAACCAAAGAGCGAAAATAGAAAAGAGTAGACTTACATCTTCTTTATGAACTACAAATAACCTCTTCTGATGCATACGGTCAAAAGGGTTTTGACTATAGAAGAACGCCATGGCCACACCGAGACCCAAGAGAATCAATACCACGGCGAGTCGGAGTATACGTGGTCCAAAGCGGTGTGCGAACGCAGGTGTGAAGGAGACGCAAAGCGCACCGATAACAGCCACGATTGAGGCGATGATAAACTCGGCCGGAGCATCCCCGCCGGTGCGGCCTGTCTGCGGTTGAAAAGCGTTCAGGGATACAACAGGACGTAATATCATGAACTTACTAGTGGAACAAATACGACTAATGTGGCAGCTAATAATTGTACTCCACCGCTCAAGGGCAACAGCATTGCAATCGGGTATGCCCACAGTGGCAGTTCACGATCGTCCCTGAAACGGAGGGAATGATCCTTGTATGCCAGTACCGTATCTAAACACAATGAAGTGAAGAAACCAAGGCTGCCGATGAATGGCGCAGCGCTTGAGCCAATATTGACGAACTGTCCAATGGCAGCAAGGAAGGAATGGAACAGGAGTAACCCTGCGAAAATAGGACGTTCCATAGAGGACTTCCCCGGCTTGCTAAATGGCAGCTGGGAAATCAACATCCCTGGTATACGTGTCAACCTTGCATACAGGAATATACGATGGGCACACACCGCCAATAGCTGCAGGGCCATAGAGAGCTAGGGGATAGTATTCTCCTTTGAACCAGCTTAGGGGCTTGTTTAGGACGTATTTCATGATTGCCGCTACTACATTGGCCCCGATTATAGCGCCAACCAACGCAGATAATACTGCGCCACACGCAGACCACACCCTCTTAACCCGGGCAACTCGCACGAGGCAGAGCGACGCAACAAACATCATACCATACAGGATTTTTGCTGTTGTAAAAGAGTAAACGAAGAAAGAGCCAAGAAGGCCGAAGAAGACTATTTGCGGCCGGACGAAACCATTCGCAAGAGTGGGTATTGGAGAGTTTTCAGAGGACAGGTAACGAAGGAGGGCAAGGACATTGTCAGCCATATGCTGAGCAACGCCGGACTGTATGTTCTCCACGAGGTCCTACAAGTGTGGTGACGTCAGACATTGAAGTGATTATTGAGATTGATAGGTCATACCCCACGCATGTGATACATGTAGCTGTTTCCTACGACTGCCATCTATGCAATTGGTGAGCGATAAGCTAGCAAAAGGAAATGAGAACTCACGTCTAGACCAGTAACGTTCAGATACTGTTCGAACTGTCTAAAGTCCGTGCTACACAAATAGGTCAACAAATAGGGTATACAAGACTGGGCCACAAGCGCACTCGGAGAGAAGAATCCCAGAGCTGAATACTTCATTAGCAAATACGGTGCCGTAGGGTCTGTAAAGTATGAAACGGATATATCAGTAGACCAACAAGAATTGACCACGAACACTGACCTCGGTACGTGAGAATATGCCTCGATCATCGGCTCCGAAGTCGCCTGAAAGAGCATCGCAGGGCCCGTTGTTCCGGCGGCTAAAGTTTGCTTTAGCATACATGTGATCACATTCCAGTACACACACCTTCAAGGTTCACAGCCGCCCTCACACTATGTAAGAAACGGATGAGACAAGAGATAATTCGAGAGCAAGTTAAATAACCCAGACTGACGTGGATGCAGTTTCGTGCTGCGTCGAGTATAGATGTGATCCGTCCTGCAGGGATTCCTCTGCATTATTGAATACTTTCTTGGTTTCAGAGGGAGTATTGACAATGACACCACGGAAACGTACGAAAGATGATTCCGTGCTTGGGCTCCCATCCCGGTGTTTCGATCAAAACTCTGGCGCACTCTAACATGACTCCGACAGGAAGTGCATCATCTGTTGCTCCAGGACTCGGCAGGGTGCTATCCAGGTGAGCATTAACAAGTACAGTGTCTGCTTTGGAGCGCTCTGTTCCGTCGGAGATCCGGAGGATGAGATTAGAGAGATTGACGTAGGTCTTATATAGTCGGGTAGCCATAATGTCGAATCTGGGACCTCAACCCAGACAGGGAGCACGGGACGTATTGGGGTTAGAAGGCTGAATGGACGACACATAACACACCGATGACTCCCACTTCCTTCTTGTCGCCATATGGTGCATTCCAGTTTTCTACCTGGCTCTTTTTCTACGACCTGCCGGCAAAGTTCACCGATATCGTGGAGTTTCTGGTACAACCAAGCATCTGCTATGGCATGTTCGCGGGTTCCAGGTGTGCGATAACCGATATCTTCTGATAGGTATCTGGCATAGGAAAGAATGGTTGCTTCCGAAGGGTGAGGGATATTGGTCTCGGGATCATAGCTGGGTGCCGGAGAGTGCATGTTAATGAAGCACGCTAGATGGAATGGCACTCAAGTACTTACGGATGGATATTCGGGACTGGCAACGCTGAAACCGAAAAAGTCAGCCAGGTTGTCGTGTATTTATCAATTACTCACAGAATTGTCTGTGTAGCGTATACAAAGGTATGATAATCAAGATGGGGGCAAGAACCAGAATGGACCGAATCGGACCCCAAGTAGTTCTACCCTGCACGCCCATCTTTCCTTGGGGAATTCAAGTGCACCAACGTGTAAGAGGTTCGAAGTTGAGGGGGTTGTTTGTGGGTGTTTGGGACGTAGTTGTGGCTTTGATTAGCGTAAGTTTAGTACATAATAGTTTTCACTACCAGAACGACACGTCACAGTCAATCAATTGTCTTCTTCTCTATCGACGCGAACTGGCCGCAAGGCTTACTCAACATCTTCAATATCAGTCGTAACCAAAACACGCCACTCAAATCTCGTTATTATGACCCCTTCACCTTTTTCTTTGCCCCGCAGACTGCCCCCGATGAAACCTCTGCGCATGACGCCGTAGACTTTGTTATTTTTATGGTGGTTTGAGCCAGGAGCAGAAACCCGTTCTCATCGCGGAAATTAAAGACGACAGATGGGCGAACGAACCTGATAAGCGCCTGATGGCGGACACTCATATGCGCCAGCGGTACGACCAGATGCTACCCAGGTGCCCCATTCCTCGTCTGTATGGATTGAGCCTGCTGGGAACTTCCCTTCGTGTTTATTGTGGCAATAAGGTCACAGGCGAAATTACACCCCACTTTGTCGGCCGCCCCAATACGATCGTATTTTGCCATCCGACTTACGGGGGGAGTGGGATTTAGACATCTTGTCTCTGGATGGATTGAAGCAGGAAATTCAAGGCAGTAGGGTGCTAACTTAAGTAATTCGTCTACATACAACATATCAAAATCATTGTCGTGTTGAATGAGGCACCTTTGGCTGCCTCTCGGTCTCTTTCCCAGTCGTTGTGGTCCCTGCGACATTGAACAGGGCACCTCATTTTTAATTGCTATAATATTTCATGAGGGCAGTCGGTGGAATAGGCTAGATGCAGTTATAACAAGATAGAATATAGCCAAATGGTGATCAAACACGACTGGGGCTACATGAAAACATGCTCAGATACTGCTGGTTTCTTGTTTCTCTGTAAAAGTAGGATCAATAGGATGGTTGTCCTGAATATGAAGACCTCCATCGTTCATAGCAGTGATATAGACAACATCCCCATTGCTGTAACCAAATCTAAGTGGTCCCGAAGTTCCAAAGAAATTGGAAATGTTACATACCGGATGGTGCCTCTAAGCATCTTCTGTGCGAGAGGGAAAAGGACTTCCGTACGCACAATGCGAGCAATGGCACGGGCACCATATACCTCGGAGTAACCCTTCTTGGCCAACTGTTCTTCAGCAGCAGCATCAACATTCAGTGTGATACGCCGCTCCGCAAGACGTGAGGCTATGTCCCGAAGTCGGAGCTTAACGATGTCCAAGATCGACTTGCGAGACAGCTTGTTAAATACTATTATGGAGTCGAGACGATTCAGTAATTCGGGTGGAAAGTAATCTGACGTGCGTTCCATGACGAGTGACCTTGCTGCGTCGGTAACGACACCGTTCGCGTCGGACGATGAGCTGAGCGCTAAGATGTCACTCCCTAGATTACTCGTCAAGCAAATAATAGTGTTCTAGATGCGATCAGTAACAAAGAAACTGGATAGTGTTTAAAATACCTTGAAATCGACTTTCCGTCCGTGACTGTCGGTAACACTTCCCTCATCGAGGATTTGAAGTAGGATCATGGAGACATCCTGGTTTAGATGTCAGTCTATAAATGCATGTAACAGTTTCTGGAGACAAACCTTGTGGGCTTTTTCAAGTTCATCAAGGAGGATAACCGCTGGAAGGGAATCAGATACATCCGGACAACATATCAGATCATTCACTCACCATATGGCTTCCGTCGTACTGCCTCGGTTAGTTGGCCTACAGATCCTTGTCAGAAGAAAAAAATTTCTAGAGCATTTCTACAAGTTTCACCCCCTTCCTCGAATCCTACGTATCCAGGAGCCGCTCCGATGAGACGAGAAATTGTATGTCGGTCGTGGTACTAAACAAACGAAACATGGGATATTGAAGTACAATACACGTTCGACTGTCGCTCGACACACCTCGGACATGTTGATATTAATGCTACAAGACATCAGCTTTGGCTTCGGAAGGAATAAATACAGCTTACAGCCCTCGTTGTTCATCACTGAACAAGAATGCTGCTAGAGCCTTGGACAATTCCGTCTAATGAATTAAAACGTCAGGCGGCGGAGGATATCCCAAATTCATAACAAACCTTGCCAACACCAGTCGGCCCCAGAAATAGGAACGAAGCAACAGGCCTATTGGGTGCCTGCAAACCCGCACGGGATATCCGTACAGCATCACTTATAGCCGCAACAGCATGATCTTGTCCAACCACGCGCTGCTTGATTGCGGCTTCCATCTAAAAGGAAATCAGATTTTGGTTCTGGGCGAAATTCTCTAGCATTACATGGACTAATTTCTCCCGTTCGCCTTTCAACAAATTCTGGACGGGTATGCCCGTAGCTTTTGCAACGACCCTAGAAATATCATTGCTAGTGACTCTATCGTGTAACATAGCCAAAGGGCTTTCACCCTCAGTGTCTCGCAATTCACCGTCTGTTGGAAGTTGTCGTTCCAAATCAGGGATAGTTCCGAAACGAAGTAGGGAAGCTTCCTCGAATTGTCCTTGGCGTTGAGCCACCTCAAGTTCATGCTTTGCATGTTCCAACCGCTGTTTGATATCTTTGATCCGATCAAGCCTTGCACGCTCTGAAAGCATCTGTCAGCAAATAGGCTACAGGGCGCAATACTAATCCTCACCATTTTGCCAGATTGCGGTTAGTTCTTGTGCCTCTGCCTTTTTGCTTTGTAGGTCGCTTTCAAGCTTGGCTCTCCGCTCGACGCTGAAGACGTCCGTCTCCTTCTTAAGACTCTCCAGTTCGATTTGGAGAGTCATAATTTCACGTTCCAAAGCTTCCAACTCGTCTGGCTTGGATTCCTGTGCGAGACGCAGCGCGGAGGCTGCCTCATCAACCAAATCTATTGCTTTGTCCGGGAGATAACGATCCGAGATATACCGTGCACCGTAAACGGCGGCTACGGTGTATGGATATATTGGATGCATCGCTTCGTTCAGACAAAAAAGGCTCACCCGTTACTAACGCATTGTCAGCAATTTCAACACCATGGTGGACTTCATAACGAGGCTTGAGACCTCGGAGAATAGAGATCGTAGACTCGACAGTTGGCTCGTCGATTTGAACGGGTTGAAAGCGCCGTTCCAAGGCAGCATCTTTGCTAATCGTCTTCCTGAATTCATCCGCTGATGACGCTTCATTAACAGAACAGGTACCTAAAGCAATGGAAACCAACTCACGGGTAGTGGCTCCAACTAGTTGCAAACCTCGCGCGAGGGCGGGCTTAATCATCTGTCCGCCATCTACGCTTCCCTCTGCTTTCCCGAGGTTAAATAGCATATCTGAAT
The DNA here is from genome assembly GCA_029372045.1 of Scleroderma citrinum. Classification (NCBI taxonomy): domain Eukaryota; kingdom Fungi; phylum Basidiomycota; class Agaricomycetes; order Boletales; family Sclerodermataceae; genus Scleroderma; species Scleroderma citrinum. The sequence continues at coordinate 20,827 of JARFMN010000021.1, forward strand.
CGAAAATGAGACGTCACTAGGTGCAGGAATCTATTGCACTCACGGACTTCGTCAATAAAGCAAATAACTTTCCCAGCCTAACCAAGTGCGTCGGATATACGCGAGCTCATGGACAAACGATACCTACCTCCTCTTCTATGTCTCGTATGAGGGCTTTGAATTTCTCCTCGAATTGACCACGAATGCCCGATCCAGCTAGTATCGAAGAAAGATCGATAGAGAGCACCCTTTTGTCTTGGAGTGACTGCAATGATCGCCGGTTTTAGTACGAGTGATTGTCAAGGGTCATGAGACCAGAATACACTAACTTCGGGTACTTCACGCGCTATAATCCGGCTTGCAAGTCCTTCAATAATGGCAGTTTTCCCAACACCAGGAGGTCCAATGAGCTGAATAAAGCAAAGTTGGCAAGATTGTGGCCATGCACTAGCGCGAACTTACAACAGGATTGGACTTGGTTCTTCGAGAAAGGACTGGGAAAACTGAGATACAGAGCTTCCGTGGAAATCTGTAGGTAAAGTCTTACTTTGTATCGTCCTGCGGATTTCTGTAACGGGCTAGTGGGTCGAGATAAGCACTCAAATAGCATAGCACTCACCATCATCCCTCCCTATTACTGGGTCAAGTTTCCCGTTTCGTGCCATTTCGGTAAGGTCGACACTCTGTAGAAGTGAAAGACAATTCATCAGGAAAACACCTACCACTCACATATTCCTTCAATGCGTCGCCTTTCTGGCGTTGCTGTTGAACAAAGCTGGGAAATCCACTTCCAGGGGGCTGCGCCGCATAACCCCTCGTGAAGCAGGGGTGACAAGCGCACTGTGATATACATGGCAGAAAGGGCTGTCGGTACGGATTTGTGCGAGTTCCGAGTGTGAGGACAGTAGCACCACTTCTGAGTCTGACGGAGATCCTTGGAAACAGTCGTCTTGAGATATTGTTCGCCGTTACTGCGAGTGACATCTGACACAATTGATGGTTTTAGAAAAGTAAGTTGTCGGGAGAAAACAAGCATATGACGCATGACTGGAACGAGTTGACTATACTTGGAAACTCCCTGAGTTTAAAGTACCCACGGCCAAACTGCCTGGCCACCTGATGATACCATGGTTTCCAACCAACCAGGTTCTTTGATGGACAGTGACTTTGAATCTGATCCAATGAACCTCGTTTGTGACTCTTCGTGTCTTACTATTCTCAAATATTGATGTAGTTTGTTGTTTTTCCGCATTACAGCAATGATAGTTACTCTTTAGATTGCACTGCTGGACCCACCGATACTAATCATATCCTCACTAATGCACAATGATTTAACAGTAAATACGTCCCAGAATCAACATAGATTTCCAATGCGTGCTCTCATGAACTCCGATACCAGCTTCAGAGCGCCTTTTCCAAGAGTACGACCATTCCGTAGGCTGCTGCTGCTGCTGCGCCACCCACCATTAACATACTCACAGCACCCCATAGATACTCTAATGGGCCATTGGCAGCACCTGTCACGCGGGATTTAACCGCGCCAAACGCTAGTAATACGACGCTCGTAAGGATGCAAGAATAAAGAAGAGCGACTTTGGTACTACTAATGAAAAAGTATGGGAATAGGGGGATCATACCACCGACCAGATACCCAGCACCTATTGTTATAGCAGATATATAGAGCCGTTTAGTCGGAACTTCTTCTATTTCGGGCATAAGTGTCGCTATATGAGGACGACAATAGTTACTATTGCATACCTAGACCTTGACCGAATTTGAGAAGGAATGGGGTCAATCCCACATCTTTCCTTTGCCCAGTCTGTTGTTTTTCTTCATCTCCTATATCTGTGCGTGTGCGTGTGCCTGTGCGTGCAATGTCTGTTCCTTGGTGTTCGACGTCCCGCAAACACTTTGCAACCTCCCGTGCAGTGCGTTCATCTACGCCAACGGGACCTAGGACAGAAAATACCTCCTTCTCCATTTCCCTCACACAAGTGCTGAGTATTCTTGATGATGTTTGGCGTCTGAGGAAGCGGTAATGGTCTCTTTCGGCTTGAGATGCAAGGAAGCCACCAATTCCCATTGAAATGGCACCCGCGATGAGTTCTGCTATGCCACCCATGACAACAAATCGAGATTTCCCGAGAGACGAGAGACCCGCAGTAAGTGCGAAAGGAACCGTAAGGCCGTCCGATAGACCAATTACACTGGCACGCAAGTAAACAGGGACGACAATACAAAATACCTAAAACTTACACGTCACGGACAATGTCTGGATTCATAAGGATTCGATTGTCATCGTACTTGAAGTCGCCGCAACATACACTGCCTTCATGGCGACATCTGTCGGATCTTGTTTGGAGATCCAGGGTCGTTATCCCAGGTGTAGACTCTAAAGACCATGGTAGTTGATTTGGAGGGCTGTTCATGGTCCTGTTGATGGTAATAGGAATCGATGGTGCACCATGTACCTGTGAGGACATCACAAGAGTGAGCAGGAAATGAACAAGAGGTAGGAAGGGAGGCGTTTGAATGTCGCTTCTGCTGTCTGTGTATTATATGTTTCATCCCCTCTTATCCTGTTCTAAGAAATGGGTTAGGAACTCCCCAATAGCTGAAATACCGTGTCCAGCTCGGGTGATATATGAAAAAAATGCGAATGCGCAGTTAGCTATCAGTCCAAAAGGGTGCATGGCAATATTTATCGTACGTGCCAACCTTCCTCGAAATTTTCTGACAGATAGATGTTGAGTAATCTGCACCTCAATAGCTTGCAAAAACGAATAAAACCACTCAGCATTACCGAAATCGCGAATAACCTAGTTAAATAAACTTTCGAAAGGGCGGTAGGCTTGGAGTAATTGATGTTGTTCACCCGGTACCATTTGGACTTAGAAATCCTGTAAGTAGAGATCAAATTATCCAACAAGGAAAATGGGTTGACCTACGACGGGAAGAGTGGGGGGCTGATACTAACCCCGATAAGCACCGTTCTGTGATTTAGCAAGTCCTCAGACGCCATAGAGTCAGCAATCGACCACGACAGGGGAAGCACGCAGTTGGATGGTGGACGGGTATTTGTACCAATTATCCGACCGATAGCTAGCATCGGCTTCTTTAGCCTTGTCTGGATTAAACTAACCAACGACCTTGGTAGGTGCGCTAGTGAAATCGCCGGAGACATAAATGTGAACCGAGATATACTCCCCTTCTGCAAAACTAAATAAAGAGGACGAGTAACTTGTTGAATAAGGTATTAAAAAGACTACTAAAGTAGGATACATCGAGGAAACAGATGAAGACGTACTGCAGCGTTCGAGTTGAGACTATCAGGTTCAATCATCTTGGATAATCTTGGAGATATAAGTCGTATTCAGGGATTACGGTCCGTCTAGGATGTTCTCGAACAACCAAATGAAAGCCAGAGCACTGGAGGTGCGGCATCATTACTTAACTCCAAAAGATAAAGACCCCACTGGTGATACGCACCCAGTAAGCACCAATCGTGTTCCATAAACAGAAGGCATCTCTGTCGGACCTTTTCTTGCACCACATTCTGTGGAGTTACCATGCAAGGAAGAATATACCAAATAAGTAATGAGTATCAAAACTTCTCGAAGTTGGCATGAGGCTACTTTTCTATAGCGAACCATACCATGGTTCCAAGACAAATTGTCATGATCCAGCCCGTTACATCTGACCCAGTAGTAAAATTTGCTTCGAGAAAAACGAGAATCTATTGGTCTATCACTGTCGCGGTCCAGTTGGAAGAAGCAAGTAATTGGAAATTGCGCATATGGGCAGCGATATGACGGTAAACGCAGCAACGGACCAAGAAGCAGCCGTGTGGAATGCAATATTCTTATCAAAAATAATAAGCTGCTTAACAGGTGTTAGATGAAGCAGAGATATGAAGTTGGCACAGATGTTGACAGCAGGAGGTGCTGTAAATAACTGCATTACATAAGAAGAAATAAAGACACTGACAAGGCGACCTCTTGCGATCCGATCCATGTCCTGAAAGTGCAGGAGTTCAGAAGAGGTCAATACAATGAACTAGGGCAGTAGGTAGTGTTGAGCAAATAGGTGAAAGCCCCTGATCACATAATCAGACACTCACCATTTGTCATAGAAAGAGATTTGTCATGTGCACAAGCACGTGATAGTCACAGACATGTGATATGGCTTGTGGTCAAGGTCTAGACCAACATCAGCAAAATACCTATTTTTGGACAGCATGTACAGTATTTTACATCATGTTACAGCATCCATTGCCACAGGGTCCCAGTTGTGCAGAGACACAGACTGACACAGTGCATGACAGCACAGTATTACATAAGGTAACTTCATGAAATTTCTCTAAGTCTGTATTGTCAAATATTTGTACCTGAGTTTTTCCTAGTGTAGTCAGCCAATCCATTTTTGCTCCCATCACTCTCCAAGTCCATCCCCACCCCCAATCCACCACCATGTGCTGTCACCACCTCATGGCCATCAATGCTGACAGTAATGATGATGCCACAACCAGCTCTGAAACCATGATGGATGATGGTGCTGACCACCACCACCACAACCAACTATGATGATGCTGATGCCACAATCAACACTATGCTGACCACCACCAATGCCAACAACAACAACCTGCATCAATCACCACCACCCTGACCAGCAGCATCAGCCACACCACCAGGTATGTTTCCTTGTTTTGTTTGTTTTGTTTACTAACTATTATTAAAGGTCTTCTGTATGCACACTCACACCTTCATACAGGTATGTCTGCACAGCACAATTGCCCCTGCTGCTGTATGTTTTTTTTTTTGTTTACTAACTATTATTTCAAGCCCTCTACATATGCACCTGCCCCTGCAAACACCATACAGCATACCCATCAGCATGCCCACAGGCACTCACACAGCATGACCCCACCCTCCTACAGGTATGACTTGTCTTTCTTTATTTTTGTTAACTAATTATCATTACATCTCCTCTGCACACTCACCCACAACCACAATCCCAGCACCAGCACCCCCACCAGCACCTTTATGACCACAACCCCAGCACTGGCACCTTTGCCACCACCACCACCATCACAATCCCAGCACCAGCACCAGCACCAGCACCAGCACCAGCACCAGCACCAGCACCAGCACCAGCACCAGCACCAGCACCAGCACCAGCACCAGCACCAGCACCAGCACCAGCACCAGCACCAGCACCAGCACCAGCACCAGCACCAGCACCAGCACCAGCACCAGCACCAGCACTGGCACTTTTGCAACCACCACCACCACAATCCCAGCACCAGCACCAGCATCCCCACTAGCATTTTTATGACCATGACCCCAGCACTGGCACTTTTGTGACCACCACCACCACCACCACAATCTCAGTGTCAGCACCTCCACCAGCACCTTTATGACCACAACCCCAGCACCAGTGCTGGCACCTTTGCAACCATGACCACAACCACAATCCCAGCACCAGCCCCCCCACCAGCACCTTTATGACCACAACCCCAGCACTGGCACTGGCACCTTTATGACCATGACCTCAACCCCAGCACCAGCATTGGCATGTATACCACCACAGCCACTGATGACAGACAATGATCACACCACCCCAATGCTGACCCATCCATTTGCATGTACTGTAGCCACCTAGTAGGATATTAGTATTGCATGTAATTTAGATAGATTCAATTTATTGCATTTTTCCCCCACAATGACCTGTCTGAGCTGTATTGGATTGTCCATCTGCAGAAATGTAAATTATGTATAGTAAATTGTAGTAAAGTTAATTTTGTACAGTGCTGTCACAGTGTTGTATGGTGCTGTACAGCTGGGGACCTATCTGTACCACTGTGGGGATTGTAGCCAACTGTAGCTGACAGTACAGTTTGGTACAGTGTGACACAGCAACTTAGGGTTTTACTGATGCAAGGGTTCTAGAACCAACCATTATGCAATAGGATGAGTCATGAGAAGACACATGACTGTGAATGACTCATTCCTTATCTCCTTGTCTCTTTATCTTCTTATCTCTTATCCATATGATTAGGAAAAAGACTCTCTTATCTCTATATCAGATATGACAACAAGCACACTTACCATATGCAGCTCAACCCACAAGTTGAAGCAATTATGCACAGACCAGTTCCTTTATAGGACAGGTTGCCCTTACATATATAAACCCTATGAACACACATGTAACAGTAGAATAGTTCCCACTATCTCTACTCAGCATTTCATCCTCATGAGCCAACAAAGCTCATATCAAGTATCAATGTATCTACAGAAATCATCAAGTGAACAACTAGGTAAGTTTACTAGTGTCACCCTAGTGAATTTCCACTGAGTAGAAGAAGTTAGGACCCATTGGCCCTGGTCCATGTGCTCCTCTGCATCTATACTTCTCCAGAGGTTATGAGCCCCAAGCTTGTCCTCTAAGTACATGTTCTACTCCTGAACCAGCCAACAGGTTGATGGTACAGGATGACAGCTTGCAGTTCACCTGGCAAATTCTACTTGGTCTCTTACAGTCCCTCTCATTCTTACATGGAGTACAATGGGTATACCTGCAGCTTCCAATTTGGCAAGCTGAGTTTTTCTTTGCCATGTCAGCCATTGCCTTCTTCACATTATGTGTTGAAATGCAGCACACTCCTGCTGCTGGCTGCTCTTATTGAGTGGCAGCTGAGATGACAGATGGTTATGGACACTGGTGAGTCCAGATTGATAGAGTTGTTCATCCTCCTGTGGAGGATCATGGCATGCTGGTGGATCTTGATGATCCTGATGCTCTTACAGTGCCACCTCCCCATTACAGGGAGAGAGACTGGTATTCAGAGTTAAGGGTGAGTAACCCACAGCTTAGCACTGACCAGATTCATGCTATACTGTTAGATGGCCCTTGAGACATTCAAGCTGGCTTGATAGCAAGAACTGGGCACTACCACCTTGCTGCAGTAGCAAGTGATAGTTCAGCTGCTAGACAGCTAGAGACATGCCTCAAGTTGATTCCTATCAGGGTTCCCCTTATTTCTGTGACTCATGGTATTGATATGGAAGCCAAGACCCTTCCTCCTTATAACCATGTTTCAGGAACATTCACAGGTTTTACCAATGCTAATGGAAACCTTGTTCCAGTTCCATACCAGGTAATTCATTTACAGAACAACCCAATCTTAGAACAAACATCCATTCCTCCACCAACTTCTTCCAATTCTACCTGCTATGAACTAGGAGAGCACAGCATTCTTGACTCAGACCCAGAATCAGATGATTCACCATCTGATGTTCAACAACCCCATAATTGATGAAGTTGCCATCCACCAACTTGACACTCAGATGTCATACATTGTTGAAGGCATTACAGAGGATGTCAATGGACTACCAAGAGCCATCTGGTCCCTGACTCCTCCTTACCCTCAACTTTGAAATGGAGACACCATTCCACTCCCTACTCCTACCCCCACTCTATCACCCCTGTTTAGACAGGTTACCACACCATACTCACCCTGTGTCTTGTCACTGGGACTCCTTACAAGCAGAGATATTTCAGATGCAGAAAGTTATTGCAAATGAACTCATGAGGAGTATGTGAGAGAGTTGAGAGAGTCTTTTTCAAGGGGAATCACCAAGGACCTATATGTGGTGGACCCCTACAACACCTTCAAGGCATTCATCCTTCCTCTCATCTTATGCCCAATCATGGAGAGAGAGGACATTCCAGACAGAAACTACATCAACTGCTGGTATATCACTGATGGAACAGTACTGGAGCAAGGAAATGTGACACCATAATGTTATTTTATGGGATGAGAATATCCAAGGGAATGGGAAAATGAGCACTTTGTCCTTGTTGGCAAGAGACCTACTGCCACAGAGCTCTTCCCTGAACACCTTGGAGGTCTAGGTGACATTTTCTCATTATTCTTCATCACCAATGACATCTACTGTCCCTGGATGTGCAACATTGGTCACAGAACCATGCACAATGCCACTGCATTCCAAAGGGTCAGCCCTGGTCATGTACATGACCAGTGGAACTATGGAGGACCTACCCATTATTTCTATCCCTTCCTAGTTCTACAATGCAAGTACTCACAATTCATAGATTGAGTATGCTTCCATGTCATCATCCCTAGTGATGTGACAGAGGTGGTTATGATCCTTGATCTTGAGGTGTTGCAACCTATCCTTTGTATGGATGTTGATGAACTTGGAAACTGGTCTATCTCACATAATTTTGCAGACCACTTTAGGATTGCCAATCCCAGATTGATATCCACTCTCATACTTCACTCCAACATCATATGCAGATGAGCTCTGTATTTTCTTTAGTATCATTACTTTTGACAAAGAAAACATGAAACCTGTAGCTTTGGACCATTCCTTACCCTTCATCTTTCCTATAAAACTTTCCCTTGCACTTTCAAGTCTCCCTTTCATGTCATCTCCAGCTTACACACATGGATGAATAGCAGATAAAGAATTTCATCCCTCTGCTTTTATGACCCCCTTTCCATCCTGTGAGATCATCAGCTGGGAAATAGAACTTGAGAAAAAGTCCAGTATTCTGGATTCAGTTCTGGGGATCAAACCTAAAAAGGATTGAGTCTTAAATCCCCATTATTTCCCAGACCTGAGATTTTCAATGATCTTAGGAAAAGCAGGATTGGGTTATGAAGGGAAAAACCTACCTCTCTGGTCCATTGATTCAAAGACATATGAATGCAAAAGGGAAAGAAGGATAGCAGTCCAGGAAAGAAGGACCCTATGGAAAGCTCAGAATGCCCTAAAGCACACTCAAGGACTATTAGGCCCTTGAAGGGCTCCTGGAACTCATAATGGAAAGCATAGAGGCTTTTACATTCCACTGGCTCCACCAGCTGTACAAGCTCCAGCTATACCAATAGTTCCTCTGATTCCATTTACCCCCTTTATAAGCACCAAAGAGGAGAACACATTTGCTGATTGGTTTGCTTTTGTTTCATTAATCTAGGAAAATGGCAGCAAAAAACTCAGTCAATTTTGTACCCTTGTTTGATGGCACAAACTATAAACTATGGCATGAGTCTCTTGACTCATTTGCAATGGCCATGAAGTTCTATCATGTTTTCAACAAAAATGTTCCTGCACTCAATGCCACCAGCACAAATGCTGCAGACATAAATGAGTTCAATGCATATAATATGCAAGCCCATGGTGTTATAGGACTCAGAGTCAATCATTCCTACAAACACCATATAAAGGCTACTGTGAGGGAAACCCTCATAGAACTTGAGACACAGTATGGAAAACCAGGAAAAATAGGAGCACTAGTGGAGATGAAATCTCTCTTCCAACATAAGATTCATCCTCAGGACAATCCTATCCATAAGGTAAACAAACTCATAGAATGTTCCAGATGACTCAAAGACACAGGATTCCCCCTCAATGAGAAAATCCTAGTCATTACCATCCTCATGGCTCTCCTGCATGATTGGGAACAAATCATCTCCTGGATCTTAACAAATGTTGAAGATGCAAACTTCACTGTCACATATACCATTCCATACCTACAGTGCAAACACCAGCACAGAGTTGCAGGAAAAGGCAAGGCCACAATCAATCTACCTCACTATGAGGGTACATGGCACACAGGAGGGTCCAATCACTCATTACCCTCCTTAACAGACTGTCCAATGTCAAACCAGCACAAAATCCATCATATGAACCTTGAAATTCATACCCCAGATGTGTATTTGAGGGATGCTGGAAGCAACACTACCCAGGCAAGTTTTGCTGCATTGGCCAGCAGAAAGTATACTATACTGGCAGCAGGCAGCAAGTTTGCTGTGCCCTGCAGGTTAAGGCTAGTGTTCAGTCAGGAGGACAGAAAAGAACACCACCTTCACCACATCAGGGTAGAGAACAACAGAAGCATGGATGAGGTAGAGGCCATGGCAATTCATGCAGACAAGGAAGAGCCCAAGGACAACAGATGCATAATCATCCTACTGGGAAAACTCAAATGATTCAGGACTATGAATCAGACATCAGCTATGAAAATGCTCCTAATGAGTATGATGAGGAGGACTTCACATATATGGTCCAAAATGCTGAATCTGCAGAACCAAGATTAGAGACACCTCTATCTTGGGTCAATCAGGTAGAACAACAGGGGAATCAATAGAAAGTGGGTTGATGGCACTCAATACTTTGACATGCATAATGAACCCACTGCTACATGAAGACCATTCCCTGTTGAACAACAGCCAGTTGCAACCTCTTCCCTAGTAACACTAGAGGAATTGGATGAGCAACTAGACCTCATATCTCAGGATGTTCAGGAGGCACACTTGTCTGTGTGCCCCCTTGAGAATTTCCCTGATGAGCTTTATAAGGATACAGTCAATCCTTCTACATATGAGAATTATGACTATGATGAACCATCTCAGATATGTGAGTTATCTTCCACATCTGGAGCACAATTTCCTCTTACTCCTATCCTAGAGGAAACTCTAGAGAGCAAGGAGGAGTTTGAAGACATTGTGTATTTATGATGACCTGTTTGTCTCACAGACATCAGTTGTACTAAAAGCACATTATACAACTCATGGTTTGTCAATTGTGATTTGGATAATCCAACCACACACCACAGATGAGTCCACCAAGATCTTATTTGAACCTACAGACAAGAAAAGGTTACTCCCTTTTCATGGGGTCAACAATATAGTGGACAGTTCATTCCACTTTACCATGTTCCCCAAATGTGGTTTGATGGTTTTCCACACAATGGAGAGGGACCTCCCTCCAATATATTTACATCAGAAGAAGATGTTGTATGTGATCATTGTGGAGATTCTCACCCAGATGTTAAGCTTGTAGGCTTTGTCACCAATGATCCTAACCTTCTGGAGTTTGCAAAAGAGGCCCTTAAACAAGCCTCAGTCAAACCACAAATGCCTCAGAACAACCTTGTCATGCCAATAATGCCATCAGAGAAAGAAGGGTGCATGGTATGCCATTCTCCAGTTAATAACAAAGCTACCATGTGCCTAACATGCACCAAAGCAAACAAGGATGGAGAGCTAATCTTGTTAGACTCAGGAGCTTCTGTACACTGCAAAAACAACCTCAGTGATTTTGTGTCATACAGGCCATACAAAACATCAAGGTTATCACAAATGGCCAACCAAAACACAGTTGTTCAAAAACAGGGAGTTGGAACCATAATGTTCAAGCATAATGGAAGAGTTGTCAAATTATTTGGAGTGGAGTATTGTCCCCAACTCCACATGAGAGTTATATCAATGACACAGCTGACAAACAAGGGCTATTCACCGCAATTAGGACTGCAAGGAACCAAGATCTTTGCACCTAATGGTGATCTTTATTTGCAGTTGGATCAGATGGCATCTAAAGGGTCTCTTCACTTCATTGCACATTGTAGCTGATCAGATTCAAACCATTAGATCTATGGAAAACTCAGACTTATGGCATGCTCACATGGGACACTGCTCTAAAGCTGCAGTACAGCATTTGCCAAAAGCAATCATTTGTCCTCCCTTTGAGACCTCATTGGAGCACAAACCCTGCTCTGGGTGCACCCTTGGCAAGATGGCTGAGAAACTGTTTGCCATTAGCTACAAACACACTACCCATCCACTCAAACTCATTCACTTGAATCTATGTGAATTCTCTGTGAACTCATACTATCAAAAGTGATATGTCATCACCTTCATCATCAACTACTCTGGCTATGCATCCATTGTACCTCTGTCATCCAAATCTGATACCTTTTCTGCCTTTCATTCTTGGCTTGCCTGGGCTGAAAAGAGTACTTTGAGGATGATGAATCAATTCCATTTGGATCAAGGAGAGTTTAGATCTCATGACTTTGTGGATTACCTACATTCCCAACGCATTGAGCATCACCTCACTGCACCAGATACCCCCCAACAGAACAGTTGTGCTGAAAGATTTAATCAAACCATGGTTGAAAAAGAAGAAGCAATGAGACACTCCACTTGTTTACCATCAAACCTATGGCAACATGCACTCAAGATCTCAGTGCACATATACAATCAACAACTGTTCAGGTGATCACTTTGGAAAACCCCAGTAGAGTTGTGGAGAGGAAAGAAATTGGATATTTCATATTTCCAGATCTTTGGTTGTCTGGCCTATGTCTTCATCAAGAAGGAACATTGATCCAAGCTTTAACTCAAGAGTTCACCAATGATCTTTCTGGGATATGAACTGGGTACAAAAGCATATTGATTCCTTGATGAAACAGGCAGAGTCATAATTTCTTCAAATGCAATCTTTGATGAAAGAGTTTGTCCCAGATGTGCAAAGAAAGATACTGTTCATGACACAGAACTTGAGAAAAACAATGATGATGAGGAATCTCCCTTGAAGGTCACTCCCCCATTGGAGGTGATACCAGCACAAACTCATGATGAGAGGGTGCCAGAAGAATCATGAACAAGAACTTCAAAACAGCCTATGAGGATTCCCATTAAGCAGGCCAAAACACACTTCACTCCCTATCCAAGTCCCTCTAACATTCAGCATTCTGGAAGAGAGAGAATCATTCCCTTCCAACCTGACAATGTACATGGAGAAAGGACACTTCTAGGAGTAACAAGATGAAGGAGTTAGAAGATAAGCAAGAGGAAGCTCCACTCAACTTGCACAAGCTAAGTGCAGAGCACAGTTCAGACTTCCTGAACTACTTGCTTATGCAGAAGGTCAAATTGAAGTCTCAAATACCTGCTCAGTACAAAGACACACTGAAGTTACCAACCAAAGAACAAAAGGCTTGGAAAAACACAATGCAAGAGGAAATATCTGCATTGGGAAAAAGAGATGTATGGAAACTCATCCATCTACCTCAAAATCATACCCCAATAAAATGTTGACGGGTCTATGCTGTAAAATCCAACAGCTGCAAACACACACCTTGTAGCAAAAAGTTTCTCTCAAGAATATGGAGTCAACTTTGAGGATGTCTTCTCCCCAGTAGCAAGACTCAAGTCAGTATGAATCATTCTATCCCTGGCTGCCCAATACAATTGGGACATTGAGGTGCTGGACATCAAAACTGCTTTCCTATATGGAAAATTGGACAAGGAAATATACATGAAACAACCAGAAGGCTTTGTGCAAAAGGGAAAGGAATGCATGGTCTACAGATTGCTTCACACACTATATGGACTAACACAAGCTGCACTCACTTGGAACATTGAACTTGATAAATCCCTCAAAGCACTTGGCTTTACCCACATCCACTCTGATGCTGGAGTCTACATATACAAGCAACATACCAAAGGAGAGAGATTAATCATTATCCTTCTCATATATGTGGATGATGTACTTTTTACCAGAAACAATCAGAAACTTCTACAAGACATAAAGAAAAAGTTCATGAAGGTCTGGGAATATAGAGACCTTGGACAAGCCAACAAATACCTTGGAATGCGACTCCAAATGGATCATTCATCAGGTCTTTTGATTGTTGATCAGGTCATGTATTTGGACAAGATTCTGAAGAGATTCAATATGCAGGTGTGCAATCCTGCACACACCCCATTACCTGCATCCTACAAACCTGTCAAATCAACTGGAGAGTCCAATCCCAGATTGAGGTCAAAATATCAATCAGTCATCAGATCTCTACTATATCTAATGTTGGGAACAAGACCAGACATTGCATTCACTGTTATTGAGATGTCACAGTTCTCAGCAAACCCAACCAAGGATCACCTGAATCACTCCATGCACATTTTCTGATACCTCTGAGCTACATGGAATAAAGGCATTGTTTATCACCAGAAGGCAGAGTTGAGAATAGATGCATATTCAGATGCTGACTGGGCCTCAGATAAGAATGACCAAAAATCCACTACTGGCATGGTCATACTAGAAAATGGTTCACCAATCACTTGGTTATCACACAAACAGAAAACAGTGGTGTTATCAGCAACAGAAGCTGAGTACATGTCAATCTCAGACATGTCATGACAAGTTGTCTGGATCCACTCTATGCTCACAGAGTTAGGATTCAACCCAAAGCCTATCACACTATATGGAGACAATATGGGATCTATATTCCTTGCACAGAACCCCACACAAGAGAGAAGAACAAAGCATATAGATATCTGCTATCACTTTATCTGAGAATGCATCAAGCAAAGAAAGGCATTGGAACTTTGCCACATAGGCACAGACAGACAACTTGCAGACATCTTCACCAAGAACCTTGCTAGAGTCAGGTTCACAGGTTTTGCAGAATTCCTCATGCAAGATTTGGCACATATCAAATCAGGAGGAGTGTTGAGCAAATAGGTGAAAGCCCCTGATCATGTAATCAGATGCTCACCATTTGTTATAGAAAGAGATTTGTCATGTGCACAAGCATGTGATAGTCACAGACATGTGATATGGCTCAGGAATACCAACATAGCCAAAATACCAGTCAAGGTCTAGACCAACAGTTCTAGAACCAACCACTATGCAACAGGATGAGTTGTGAGAAGACACATGACTGCAAATGACTCATTCCTTATCTCCTTGTCTCTTTATCTTCTTATCTCTTATCCATATGATTAGTAAGAAGACTCTCTTATCTCTATATCAAATATGATAACAAGCACACTTACCATATGCAGCTCAACCCACAAGTTGAAGCAATTATGCACAGACCAGTTTCTTTATAGGACAGGTTGCCCTTACATATATAAACCCTATGAACACACATGTAAAGTGAAGTATGGTAGTCAGGAGACTGAGTCAAGTGTTAAACACTTGACTCAGGTAGACTTGGGCTAGAGTCTTATGCTACTTCTACAACACAGTGGAAGTTTCAAGGTAAGGACCTTAAGACTTACTTAGTGTTTACCCAGGGTAATCTTCTAGTTGGGAGGTTTGAATGCCTGTTTCAACTGTTGAGTTAAAACTGTTATTTATTTGTGGACCTGAGGGTCCAGTATATATATGCTACAGACATGGTCTGTGTGTGGTACATGAGTTTTGTTCAACTCATGGGTTGAACTACATATGATAAGTACAAGTTGCCATATAAGTGTCTCTTCAGTATTGTACTGAGTAAGCATAGAACATAATGGAACATCATGGAAACTATGATGTCAGACATACATCATAAGTGTCTAGAACACTTCCATATAAGGGAAACACTGGTAATGTTCCACAGCTGGTCATAGAACCACATGCTGTGGTAAACACATGCAAGTGTGAACATGTCAGTGACATTGCACATGACAAATCTCCTAGAGCAGATAGTCAGTGCTTGTTACATAAGACTTATCAGAGTTATGAGGTGCAGTGGGACACTAATAACGAGTACAGTGAGTGAAGCTCAGTTTTGGAGATGAAGGCTGAGGTGTTGAAGTCAGAACATGATGAACTAAATATCCTACATGGAATGAGCTTGGAGAGCTGTATGAGAACTATGTGGCAAGGTACATTGTAACAAATGAATAGTAAATTGGATCAGTCAAGTCAAATCAAAGTGAAACAACATCAAGTAAACATATCTGCAGTCATGCTTGACATTTCTCAGACCATAAGGCTCTGAGTTCTGACACTCCCTCTTCAAGCCAGATGCAGTCCAAGAGCACTAGCAAAGTGCTTTGCATTCAGGCTAGGTAATGCTTTAGTAAGCATGTTGGCAGTCATGTCATCTGTGGGACAGTATTCAAGACTGAGAGAACCATTCTGGATAATGTAGCAAATAAAATGATAATGGATGTCAATGTCTTTGGTACAAGCACAGAACTGATCATTTTTGGAGAGGGCAATGGCTGACTGGTTGTCACAGTAGAGAGTTGTCATGCCATCAAGAGGGCCAATAATTTCTGTGAGGAAGGAGCATAACCATAAGGCCTCCTTAGCAGCATGAGTAGCCACAATGTATTTGGCTTCAGTTGTGGACAACATGATGATTTCCTGTGTCTTGACAGACCACAATATCAGGCCACCATCAATCAGGAACACATATCCTGAGATTGCATGGCAATCCTCATTTGTACTGCCATCCACATCAGTGTATCCCTCTAGATCCTTTACCTTAGTACAGTAGGTGATCTCCCAATCAACAGTACCTTTCAGGTATTGAAGTATGCATTTGATGGCCTCCCAATGCACCTGTCCAGGGTTCTCGTTGACATGGGATACAGCAGTAGTGGCATAAGTGATGTCCAGGTGACTTCCAATCACTGCATAGGTGAGGGAACCAGTTGCCTCACAGTAGGGCACATCTCACATATCAGCAAATTCATTGGGTGAGGTCAGAGAATGGGTTTTAGAGAGTTGGGCAGAGGGATCCATGGGAGTGGAGAGCAGTTTAGCATCCTCAAGTCCATACTGTTTCACAATAGAATTAATGTAGGATTTCTGTGAGAGGGAGAGAGTGTGTGCATCTCAATCACACTGGACTTCAAAACCAAGCAGCCAGTGAATCTCACTGAGATCAGAGATCTCAACCTTACCTTTCAGCTGGCATTTGATCTCCTGCAAGAGATGGGTCAAGCTGGCAATGATCATCATGTCATCAACATGGACAGTGATGATACCTAGGTCATGACCTGTATGCCTAAGGAATACAGCATGATCAGATTCACAATGTTTGAATCCAAACTCTTTGAGGAGCTGACAGAGCTTCTTGTACCAGTGATGGCTGCTTTGTTTAAGTCCATAGAGGGGTCAGTGTAGGCATAGGACTTTGCCAGAGTCGTCAGAGATGGGAAAACCAGGTGGCTGGTGCATGTAAATAACTTCTAACAAACTACAGGCAGGAAGTAGTGCAGTGACTCTGGCTCACCTGGAGTTTTGTGCTTGAGTTATTGAAGAATGAGTATGTTGCTATGTGGAGTGATCAAGTGTTGGGTACTTGAGAGCTCAGTAGAGATGAGAGAATATGTGATTTGAACTGAGGGACAGAGGCCCTCAAGTACAGTTTATATATGTACTGTACATGGTCTGTGCACACAGAGTAATTCCAGAGCATTGTAACTACAACTACTACTTTAGGAAGCAGTCACTATCTATATGGAGATAGAACATTGTAGAACATGAAAGAAAGATACCAACAGTATGGTTTCATGTGATATCTAGGTATCTATGATAGCTGGTCACATGAGTGGTAAGTTGTCAATGATAATGTGACTGATATATATGTGATCAAGTAATATGACCTGTAGATGTGAATAGTTATTGTGTCAACACTCCCCCTTGCTTTAAACTGGTTCAGTAAAGACCAAGTAACAAGCAATGATGGTCATGTTTCTGCCAGGTTAGACTCTTAGTCATGGAGTCTGCCCTTTGATGGTTGGTGGACACATAGTCCAACTTGAAGTCTTCATTTTCAATAGACTCACAAAGCCAATAGTACTTGATATTGATGTGCTTTTATTGACCTTCAACAACTGGGTTGTTTGCTAAATGAATAGAACCCTTATTGTCACTGAAGAGAATGACAGTGGTGAAGCAAAGATGGGATTCCTGGAACAAAGTGGTAATCCACTTGATCTGCTGTCCTGTGTCACAGAGAAACATGTATTCAGCTTCAGTAGAACTGAGTGTGACTGTGGGTTGTCACCTAGATCGCCAGGAAATGAGATTTTGTCCAAGGAACATAGAGTAGCCAGAGGTAGAACAATATGTTTCCTTATCTCCAGCCCAGTCAGAATTGGAATAGCAATCCAGAGATAACTTGCTCTGGAAGTAGTGAATGGATAAATCCTTTGTAGAGGATAAGTACTTCATGATGTGCATTGCCTTGTCCAAATGTTGCTGTGTGGGATTTGACATGTACTGAGACATACATATGACACTAAAAGCTAGATCTGGACGAGTTCCAAGCATGATGTAGAGCAAGGATCTGATAACCTGCTGATACTTCTGTCATAGAGCTGGGGTAGTGGTATATCCAGGGGGTGTTGGAGTGGGAACATAACCACTAGGAAGTGGTGTTCAGACACTGCAGCATTGTTCCATTTGAAAGTGTTTTAACACTTTCTGGACATAGGGTTGTTGGTGAAGAGTCATGGTCTTGTCCTTGCAATTCCTAGAAATCTGGATACCAAGATACTCTTTCACTTCTCCCATATCACATACTTCCCAAATCTTCATAAATGCTTCCTTCCTGTCTTTCAGGAGTTTGGCAGAAGATGAAAGGAGGAGAATGTCATCAACATAGATGACAAAGATAACCAGGCCTTGTTTAGTCTTGTAGACATAAACTCCCACATCTGACTTGGTTCAAATAAAATCTAGTTTCAATAGGGATTTGTGGAGTTCTTTATTCCATGCTAAAGCAGCTTGCTTCAGGCCATAAAGCACATGCAAAAGACAATAAACCTTGTTTGTTGTTCCCAGAGTTACAAAACCTTCTGGTTGTTCCATATAAATTTCTTCATCAAGCTTTCCATAGAGGAATGCATCTTGACATCAAGGCAATGAGCCTCCCAATCCTGTGAGCAAGCATAGGCCATGAGTAGTCATACTGTCTCAAACCTTGCTACAGGAGAGAAGGTTTCTTTGTAATCTTCTCCATATATCTCTGAAAAGCTCTTTGCTACTAAGCAAGCTTTATATCTTCCATCTGATTTTCTTGTGAAAACCCAACAACATTTGATGGGTTTACAATCAGGGGGACAATCAACAAGAGTCCAGACATGTCTGTCATTAATTGACTTGATTCCATCCTTCATAGCTTCCTTCCATTTGTCCTGTTCTTCCTTAGGTAACTGTAAGACATCCTTATACTGTTTAGGGACTTCTGAGATGGCTTGAGCCAAAAGATATTTGATAAATCCTCTTCCTTGTTCATGAACCAGGTAATTGACATCTTCCCCATCTTCCACAGATGGTTGAGATTGAGGGTCCTCATAGAGATCATCAATATTTAACAGTTCACAAGGAGGTGGTGGAGGGTTTTCTAGATTTCTTTCCCAATTCCTATCTGACTCTCTTTCTACCTGAGCCAGTGGTCTATCTCCATAAAAATTGTTGGGAATAACCCTTGGGATAGGAACACAAGCTGATCTTCTAAGAGCAGAAGGGGCAGGAGGATAAGATGGGTCAGGAGCTTCAGATGGATGTCTTTCAAGAAATGGTGGAAGATTTCAGTTATGGATGGGTGGAATGAATGATGGAATAGGACAAGGTTTGTGTCTTCTATGACCAGGAAAACCTTGACTAGGGGTTTCTCTTGCTGGTGGAGAAGGCAGTGGTGAAGGTTGTAGATAGGCTGGATTTGGAATGCATATGCGATCCAGTCATTCATGTTTAGTAGGTAAGGCAGGTGAAGATGGTCCTGGTGTTGGACCTAGTCACTCAGGTTCTGGAGAATCTGGTTCTTCTTTATCCATAACACCCTCTACAGTGACTGGAGGTGGATTCTGCCTATGTTGGGGTGGACTTGGTGTAAGGGGCCTAGGTTGATTGTCATCATTAAAATCTGGAGTGGGTGGTCTAGGACCTGGAGTGGGCTGATCAGGCTCACTTCCATCCTGATCATCAGAAGAGTCCTCTGAGGGACCAGATGCTGGGAGAGGTATATCGATTTTGTCTTGTAACTTCTCTACAGGACAGTTGGGGAACACATTCTCAATGAATGTTACAGTGGTGGAAATGTATATCATTTTATTCTGGCATAAGAATATATAACCTTTGGTTCCTTCTGGATATCCAAAGAATAACATTTCTTCAGCTTTTGGAGAGAGTTTGTCTTTTCGCTGATCCTTTGGTATGAAGACATAGGCTAGACAACCAAAGACTTGAAGATAAGAAATTGTAGGTTTCTTCTTCAAAAAGAGTTCATATGAAGTCTTCCATTGAATCCATTGAAGTGGAGTGCAATTATAGACAAATACTGCTGTGAGTAAAGCGAAGTTTCAATAGCACTTGGGTAAGCAAGCTGCATGTCAGAGAACTTCCTCCTTCTCCATAACTGTTCTGTTGAATCATTCTACTTGACCATTTTGCTGAGGAGTGTCAGTGACAGACAACTGGTGAGTAATGCCTTTAGAAAGGAGAAACTCCTTAAAGGTAGTCACCATAAATTCCCCCCCTCAGTCAGAACAAACCAATTTGACAGAGAAGCCAGTTTGGCATTCTGCCCAAGAAACCCAATCAATGAAAGACTTGGCAGTATCACTCTTAGCATGAAGCAAGAGCATAGTACCATAGCCACTAAAGTCATCAATGATGGTTAGGCAGTAAACATGACAATAATAAGATTCCATTGGAAATTGCAACAGATCCATATGGATCAATGCTAAAGGTTCTGTTGCTCTTGTCCAAGATGAAGAGAAGGGTCAGTTATGCATTTTTCCAATGAGACATTCACCACAGGGGAAAGGTTTAGGTTGAGGTGGTATGTGATCAAGACCAGTAGTATGGTTGGGAATTTTCTGCATTACCTGATCACTAGGATGGCCAAACCTTGAATGCCATAGTTTATAGACATCAGAGAACTCGATGGTGAATAAGGATAAGAATGTGTTGATGTTTTTGTTGTCCAAACACACTAGAAGAACCAATCTTTGATCATGTTTCCCAATCAGTTTTCCTGTAAACCAGTGAAGATTGGAGCCACAAAACACATGAGTGTGTTTGAGGAAGAGTCTTTTTTGCGTGTCATAGATTCAAGTGTGGGTCTTATCACCTTGAAAGATATAGCCCAGTCCAGTGGTAAGGGAAGGTATGGATAGGATATGCTTCACTCCTGAGGGTGAATAGAAGACATTGTGTAATGTCTGGCATTCCTGTTTTCCATTTAGTGTGACATTAAATGAAACAGTCCCTATACCCAGAAAGTATATTTTCTTGCTCCCAGCTGTTCCTACTGGGATTGGTCATTTAAATTCAACATAGCTAAGGAAATCCTTTTTGAAGGGCATGGAGTGACTTGCCACTCCTGAATCCATTAGCCAAAGGTGGTTGTCCTTTTCTTTTCTTCATTGATGACATCCTTCACAGTCTGACATATAAGCATAAAAACCTGCTGCTCCTTCACAGTCAGAGTCATATTGTGCAGGAGGAAACTGTCCATTGTTACAAGAAGCATTATAAGGGTTTTCATAGGTTCTAATACTATTCCAGACTCTATCATGCTCCATTTCTCTCTGAACTTTAGTTCAAATAGTGAGAGAAGAATTGAGAGCTGATGAGGGGAAAGCATTAGACCAACCCACTTCTGCAATATTGGACTTTGCATACACTTGGTTGATGGAGGAATTGTCATCAGAAGTATAGGGCTCAATTTGAGCCTCATTGACCTCTTGAGTGGAAGCTTTCTGCTTTCCTTTTGCCTTATCAGAGGGGGCCTTGCCCACTCCTCCCTTTCCCTTTCCTTTCCCCTTCTTTTCCTTCTTCTTTTCCTGTGTCTTTGGTAAGTTAACAGTAGGAGGTTTTCCTTCCTCCCAATGGTCCTCAGTCCTGTGACCTTTACTGCATTTGTGACACTTAGGTTGCTGATTCTGTTGCACATGCTGGGCAGAAGTGCCTGCAATGTTATCAGTCATTCTTGGAAGTTGAGTTCTTCTGTGATGACATAAGTATTCTTCCTTAATACACAGAAGAATTGCATCAACAGTAAGGGTTTGACCCTGTTGTCCCACAAGCAGGGTAACTGGAAGAGTCACAAGTGTAGATGTTGTGAAGTTTTCCCAATCAGATGGGAGTGCAGCCATGATGATCATGGCATGTGCAGACTTGGGTAGGGGCATGCCATTTGAGGCAAGGAAACTAAACAAGTTATTGATCTTGGTGATTTTGGGAAGAGGATCTTCCCTGTTACCAATTGAGATTTTCATGGCATGCTTAAGTTGCACATAAACTCCAGCAGCACCAGGTTTGCCATAAGTGTTTAGTAATGACTCCCACACTTCATGAGAAGTCACAAACCTGTCCATTTCAATTTGAACAATGGGTTTGCAATGGTCCATAATGGCTCCAAGAGCCTTCAAGTCAAGAGTGTCCCAAGTGAGTTGTTCCACAGTTGGCAGAGGGTCCAGTTGTCCTGCTGCAGGTGCAGCAGTTGTAGGCCTTGTGGTAGTACCATTAACTACCAGCCAAGTTCCTTGAACATGTAAGAAAATCTTGATTGAAATTGCCCAGATTGGGTAGTTGGTTGTATCAAAAATGGGGATATTTTTCATAAACCTGGACTTTTTGTCTGCCATGGCTACAAATCATGTAAGAGAAATAGATCAAAGAAGGAATTGTCCATATCTGGAATCAAGACTAAAGGTCTAGGAATGATAACTGGAATCAGTACCATGGGTGCAACTCTAGGAGGAATCCTAGGTCTAGCAACAATAGGTCTTACTACCAGAGTTGGATCTGGAAGCCTAAGGTCAAAGAAATGTTCTAGATCATAGTCAGGACAATAATGGTAGTTGGGAAGTTGGATTCCCAACAATTCCAAGTTAGTCATTTCCAAGAGCAAAACAGGAAAGATTTCATAAGGAAAATGAATCATAAGGTAAGAAGGGTTAGCGAAAGTATGTAGAGAGACCATTGATAAGTCCAAAAGGTCATTGTACACTTGTCCTCCTCCGGAATACAGCTGTTCTATCCAAGTAGGACTAGGATAGGTGTAATGGAGTATCATGTTGAAAGCACCCTCCATTTCTCTAGGATCGACCCTAAGATGTGAAATCAGAGCCATCATCTTCTGGGACAGGAAGGAGGTTGATTTGACAGAGGTCAAGCTGCCAAGATGCAAGTCCATTAGGATGGTCACTGGTGACATTACCTGGCCACCAGGCAATTCCATGGACAGGGGAGAGAGAGACAGTCTTGAGAGAGTCCAGATGGGCTTGAACTCTAGGATCAGATCGTGTGTTGATGACCTGCAAAAGCCAGATCCCAATGTGAGTGTCTGACTGTTGGTCCAAGCACAAGAGTAAGTAAGAGCTTTCATTTGAAGCTCCTCTCTTAAATGCTCCCCTAAAGTGCATGTCAAGGTATTTGTTCCAGGCGTGAACAGCAGGAACTGCTCCTCTAAATGGTCAAGGATCCCAAAGAGGGTGAACCCAGATTGAACCAGGTGAGTATTTGTCAGGATGGGTGTCGATCCAGAAGGCTGGGACAGTAAGTAACAAGGGGTCTTCATCATTTAGAGCTGGTAGATCAAAACCCCAAAAGTTCATGATACTGTGGGGGGTAGAGTACCGAGTTAGCTTAGCTGATGGTGCCTTATAAGAACCATGAAAGAGCCAGTGGATTTCCATAAAAGGGTTCTCAGATGCCAAAAAGGAGGAGGTGATGAAGGGAAGGGGTGACTGAGAGGCTTCTTGATAGAAAGCCCAGGTGAAGATGCAATGGGTCTTCACTCCTCCAGAGACAATACCTGCAATGAGGTAGTCTGGTTCAGTTGCATCTACAAAGTTAGACCACCTAAGGCTGCACCTATAGGGCATGTCCTTTTCCTTTTCCCTCAGCTCCTCTTCTCCTAATCCCTGCTTCTTCCTCCAATCCCTGATCAATAGGTCTGTTGAGTTCGAGATCATCCAGATCCTTGACAGCATTCCCACTCTGGTATCCATTCTCCTGGTTCTCTTGGAACCACAATGCTCCCTGATCACCTGAAGGGGTGTGAGGTCCATTCTCAACACTAAACTGGGTGACAAGTTCTGTGAACTGGTCATTGAAGAACCTGAGATCATTTCTGGAGAGATGATGTCACATGAGAAATAGATCAAAAGGAGTGACATCATTGAAGAGGACATGATCAGGTAGGGCTCTGCAAGGGGCATAGAACATATATGTTCGGAAAGATTCAGCAAAGCTGATCCCAAGCCACTGTGCAACCGAGAAGGTTTGCTGCATGTAATACTGCTGCAGTAACCAAAACTCTGGTTGTGGGAAGACAAACCATGTGATGACCAGAAGGTAATCATAAAAACAGTTAAAGTCATAATCCCTGAAAGTGTGCAGTGCCCAGTTGAAGAGTGGTGGAGCCCAATCAAAGCCAGTAGGGTAACCATTATCCCTGAGAGGAAACAGTTCCAAACCCTGAAAGGCTGGGTGGAAGTCCTCATTGAGAGGTAGAGTGGGAGCAATCAGATGTGGAAGTGCCACTGGGGCATCTCTCCACTGGAAGAGGGATACAACAAGAACAGCCAAGTAAACTGTATAGGTGAAGAGTGGTACAACTCCAAAAGAAACATTGTCATTTAACAACCAATAGGCCAAAGCTAAAGTGAGAGCAAAGGCTATATACTGTAACTCAAAAGTAACTGCAAAGCACAAGGCTGCCAGCCAGCTAAGCATGATAGATTGGATTGGGGAATTGCCTGCTAGGCTGAATACAATTGTCTACCACATCAGAGCCTGGCAGGGCTCATAACCTAACAAACTACAGGCAGGAAGTAGTGCAATGACTCTGGCTCACCTGGAGTTTTGAGTTATTGAAGAATGAGTATGTTGCTACATGGAGTGATCAAGTGTTGGGTATTTGAGAGCTCAGTAGAGATGAGAGAATATGTGATTTGAACTGAGGGACAGAGGCCCTTGAGTACAGTTTATATATGTACTGTACATGGTCTGTGCACACAGAGTAATTCCAGAGCATTGTAACTACAACTACTACTTTAGGAAGCAGTCACTATCTATATGGAGATAGAACATTGTAGAACATGAAAGAAGGATACCAACAGTACAGTTCCATGTGATATCTGGGTATCTATGATAGCCAGTCATGTGAGTGGTAAGTCATTGATGATAACACAACTGAAATATATGTGATCAAGTAATATGACCTGTAGACACAAATAGTTATCATGTCAACAACTTCAGCATCTTTGAATTCACCATTGAGGTAAGCACTCTTGACATTGACCTGGTGGATCTCCCAATCATGGTGGGCTGTTCAGATTGATGCAAGCTTGGCAATGGGTGCAAAAGTATCAAAGTAGTCAACTCCTGGTACTTGCATGTAGCCTTGTGCAACAAGTTGCACTTTGTACCATTCAATATTCCCTGCTGCATCCTTTTTTATCTTGAATACCCATTTACTCCCAACTATGTTCACTCCTGCAGGCTTGTCCACAGCCTCCCAAGTTCCCATCACATCCAGCTGATGTAATTTGGCTTTTACTGCTTCTTCCCACTTTGGCCAGTCAGGATGCTTTCTTGTCTCTTTCACACTCCTCAGTTCAAGGCCAATCAACTCAGTGACTGCAGCAGCCATCCCAGACTCTTCAACAGCATTGCCTAGGGTGTTCCCTTCACCATTCAATGAGTTTTTATTAAGAGATGGTGCTTGGATTCCAGGAGGTAGGCCAGATTGTGAATTGGGTCCAGTTGCTGATCCTACACCAGCTAAGATATTGCGCATGTATCACGATGGGTTCCAGGTATGCTGTGGGTGCCCAGACATCGCTGTCTCATCTGATTTCATGCTGTGATCATCCAATTTTGAGCTGGGGGGTTGAGTTTCATGTATGGGTGGGTTTTTATCACTTCTAGTGGGTTTTTCACCAAAATTTGGGTTGTTCAAAACATTTTCAGCACTGAGAGCATTGTGGTTGCCAGCTACACCACCCTCCCCCTCAAATGTGACATTTTCATGTGCTGGAGGTAGGTCTACCTCACCTGTTTCAAATCAAACATTCCATTCAACAGTTACTGACCTCTTATCAGGCCAATAAACTCAGTGCCCCCTGCTCTGATTATTGTAGCCAACCCAGTGTCCTGATCAGGCATGGCTGTCTATTTTCAATGCATCCACATCATGGACCCATACTCACACACCCCAGACCAGCAATCCAGCTAGATTGAGCAGGTTTCCATGTACAGCTTTGAAAGGCATCTTGCCATTGAGTGCTTTTGTTGAGGTACAATTCTTCAACCAAGTAGCATGAGTGACAGCCTCTCCCCACAGGAAATGAGGTAGCCCAGAGTCATGCATCATGGCCCAAACTTTTTCAGCCAACATCCCATTTAGCCATTCAGCAACTCTGTTTTGCTGTGGTGTGTCATGCATGGTGAGTACTTGCTCAGTTCCCTGGTCCTCAAGATGGGCTGTGAATTCATTACTAAGGTACTTGCCTCCCTGATTGGTGTGTAGGACCTTAATGACAGCATTGTGATGGTTCCTGACCCAGGCTTCATATCTTTTATAGGTCACAAAGGTCTCTGACTTCTCCTGCAGGAGGTAAAGGGTTGTTTCATGTGTCTTGTCATCTGTATAGCTGATGTAGTATTGGCGGCCACCTAGTGACTCAATTGGGGCTGGTTCCCACAGATCTGAATGGATTTTGCCACCATAAGTCATTGCTCACTCCCCCTGTTGTTCCTTTGCCACAGGTCAACATTTTCATTTGGCAGCAACACAGGGCTCACAGAATGTCTTTGAGCCATCAGCAGAGTCAGTGAGCACTAGTCCAGTCATGAAGCCTTTTGTAACCAGGTGTTTGGCAGCTTCTGGTGCAATATGTCCCATGTGGTGGTGCAACTCTAGTATGGTGAGTCTTTTGGCAGCTGCATTTTCACTTCCTGTAGAGTCCTCATGTACCACCTTATACAGTGGCTCAAGAAACTGTCCACATGTTTGCATGTTTTACATTATCTATGACCAAACACAATAACCCCTAACTCTAGCCCTAACCCATGAGTGTATGGAATAACATACTTACTCTTGGCTTTCTATTGGTCCAAGAATCAACTGATGTGGATAAGAACTGATAGAATAGTAGCCATTTGAAAATGACATGTCATGTGGACAGTTTTTTGACTTTACAAAAATCCAACTATCTAATACTTGATATGAGCTCCTTTGGCCTTGATAACTGCTTCAACCCTTCTAGGCATGCTTCCTATCCATTTTTGACACTCTTCCACAGAAATCTTCCCCCACTCCACTACCACCCTTTCCCACAATTGATGAACTCCTGTAGGAGCACTCTCATAACCTGAGAGAGATATTTTGAGGTGATTCCAAGTGTGTTCAATTGGGTTGAGATCTGGAGATTGTGCAGGCCAGTCTAGAAGCTTGATATCTTGCTCTTCAAACCATTTCTGGGCTCTTCTAGAGATATGCTTGGGGTCATTATCTTTTTAAAATATAATGTCATCTTCTGGAATTCCAGATTCCTTCATGCTTTGAAGCAACCCTTCCTCCAAAATGGTCACATACTGTTCAGCATTCATCCTTCTCTCAACCTCACTCAAGACCCCAACACCATTCCACCTTATACATTCCCAAACCATGAGTGAACTTCCTTCAAACTTGACTGTACCTTTAACCTCTTTGGAAATAAACCCTTCACCATTTTTTTCCACACATACTCTTGTTCATCTGACTCAATCCTGTTTATTTTGGTCTCATCTGATCATATAACTCTTTTCCAGTCCTCCACAGTCCAATGCTGATACTTGAGAGCAAAGGCTAATCTCTTTTTCTTGTGACCAGTAGAAAGCAATGGCCTTTTTTTCTTCACCACAGCCTTCAATGAGGCTTCTTTGAGGGTATTCCTCACTGTCTGAGATGAAACAGGACTATCAACAATAGAGTTGATAAAATGAGTGGCTTGAACAGCATTTTTGACCTTGCCAGTAAGGATTTGCTGGACAATGGCCCTTTTGTTGATGGAGGAAAGCTTGGAAGGGTGACCACCATGAAGCCTAGGCCTCTCTGGTTGGATTTCCTGAAGAACCTAGGATACTGTAGACTTCCCTAGACCAGTCTGTGAGGCAACCTTCCTAGTAGACAGGCCAAGAGAGGCAAGAGAGATGATATTTTGTCTTTGAGAGGTGGAAATGGATTTCATGATGATGATGAGAAAATGAACAGAGGGTGGTGGGGTTTATATATGTTGGATCATACTCATTACATAAAGGTAACACAATAGAACCCTTGATGGATGTATGTAATGATATCACAGCATGCCAGGGTCAATATATATAATCAAAACTTTAAGTCAAACAACTGTCTGCATGACATGTCATTTCCAAATGGCTGCTACTCTATCAATTCCTATCCAAATCACTTGATTCATGGACCAATAGAAAGCCAAGAGTAAGTATGTCATTCCATACACTCATGGGCTAGGGCTATGGTTAGGGGTTATTGTGTTTAGTCATAACTAATGTAAAACATGCAAACATGCAGACAGTTTTTTGAGCCACTGTATAGTCCACAAGACATCTTTGGGATTTGGCCTAGGACCTTGCCACTCAAGGCAGAGATTGTGCACATGCCCTTTCCAAAGGTGGTTGTGCACCCAGCATCATCAATCCACCCAATTGAGACCAATGTGTACCCAACCTCAGGGGAGTACAATACTTCTGTAAGTTGTATGGTTGATTCCTCGTTGCCATTAGGAACTTCAACTAACATGTCCCCAATTCCAGTGGTGCTAAATGACTGTTGGTTTGTGGCATCAAAACCCTTTGGGGGGATAGGGCAGAATGTGACAAAGCAGTCTCAGTAGGGTGATAGGTGGTGGGTAGTACCAGAATCATAGAGTTCAATAACTCAGTTTGAATTGCAAGGTCCAGGGCCTGCAGCAGCCAGGCCATATCCATCCACACTCTCAGTGACCAAGGGGGCTACTGTGGTGACCAACATTGCACCACTCTCACCCATATTGACCACATGTGGGGTGTTCTCATCATCCTCTTCCTCAGAGAACCAGAACTCTGAGTCAGATGATTCACAATCCATCAGTGCTGGTAAGTCTTCACCTCCTTCAAATAGTTCATCAGCTTCATCATCAGAACTAATTGCAGTCACAGCCCAGGCACTGTCCTCATCAAACTCTACAGCATTGGCTGAGTTCCCTTTCAACATGCTTGGCTGGTCCTTTCCTGATTTTGGGTCCTTCAGTGAGTCCTTCTTGCTGGTGCTCAGCTTCTCTTTGCCATCCTGGCTTGGGCTAGGGCACTGATCTTTCTTGTGGCCAATGCTACCACAGTTCCAGCAGGTCCCCTTCTTTTGTGGTGGCCTCTGGTTTCAGTTACCAGAACCATTACTTGAAGCAGTGAAGGCAACCCCTTTATCTCCTTTTGATGACTTGGCTTTCCCAGCATTCAAATTATTGTATTCCTGAGTTAGGTAATGCATTGTGTCATCTGGTTTCAAGGTCTGTTTAAGGAGATGGGCTGATGCAGATAGATGAGCGATATAGTTCACATAGTGAGCCAGTAAGGAGCAAATAATGGTAGAAGTGTACTTGTCATCTGACAGACTGACTCCCACAGCTGCAAGTTCTTCATGCATCAACTGGAGTTTATCCAGGTGAGTTTGGAGATCCCCCTTCTCAGCACATTTGAGGGACTAAAAGCGAGTGCACAGGTCAGCTTGGACAAGGACAGTCTTAGACTTGAATTCCATGACAATGGTTGTCCACATGTCAGCAACAGTTTTCGCATGAAGAATCTTCCAGAGGGTAGAGTCAGGTAAGGCCCAAGCAAGTTGTTGGTGACAGGTAAACTTGGTCTTCTCCCAGGTAGCAAGCTCAACCTCATAGGCATCCTGTTGCTTAGGGTCTGCTGGCAGAGATGGCTTTGGGGCCTTCTTTGCATCCAGGTGTGAGGCAACTCCATGGGCAGCAAGTGCCCACTTGATCTGATTTTTGAAGATGATCCAATTATGGCCATCAGGCTCAAGTTTCAGGACAGTGTACAGATCTTCATGGGTATTATCAGAATTCATATTAGCAGTGGCAGGGCTCATAACCCTATCAGAGTTATGAGGTGCAGTGGGACACTAATAATGAGTATAATGAGTGAAGCTCAGCTTCAAAGATGAAGGCTGAGGTGTTCAAGTCAGAACATGATGAACTAAATATCCTACATGGAATGAGCTTGGAGAGCTGTACCAGAACTACGTGGCAAGGTACATTGTAACAAATGAATAGTAAATTGGATCAATCAAGTCAAATCAAAGTGAAACAACATCAAGTAAACATATCTGCAGTCATGCTTGACATTTCTCAGACTGTAAGGCTCCAAGTTCTGACAAGACTGAGCACCTAACACTATTTGCTCAACAACATGTAACAGTAGAATAGTTCCCACTATCTCTACTCAGCATTTCATCCTCAACAAAGCTCATATCAAGTATCAATGTATCTATGGAAATCATCAAGTGAACAACTAGGTAAGTTTACTAGTGTCACCCTAGTGAACTTCCACTGTGTAGAAGAAGTTAGGACCCATTAGCCCTGGTCTGTGCACTCCTCCACATCTATACTTCTCCAGAGGTAGCATTTCATCAGTCTCAATATTTTATTCTACCCTATCTCAAGAGTTCTGAATATCAGAATATTTAGTTGTTGTGTTTCATGTCAGAACTCGGAGCCTTATGGTCTGAGAAATGTCAAGAACAACTGCAGATATGTTTACTTGATGTTGTTTCACTTTGATTTAACTTGACTGATCTGATCTATTATTCATTTGTTACAATGTACCTTGCCATGTAGTTCCGGTATGGCTCTCCGAGCTCATTTTGTGTAGGATATTTAGTTCGTCATGTTCTGACTTGAACACCTCAGCCTTCGTCTCCAAAGCTGAGGTGAGACCCTTATCTGTCATTTACTATGAGTACAATACTGACTATGTTGTCTAGCTTCACTCATTGTACTCATTATTAAGTATTGAATATACAGCCTTCATCTCTGAAGCTGAGCTTCACTCATTGTACTCGTTATTAGTGCCCCACTGCACCTTGTAACTCTGATATTTCAAACTTGCAAGACTTTGATTGATAGCTATTTACCTTTTGATATATGAGATGCCCAGCTACAGATAAATATTTCGTAGTTGTACCTGTACTGGTATCACCTGGTTCGCACCCATCAACCCAGCATGGTCACCCCTTTACCCCAGCGCACGACTGGAAGGTGCATATGAAGGAACCCAAATAACAGCCTGAGTCAGAATATAAGTATAATCCTATTAGTTGAACTCCCCAACATGTGTCAGTGTTCTTCCTCTTGGTCGAGATCCATTCTGATCCATTGTTCGTCATATCGCGCGTACGTTGTATGATTATTCTGTTCTCCTTGCTGGGCAGCATTGAATCGCGCGAGACCAACCCGCTAGATTTATTTGACGACCGTATGGATATAGTGTCGATACGGCTTCGGCGAAATGGGGGAGTTGTCCCATATCTGTAAATATTTGTGGGACACATTCGCAACGCGGTCCGCTGCACAGGCCCTAGCCTGACCATACAATGCGAGAAGCCCGGTTTATGATGACATTGCTGCAATCATTGAGACATCTCAGTGCGCAAATGACTTGCTCCAGGGTCTGTCCCCTCCACATCTAGTGTTCCATGCACATTTCATTCTCAAAAGACAAAAGGTACTGACTAAAGCATAAGACTGAGCTGCCTACCCAGCATGCGTTATATTACCTGCATTTGCACCAGATGTACTAGTGTGATTGTAATTGTTCCCCATGGGAGGAATCCTATCTATCGACGTCCACCTTTAGAAATATGAAGGCTTGAGCACCATATCAGTTGGTATACAGGCCTCATCATATATAGATATCAGACATTCCTTGTGCGGGAGATTTAGTCTCAGTAATCCCCATATTGTGTATATGTTGCGAGGCGTGCAAAAGTTATTGAATCCTGAGACCGCCGCCACCATATGGAGTTTTGTGCAAGATACAAACAGCGGAAAACAACAGAAACAAATAGAAACCATCACAACATATTTTTATCCATACTCAGCATCTCCTATGTACGCATCAAATTTTGCTGGGTTGACCGGTCGTTCACCGTATGTCAAGATGGCAGCCATCAGAGGTGAATGTTTAAACGTTGACTCTGTCCATATCCACCAAATTGATTATGTAATACCATTACTAAGTGCGAACGTGAGAATTTACCCAGAACACACCGCAAGTCTCCGTTGAATAAATTGCTTGTCTCGTCTCCGACAGCCTTCCAAATCATCTGATACCAACCAGCGGATGGCTATGCTTTATCTGGCTTCACTGCCTGACTCCTACTGTAGAGCGGAGATGTTGTCAATATTCGTATCAAGCCGTTTGGTTACACAATCCAGGATGGTAACACCATCTGCCCTGTGATCACACGCAATGCCAACGCAAAGGACGACTGGAAGGCTGTGTCGCTCGTCGCGACCTCACGGAGCCTTCTGTATCAAGGTACGGTCAACCATGTGGTCCTTTCCAAAGGTTGAGTCACCAAGTAAATATTCCTTGATGTGTCAAGGCCAGCATTAGTCACGCGAAAGCAAAGGTTTCAGTTTCTTCGTAAGTGTCGTTAAGGCTGCAACTCGATGGAATAGCCCAAAAAATTGGCTTCTAGGTAAACTCCTTGTCGTATTTCCCTTCTTTTCGCTTCCTCTGGTATCAGCGGATCCACTGATTTATGTTCTTGTTTCGCTTGGAAGCCTATCTGCCACTGAGTCAAAGTACGTATATACCCCACTTAAATCTCTAGAATTGCTCTGCGAAACGTCAATACGCGCTTAATATGCTCTTGAAGGACCAGTGGTTGTGTTCTAGTTGGCTATCGCATAGACAGCGTCCACATTCAGTGATGTGTTATAACATCAAAACTTGAGAGGCGGTATGTCCATGAGTAGTGGAACATCTTTTTGAGGTAGGTCATGATGGAATATGTAATAATAGAACTCCGGGTTTCAAAGCTTCAAGCCCAGACAAAACTTTAACAGGAGGACGGCGACTCCAGTCAGACGAGATCCGACAGGGGTCCATTTGATACCAATGACCGAAATCACTTCTCGCCTAATTCCAACAGACAATTTCCTTAAATCCGATCTGAGCGGACCACATCCCAGGATATCCAATACAGCTTCACTGCGCTTCAGGGCTGGAGCTGAATTATTGATTGCATCCAGAATGATCGCAGAACTGTACCACTCTGGCTCGTATAATTTTGGGACTACATTAATTCCTGCAAGCTCTCAGAATCCGCAGCATCTCTTGATGGTGCAGTCTCCCATCTCCCCTTAGTGCTTAGCATTCAAGACTATTAATACTTGCGTCCTGGACGTCTCTTGACAAGATCGCGAGATACACGCCAGTTGACATATACCACCGCCACCATGGTAGCTCCTGATTACAGACCTGCTAGCATGCCTTGCATGAATCCCACCCGTTCTTTCTGGATTCATTCATCCCCTGATGTCAACCCTTTGGCATGCCAAGGAAGTGAAGGACCCTTGACCACAGACGCTGATATCTGTATCATTGGTTCTGGAATTACTGGAGTCAGTGTTGCCTATCATCTTGCCGTAACGGCTGAAAATCAGGTTATTCCTGATTCCCCACTGCGCGTGGTCATCCTAGAGGCAAGGGAATTTTGTCAGTGAATCTTCTGCTCTTGCTTCGGTTGTGCTAACCCACGCTACACAGGTGGAGGAGCAACCGGTGAGTCCACTTTTTGTCGAATTTACACTTGTGAATCGAAAGGCATATTTAGGCCGAAACGGTGGCCAATTGACACCCGAATATTTCTTTGAATTTATTGAACGAGAGGAACGATATGGTGTGGACGAAGCGATACGTTCCTCTGCCGTGGAAGCTTACACGACATCGTCTCTGATTGATATCATTGAACGGCATGGTTGGACCGAGGACGTAGACCTGGTTAATGGCGGCCATATCTGCCTGCTTTCTACGCAGGACCAGATGAAGGTGCTTGAAACTGACTTTGAGCGTGCCAAGTCGGTAGGTGTGGACGTGGCAGGTGTACAATGGTTCACTGAGGAGGAGGTACACAGGGTGAGAATTTCCTTTTGAAACCTTTATCTTCCTGTGATCAATGCTTATCTGAGGTACATGTCATTGTTTTACAGACCTTTGGAACGCCATATCCAGCAGTTAAGATACCCAGTTGGAATCTCTGGCCTGTCAAACTAGTCACGAAGTTATATGAGCTTGCTCTCCAACGGGCGGGAGAGCGTTTCGATTTGAAACTGCATACCTACACTCCAGTGGCCTCGGTGGAAAAATTAGCTCAGACCACCTCAGGCTCCGATCGGGCGTTTGTGCTCTCTACTCACCGAGGATCGATTTCATGTTCGCACGTGGTACATGCGACGAATGGATATGCTTCCTATCTCTTACCTATCCTTACTGGTCCCGATGGAATCGTACCATCTCGTGAACATATTGTTGCCATGAGAGCATCCGCAGGGCCAGAAATAATTGGGACAAATAGCTGGAGAGGATGCCAGGTGAATCCTCGCACTAAAATCGTCTACAGCTAACTGCTGACATACAAAGTAAGGGAATCGAATACTGGCTCCCTCGACCCCTGGAGCCTGGGCAAGAACATCCTTTGGTCATCCTAGGATGGGGAACCGAGCTGAACGTTGATGATGACTCGTGCATCAATCCCACAGCGGTAAAGCACCTGAAGGAATTGCTTCCTACTTTGTTTAATGGTAAATATGAACGAACGAACAAACCTGAAATGGAATGGGTGAGGTGTATTGTATATCTACGTTGCCATTTATTAATTTGCTCCTCTGCCAAGACTGGTATCATCGGAAACACTGCGACGACAGATCCCTTTGTACGTCAGTTGCCCTATGCGTTCGTGGGGCTGTGATGAATCATAACCAGGTCGGACCCATGATGGATTTCTCTACTGGAGACGACACAGCTTACAAGGGACAATATATTTCTGCTGGGTATACGGGACACGGAATGCCTCGTGCCTTTGCATGGTAAGTTGTTGAATCTTCACATATTTTGTTTAATGTTTGATGCCCGTGAGCAGTGGGGAAGTTGTCGCACAGATGATTGTCGCGAAGCTATGTGGAAATGAATGGAATTGTCCGATATGGTTCCCCAAGCGTTACCTGACGTGGAATCGAATAAGGCAGAGAACTGGACCACAATCCAAGATTGGTCCATGTGTTTTAACAAATCTGTAGACATAACCTCAAAGGACCTGTCTGATGGCCAAGTAGAACTTGGCATGTTAAGACAGCGTGTATGATAGCCTATGCACACATTTTTCTTGGAGTGAACATGCTCAGCAACTTACTGCCTGAATATATGGTGGCTGTGCCACTAGCGCTGGTGGTTATGTTGTTTCCGTGATGCACTGCATGATTTCTTCAAGCTTGTTTTTCACTGGGTTCAACGGGGACTGCCAGTGCCGACACTCATATTTAGCCAGCATTGCCGAATCAGTTCCACCTGCATCAACTCTTGACGCATGCATATCCCCATGATGTCATCATGATGGCATTCGAATAGAACTTGGCTCCACATTTATGGACGAACTGGGAACTCGGCCGTACTAATGCTACGTCCAATTCATCAGCCCAGCCAAGGTCAGATTATGGCACCACCCGCACATATCATCGCTTTACCAGCTGAACTCCTCTTCTACATCTCCAAGTTTCTCGATATTCCAACCATCCTCCAATTGCAAAGGGTACCATCGTTCTTTGGCTCATGCGAGACCCGGAACTGATATTATTTCTTCCACGGATCGTCATCGTCGTCATCACCCATCAGACGTGTAAATCTCTCTTGGACATTGGTAGAGACAGAAGTGTATGGATGGGTATATTCGATACCATGCAAGGATCCCAGCCACTCCCGTGTGTTCGACAGGAACTCGAAAACATGGAGCCGCTCGAAATGCAACGTACTTTGGTTTCAGCGTTCAAAGTAGAGCGCACATTCCTTCTTCCGAGAGAATCAGCGAGTCTGCTGCTTCCTAATAATGACCATGGTCGTACCTGCGTACCACCGGACTCTCCGCTTTCTAACGTTTCATTTGTGCTGGATGAGTATACCTTACTCGGGTATACGGATGGCACAGCCAGTCTTTGGGCCACGTCAGAAGGGACACCATCGTTCCTCTACGCTCACTTCTCACTCCCAGAAAACTGGATCCTGTATAACCATTGTTTATCTGCAGACGAATCTATTCTCTACATTGCAGTGTGTCGCACGTCTGGTCTCAGGTTCGTCTCCAGCACGTGGGCATTATTCGTTCATTTGATGCATACCTTCAGGGCTCAGATATATAGGGTACCACTTGGCGTGAAACAGGCCAGCTCTGTCGCTTTCCCTCTTCCTTTTGAACGCGTCACAGATACGGACTTGGGCACACAATACCTGCTCAGGAGCATTGACCCTGAGTCAAACCTACTTTTGATGTACGAATTTGCATCGTCGATCGTTGTTCTCAACTGGAAGACTGGCAAGCAAGGCAATGTGCCCATTCACATGGAGGACCCTGGAGAGGCGGTGAGTTCTGGATAAAATGCGTTGGCACTACTCACCCGCCCGAGTTTAGTGGATCATAGCTTTACGACTATGTGGACCCTTCATCCTATCCTTTACAGCACACTCTATCAAAGCTTATCCCCTCCCCTGCGTTGGCCGTTCACCACATCATTTACCGGTCCTGAAACACACGTCTACAGGTCTAGTCCAAGACCAAATGACACTATCTGACGTGCATCAAACCAGCCGTAACTCGGAAGAAGCTTACACTATATATGTTCTTGCACACGATTTGCACAGTGGCATCTCCTATTACAAAGTCACGATCACACTACCACTAAATGACGACGCTCAGCCATCATCACTGAGTGTAGATGTCATGGGGAAGTACAAGATTACTGCCATAGATTCATTCTATCGACCACAAGAAGACTCTACAGACCCTACTTTTTCCTCGTTGACGCCGGCCGTAAGGACTGGTTTTGTTTCTCAGCTGAGCTTAGGATCTACGGGGATGCGTGGGGCCTGGGTTGAATGGGAAAGGGGAAGTATGTCTAGGAGGGTGGTGGCCTTCACTCTCAACCCGAACAGACTCGCTGAGGAGTCACCGGTTGAGGAGTCCAAGCCCCACAGGGATTGCACAGGCTCAGCGAGACCATCGATGACTGCACCATACCTAAAGGGGAAATGCATCTGGGAATATGATACACCAAGTGAGTTGAGGTATCGATAAAGTTCATGTGGAAAGTTCTGAAAGCACTGTTGGCAGGTAGAGATGATATGCCACTGTGTGCAGTTTCTGAATCGACAGGTCGAATCGTGATTGGCAGTGGCTCTGGATATGTTCAATTATTGGAGTGTGCTGCATAGAAGCTGTATACCATCGATATCTCGTGGTCGGAATCAACAAGTGACCAACGTTCAACCAATTATTGCCGTGATTACAAAATGCGGTGGTATACATATGGTATCGCCCTGGAGATATAATATGTCAGTTTAAATGTCCATCGTCCGCAACATATCTGCAAATGCGTCCATTTGAGCCCTTTTCTCTCCTTTCTTCCGTTCCTTAATCTACCACAATGCATCAGTCTCATCTTTGCACGTTCCGAACAGCACCTTCACGGTACGTACCTTAGATTTATCATTTGAGGCTGAGTGTGGATCACTGCCTCCGTATAACGACGTTGTCCGTCCGGCGGGGCCAAGTCTCCTCGAAAAGTCATCCCATGACCTCGTATATCTCTGTACCAGCGCATCGACTCTATCAGCTGCATCGACTCTCATCCCACCATATGGCACATTAACCCATCCTTTACTCTCTTTTACCTTTCCGCCGAATATTTCCTTTAGAACCTGCACTGCGCTGTACGAGAACCACGCGCTCAACTGTTCACTGGTATCGGTACCAGCACCACCAGCGCGGTGCACATTCAGCATCACAAAAAGAGCAGCAAGATGCGCTACACTTGGTGCTTCAGATGATTTGGGAAAGTTCAGGGTGAGAAGCTCAGCATAGGAGACGCCCCGCGTAAGACAATCCGGTGTGCCGTCATATGATAAACCAACTGTGACTGTGTCGTGCGTGTGTGCGTGTGCGTGTGCGTGTGGTGGTCCGTTACGGTGGTGTACCGATGCCAAGGATGAGAGCGAGGAAGGGAAAGACTGGACCTGCTTTTCCGCACGGACAATAGCATCCCTACCAGAAGGATGTCGTACGAACACAAGCAGAAACTCCCGTCTATCAGCGGCAAGCGTCGCCTTACAGTGAGATATCTTGCGAATACGACACTCGCTGCTTTCGCTAGCATTCAGTACTTGAATTGCACCGGCCCATAGGTGAATAGGTGCGGTGTATTCTTGGACTGGGAACAGTGCAAGTGGTAGACGCCGTTCGTGGT
The DNA here is from genome assembly GCA_029372045.1 of Scleroderma citrinum. Lineage (NCBI taxonomy): Eukaryota > Fungi > Basidiomycota > Agaricomycetes > Boletales > Sclerodermataceae > Scleroderma > Scleroderma citrinum. Next base: position 58,934 of record JARFMN010000021.1, read on the forward strand.
TATGATTGTGGGAACGCTCCGAGACTGGTTTCTTGGATCGAAGGAATGAGAAAATGCCCATGATAACGACGAGGTGGGTGTGAAGGTGCCAGCAGCCTTGAAAATATCGATATGCACTTCTCGATCTCGAGTATGGACATGGGAATCGAGGTGGAAGACGGCGTGCACGTGGGCCTAAACGATGGTCCCGTAGAATAGCCTTGTCTGATGTTGATGCCATCTGGCAGTGCTGCTTTGATGCCCCTTGTCGACACCGTCCGCTCTGCTGAAATATCTCTTTGACGGCGTCTGATCCGTGTCCCAACATTGTCGCATCATCTGATGTGACATAAAGCAGCTTCGTGATAGCGTAGTTGGCCGTATTTCATTTCATCCACCGGATCCCCAGTACATTCGTTGATGCAAAAAGAAGTTACACATCCTGACAAGGAAAATGGCACAGTGCAATCTCGAGTGAGCAGAGTAATACAGTACAGCTTGCAGAGAAGAAGGGAGTGTCGTCGAAGTGCAGCACAGACCAGGCTCAAACAGTTACGAACAACTGTCTCCTGTCTCCTTCGTGTCCGAAGGAACCAATGGAATCCCCTTATCCTTGCCCTTCTCTTTGTCCCTATCCTTATCTCTGTCTTGGATCTGTTTCTTGTGTCTGTCCTCCACCACTTCGATGCCCTTTGCAATCTCCGCACTCTCCACACTCTCAGAATGTAACGATCCCTCCTCCGCCAACGAATCAGGACTCCGCCCAGCTAGCACACCGAGCGCCTTTAACGAGATTGTATGCGGATCCGGGTGGATGTGCGAGTGCGAAGATTGCGTATGGGAATGCGACTGGGAAGAACGCGCGGTACTCAGCTCCGACATCCATGACTGTATTTCAGCCCCTCGTTCGACTTGAATACGACTCGTCCACTGTCCATTACTCTGATCTCGTTCTCTGCTTTTCTCGACTTGCACTTGGATGGCTTTGGCGTGGTTCACGACTAACCTGCCGAACTAGATTAATTAATGTTTATCGTCAGCGCACTATTTCACGTGTCTGGGTAGACTGACGGATATCCATAGGATACAGAATAGCCAGCTGGATAGAGAGATGGGTCGAGCAATGCGTGAGTGAGTGATGCATCAACGGGAAGGAGACATACGGGTACGTAATGTTCCCGTTCAATGACAGCTCTATCACGCCCAGATTGGAAAGCATCATGAGAAGTGTTATAACTACGCGCAACACCCGCCATAAGCCTCCTGCGGGTCCCAACCACGAATGACACAAAACGTACCAAGTATGGCGAGTATGGACAGGGTAGAGTCACGAAGGACAATACGTATAACAGCACGGAGTGCCTCGAATTTCATGAGATGTTCGGGCTTAGGAACCGGTAGATGAAGATACCGCCATGAGAGCATGAAAAGAATGGCTGAATTCGTTGTTATCGTCGTTGCCCTATTATATATGTAACCCACCCATTCCATCCCGGTGCCTTCATCAGCATCGAGACGCACTGCACGAACGAAAAGTGAGGACACACCCAAAGTACACGCTAGCAACATGAGGCTTGATGACATAGCAAGTTTCTGAATATGTCGTGTTGGGTATTACCAGGCGTGCACTGATCACCATGGATAGCAGCTGAGCGATTCCGAGTATGATTAATAGAGACAATATCCAACAGTTCTGCAGAAATAGAGCATATACTAGATGGTCCCTCAATAAGGCGTGTCGTTCCATCGATAGAGAATGTGGAGAGGGAGGAGACTTGACTTACTTCTGTGCATTAACGAAACCTCCACGGCTACTAGGAGTAGTTGAACCGTGACGGCTTGATATCTGAACCATATCTTGCAGAGTGAAGCGGGTGTGACGATTCCAGACGCGATCCGTAGGCTAAAGTAAACATTAAAACTGGGTGTGCGCATGAGTCGTGTACGAGAGAGTGATTGATTCGTGGACTTGCATATGACCCCCCAGCCCGGCATACCTCGCCACGATATAAACGAGGGCATATTTATCGCGGCGGCGTACGTTGCTGCATAACATGATCTGATTAGCATTTCAAGCTATAGTTCCCATGAAGACTCACGGCCATATGACCTTGATTTCATCCAAGAATATGAGAGCGAAATCCAAGACCATGACACCCAACGAACAGCCTGCACAGCGATGATTTAAGTTCGTGGTCGATATCTGAGTTGCCCACACGTACATGAAGATATGGCTGCGTTACGAGGCAGGTTCGCTTCTGTCGCGATCCACGAAACCATGAGTCTGCGCCCTAAGATATCGACTGAAGCAGGAGGAAAAAAGAGAGACAGAGGTTGGAGTAGGAATGGAGAGGTGGAGGGGCCTTGACTCGGTGAGCTGTCGAGGTGAGGATGCGAAGAGAGAAACCTCAAATCGCACCCTGAGCCAGATGGACATAAGCTTTTCGCTAGATGTCAGAAAGAGTGGATAATTACGGAAGCACCAACGTAGCCGAGTCTGGTACTGCAGTCTGCTTCGACTCTCCGCATACCACTATCGACAGCGGTGACGATGTACACTGTACACTACACGACGAAAACACGGCCATTATCAATGCAGATACCAGTGTCAAGTTATCGCGTTGAGTAGAGTGTTCACTGTGGGCGTCTCTTTCGAGCTGCCGTAATTCGTCAAACAAGGTTTCTGGTCGGTGTACGAGTCTAACTCTGATTGGTGTGCATCGACACGCGATTCCAGTGGGCATGTCATTGTGTAGCTAGTCTGGTATGCACGCGTGGCGTGTCAATTGCACGCGGAGAAGGGAGGAGCGAAGAGTGGAAACCCGTTAGGCACATTCACGCCATTCTCACACTTACAGGGGCTCAAAACGTCTGATAAGAACTAGGCCGAAACCAGAAGAAGGGATCATGCTCACGGTGATGCACTCAGCAGATGCTGCTCCACCAGGAGTTGCATGTATTGTTAGTCTTGGTGTTCAAGTCAGAAATAAGGAAGTGCCACATACCTACAGCCGTCGCGGCAGAGGATTCATATTCATATATATTATATTCAATATCGTCGGTTCAGCAGGTACCCACGTCAAACGGTGACCCGGCAGGTTCGCCACGATCTCCGCCGTCTGCTAACGTCAATCGAGCCTTGTGGATGCCGTACTATAATTTTGTTCCCCTGGGTTGAGGTCGCCCTCGTCAACGTGGTATTCAGGTGCAATATGGATCATTCTGTATTCGTGTAACACTCGGACCGTGACCCCGCCAGACGAATACAGTTCCACCTTACTAGTACTTGCTCTGTCATCATAATCAGTCCTTACCAGAATGACACTGACACAGATTACATACCTATTCTACAGATAAGCTGGTGTCGGGATCGACCAGCACGGGTCAAAAGGTTTGTCATTGCAGTCACCGCTGTGGAGTAAAAACATCAGTATGCTCAGCAACATCATACCAAGCATCTTACTTGCATGTGGGGAGTGAAGCTTAAGCCCGTCTCCTTGTGCGTTCCTCCTTGAGGGCTTTGCTCAGCTTCACCAATTGCGAAGTGATACTCGCATCAAATCCCTTGTAAAGACCACTGTTCGTTTTAATGTTACTCAAAAACTCGTCGACATGAGCTTGGGTAGCCTTCATCGACAGCGGCTGAGATGAAGTAGGATGCAGCCGCACTGGAGGGTGCGCAGTATCGTCCATGGGCGGAGGAACAGAGGCGATTACCATTTGTGGCAAGCGGACGCGAGTCGAACCATTTCGCTGTCCGGGAGGCTGTTTTTCGCCTCGTCCCTTCTTCGTCTCCTCGTTCTTCAGCAATCATGGGCAAAATCACTTCGATGCTTGTTTTGCTTCTGACACACCCAGCAGAGTTCAGAACTCTCCTCCAGTTCTATCTCTACCACGAGCAAAAGCGGGATATCACTGCACAACAAGAACATCCTGCCTCGGGATGGGACAGGGCGACTATGCGTCGATGCTGGGACTTTTTGGATAAGACGAGTAGAAGTTTCGCTGCTGTTATCAAGGAGCTCGAGGGGGACTTGGCGAGAACGGTGAGTGGACGCTGAGTGTCTGTGCCCGCGTACGTGGCGGGCACGGCGATGGCTTTAAAGCCATACTGCTTTCTGCTCCGGCTCATGACCTTTCCTTATCCTAGATTTGCATGTATTACCTCGTCTTACGGGGTCTGGATACTATAGAAGACGACATGACGATTCCTGACGACATCAAACAGCCCATGCTTCGATCTTTCCACGAAAAGACCGTCACGCCCGGATGGACATTTTCGGGAAGCGGTCCAGCCGAGAAAGACAGACAACTTCTGGTAGAATATGATCAAGTCGTCGAAGAAGTAAACCGTCTCAAACCCGAGTTCGTCTCTCCCCTCTGAGTGTCGTATATTTGTGCTCACCGTGAATATTTCTAGGTACAAGACTATCATCCTCGACATCTGCCACAAGATGGAAATCGGAATGGCGGACTACGCACATAAAGCTGCCACCACCGACACTGTCTACCTCGACACCATTGCTGAATACGATCTCTACTGTCATTACGTCGCAGGCCTCGTCGGAGAAGGACTCACCCGTATATGGTCAGCATCCGGAAAGGAAGCCCCGTGGCTGTGTGAACAACTCGAACTCGCCAACTCCATGGGTCTCCTTCTCCAGAAAACCAATATCATCCGAGACTATAGAGAAGACACCGAAGAGCGACGCTTTTTCTGGCCAAGAGAGATCTGGGCAAAATACGGCTTCGAAGAGATGAAAGATATGTATGCAAAAGATGCTGTCGAAAATGCGACGTGGATACAAAGCGCAATGGTAGTCGACGCACTTCGGCATGCATGCGATTCCTTGGATTATTTGCATTTGCTCAAGAACCAGAGCGTATTCGTGTTCTGTGCTATTCCTGCAACTATGGCCATGGCAACGCTTGCGCTGTGCTTTATGAATCCCGAAATGTTCCAGCGGAATATCAAAATTAGAAAAGCAGAAGCGGCTGGGGTGCGTTACTCTTCTTACTACTCTATCTCTACCCACATCTGAACTGGTTTCCATAGCTTATCATGCGGTCGACCAATGTCCGCGAAGTTGCACTTATATTCCGAGAATACGCTCGCAAGATACATGCAAAAGCAAAACCCCAAGATCCCAATTTCCTCCGGATATCCGTCGCATGTGGCCAAGTGCGTTTGCCTGTCTCCCATTCTTTCTCCTATGATTAATCTTAGTGTTTTAGATCGAACTATGGTACGAACAGAACTACCCATCATTCGTCATCCTCGACTCGACCGGTGTCAAATACGATCCTATGGATAAACGCACAGCAGTAGCCAAACTTGAAGAGAAACGAGTCGAAGCTGCTGGACGGATCCCCAAGTCCACTGACCAAGAGATACTACCTTGGGAACTTGCCACATACGTCGCTGGCGCATTTGCTTTGGTCATTGGGCTAAGCGCAGTCGTTGTTTACGTGGTTCTCAGGGTGTATGGCGAGTAAGTAGTTGCATCGCCGTACATGCATGCATTTCAGTGCAGCAGCAACACCCGTCGCGTCGTAGATGATACCTATTTTCATGCAGTTTTGGATAAATATTACATAGGATGCGTAGACTTTGTCTGAATCGGTTTGTAGATTCCGATACACCTAATGTCTGTAAGCAACACTATGCTTGTTTAGAATGAGCCTATACCATACCTTCCCTTTCAAGTTCTCTTTTGTTCTTTATCTGTAATCGACGTCACAGATACTTTCACACTAAAACCACCATCCGCGTTCGAGTTCTTTTGTTTTCTCTCCGTGTTACGGGTAGCGTCAAACCTATTTAATCCCATCCGGAACAGGTCCGTAGTTTACATCAACGTTTACCCCCAAAGCATTTGACCGCAGTGATTGGCATCGAGTCTTGCCATCGCACTTCAGGCCTCAGGCTCCGGCCGGGTAGTCAACGTAACGTCGACTGGAATTCTTGCTACTATGCTAGTCGTCACCTTTGCGCCTTCGACGTCTCCACTGGAACATCTGTTTTATCAGCTTCTGCGTGAAAATGACCAGCGCCGCGGTTTCCATTCGGGCCTGGTAGGTTCATCGTTGCACCGTTACCAATATTTTGTATCCATCAGTTCGCATTGGAACCAAACAAGAGGGTCGAATGCCAAGGTGAGAATAGACGGCGCAAAGTATTTCCAAGAGGGGGCGTAGACGACCCAGTGGGAGACATACGTAAAGATTCCGCGCATTTCTTCATTAGGACTGGTGAGTTGGGGTACGTTCTCCTGACCTAGAACAGAAATCGATAGCGGCAAGCCATTATCATGCTCAGAAGTAAGCATACCCAGTCGTTTTAATCTCCAGATTGCGGTGGAGCGGTTTCGTATTTGGACGGAGGATGACGCTCGTGGTAACCTGGGTCCTGTTATCCTTCAACATTCTCTGGAACCTTTCCCGACCAGCTCAAGTAGTCGCGCACCTATGAAGTGAATCCTTTCGTTCCATGTATTCCCAGTCTTGCACACAGGCAGGACGTTAGGTCAGGCAATCTCATAATCCCACCTCAGGGAGGTCGATCATTAACTACGACAGTGACAACCAGTCCACTTGTCAACGAGATGGTCGTAGGACAGATCGGCACGTCTCGACACCAGATTATACACTGGGTCACTGTTACTGCCCCACTGCACACCAGTTCAATTACCTCATATACTATGGAATGAGCGCGTATGGTGACGGCCAGGGGGAATATGCCTGAAATTCCAAACTTGCAAAGCGTCTGATAGAATGGAACATTGTCATTGCCGCATTCTGTATCGAGTATGGATGCAACTTGTCTCATGCTTCTTTAGCATATTTCTCGGGTCTTCCTTCTCGGCTGTACAAGGTCTTTAAGTAAAGGTATTATTCGTATCTCCGTTTCTTATTTAACCCATTAGAGACTTCAACTAAAACAAGAGAAGCCTGTGCTATATGGAATGTAGCTGTAAAAGTTTCGTGCGAGTATAGACCAAACACACAATCATCATCCCAACCTACGAGGTATATGAGGGCCCTCATATGCAGATAATGGTATTCACTTGAGTACACGATTTCATCATTGTTCAGATGGTGACAGGCTATTATAGATGTTGCATAGATTATTCCATTGTCCTGCGAAGGAATTAAACTTGGAAAAAACGGAAACTGTGTGCATTACTTACCATTTACGTGAACTGCAGAAGCAGTACCGCTAGGATCTTCAGCGAAGACAACAGCCATTCCTCTAAAGACACCACCAAATCGAGGGGCTGTTATTATTTTTATTTTGGGAGGGAGAAACCGAAACTCACTGATCGAGATGCCAATCGATATGACTGGATATAAATCAGCCGCATTCCCGCCAAAATGCAGACATGGTAAGATTGGTTGATACTCACCAACGGAGGAACCAAGGACCGGGATTGTGGGTTGTAAATCTGATCGTAACGTTGTCTGTGGTGGTGCCGGAGCTCACTGTATCGCGACGGACAGGATTGACATAATTATATCCTGTCATCCCTTCACTTCTGACAACATCAAACTTGTGCTGTAAAGAGATAAGACATAGTTGTGGGCGAGTTGTAGCATGAAAAAGCACACATACCCCGTGTAAATGGAATGGATGCTGAAGTGTTGCACCACATGAGTAATATAAGCAAAGAAGGGATTTCAAGTGGTAACGTACTGCAGCCAGGAGGAACTCTCCAGGTAACGAGACTTCTATGACTTTGTTCGGGGGAAGAATATACACTGAACCTTGTGGTTGCAACTGAGTAGCATTGACTGCACCACTTAGAATCTGAAGTAAAATGGGCGTCTCCGGAGAATGATACGTTACATTGTTGATTTGGAAATAAAGAGTCGTCTGGTTGAGCTCTGCAACGAGATTGAGATTCACATCTGCATTGCCTACACCTGGGATTCCTGGAGCGCCAGGGTTTATCAATGCATGTAGGTTAGACTCCGAAAGGGTATTGACAAGGGGCCAAACACGGTCCGGGGGGTCTTGAACCGGTGCACCTGAATACCTGAGAATAGCAGAATTCGTTCCGTTGGTAAAGCTTGATCTGTAGCTGGTAGGGTTGGCTCGAATCCAGTAGTTGTCGACAGTCTGGTTGGCTTCTAATATGAACGAATAGCGCTGTGCAGCAACAAGAGGTATCGAATCGACAACCAAGGGTTGTGTAAGCTCCCCGTCCGCTTCGATAACCATGAATGTGTGATTGTCAATGGAAAACTCGTAACTGGGTTTGCATCCCATGTTGAGAAGCCGAATGCGGTATCGTTTGCCTTGGACGACATTGATAACGGCCAATGGAGTGGAAGGGCCACCGGTGTACCGACCGAGCCCATTGATCAAGAGTGAGTTTGGGATGGTAGTTGGTGTCACCGAGTAGGCATTGATATGGTACCTGGCAAAATGTAAGCTCTGCCATGATTGATTAATTAAAGCCACAGACCAATCGACCAGAGTTATGATCGTAGACACTGCATATCTTGTAAGTTAGTACCTGTCGAGAAGGAATATGTGAGAAATAGGTCCTCACGATCGTCCACGTCATACATGCTCAAGTAGGGGTCATGAGGGTCATATATAATCATAGGGCCCCGCAATCCCTCACAATATTGCAAGCGGAAGTGCGAGTGATACCAAAATGTTCCTGCCTGATCTGGAACCTTGAAGTTGTAGAGAAATGAGTAACCAGATGCTATCGGACACTGGGTAACGAAAGCAGTGCCATCCATTTCATTGGTATAATGCTGTAAAATCCCGTGCCAATGCTATCAGGTTGTCTATTAGTTGACCGTTTCGAGTAACCAAACCAGTGCAACTCACAATGGATGTGCTCCTATTCATGGACTCATCCGTGAGGGAGTTTACAACGTTAATATTAAATATGTCCCCCTGTCCGTTAACCGAAGGTGAACATGAAACTTCAAAGTTGGACATCCAATTGACCTTTTCACCAGTAATGACTGTTCCAGGAAATTGACCATTGACTACTATCGCACTAGTAACAATGTCATGACTGTATTTGGACCTAGTTACTACACCTACTTACCTTCTATTGAAACCATCCGGAGCGACCATCGCATTGCCGATGTTCAATTGGATGTCATTGCCTGACACGGTGCCGTGGAGTAAAAGAATGAAGTAGAGAACCTTCAAGGCAAACGCCATCATGGTAAGTGCCTCAGAGAAAGAGGTCGATTTGCAATGTGGAAATCGTGCTTCTTTTTGCTGGCTTTATGTAGGACCTCGGTAGGACCTGTCACACACCACACACCCTAGTCTGTTCTAAATGCGACGAGTCGTCAGGGGCTCCACTACAGAAGCCGTGAATGGCTGGTGCGCATCTGCATGAAGACAAGTCCTGTGCCAGGTGACTCAGCGGGATGCGGTAGTACTGCATATTTGGGTAGGCATTACAACATTAAGGAGTCTGTGGAACACTCTACAGGCACAAAATCAGAGGGAGAAGCAAGAAAATGACGGGTAAGGTACCCCATATGTCGACGTGACCGCTGGAAGCAACGCACCTGATAAACATATCAGCATAGATCTCGCAACAGTCTCAGAACCGTCTAAAATCTAGTCAACGATCAAATGGCGGGTGGCTGAACCATTACTTGCCGTGTTGTACTATTTTTGAGAGGCCGTATTGTCTGCCCTACACGTCAACCAATTAGAACGGCTGTGGTCTTGTTGGACAAGAATAGCGTTCCCAGGTGAGATGCCGGGTCCATTTGAATATATAACATGCTGATACCGCCCGACCTCTCCTGTGCGCAAGTAGACATGCAGTAGCTGGGTATCCGTTCCTGCCAACCGAACAAAAGTAAGTGAGAATGCAATGTATGAAACGTGGCGTTAGTGACTGCCCAGAAATAGTATGCAGCCTCACTTACGTACTTGTCAAAGAATTCAGGGTCGGTGGATGCAAGGTGCCGCTTGCCACTTGCCGCGAGCAGGCCACCCAATGAGATGTAGGGTACGAAGGTCAGCCCTCTGGTTCGTCTACCCGTTGTCAGTGAGAGGTATTCTTATTCTTAGCCCGAGCTGTGGTGAATGGTATAGGCGATATGCTACAACCGAGAGGAAGCTCAAATGTCTGATGGAAAACCGAGATCAGAAATTAGATACGAGGCGGTCTACCTCCCGTGGTCTGGACGTGCCGGTTCGTTCCAATAAAACTAACACCAGTGCCAGCCTCCTGAACACCTGACAAGAGGCAGGACCCGTCGACACGCCAAGACACAAACTGACTGTTGACCCATCTACAAATTGAAGCTTATCAGCTATCGATGCATTCGCGGACCAACCGTCAGTCGCCCAAGAATCTCGTTGTGCTTGCTTGATGCGCCAAGTCTAGAAAACCTACCAAGTGCATTTGTCAACATTCTGGATTTCCAAGTAAATCCAGCTTCGTGGGAGAACATTTCGAGGGCAATAGCTCAGTTATTCCGCGCGGTCATCGGTATCAATCCATGGTTGTTTGGAATTTGGGGACGAAGCAAGGAAGACAATTCATGCGCAATGAACCTGGCGTGGGAAATTGGATAAGCAGAGCACCCTTGAGAGGAGCAAACGCTGTCGATGAACACCTCTTCCCTCTTTCCTGTACAGCATCTCGAAACATCCGTGCTGTCACACTGATGTCCGGGTCAAGGCTTTGGTCCAGTGCACGATGTCTTATACCATCTAAGTTTTTTTAGAGGCCTAGAGGTGTTTCGTCCTGTATGTGTGGCCGCGCCAAACCACTGGTGCACTCCACATCATGTTGCACCTGCCGCATTCAGTTCACCATGCCTGCTGTACGTTGTACTTTACAGTTACAGTCATCCGCCGGCACTTGAAACACCTAATTTGCCAGTTCTCGAGCAACAACAATAACAAAAATTAAAGATCAGAGAGATGGGTGCTCTACATCGAGACGTTTTAATATTGCTCGCCACGTTGTACTCGAAATGCCATCTGCGCTGGCAGAACCCTTGCTTGGACATTTTCACCCACACGTCCGACTAATGACTCCCCCCCTTGCGCAACTTTCGAATATTTTTAGATACACATGACTTTGGTAGTATACAAAGGATCTCGACGCCAACTGATCCAGCAGCTCCGTCAGCCCAAGATACGTGGTAGTCAGGTTCTCGTATGTCCGTCCCAAAATTTGAATGCACGGCATTTTGGACCAGAACATGAGAAGCAAGGAAGTGTGCTCAGAGGCTAAGTCCTAGGTTAATTCCCTACTGTGATAAGATGAAGCTACACTCCCAATCCCACGGATGGAAATTTTTCCGTCGTTAGTCGAAATAGCGAAGTCCCAGAACCCTTGCCAAGCAAGGGAATTAGCTTTTCTGCTCTCATTTCCACGGGACTTCATCCCATTGTCCCCATTGTTATCCTTTGTTCAGACTGGCTCATGGTCCTGATGGTGCTCATTGTCTTAGAGATCGGGTCCAGCGCGGTCATTAAGAATGTCCATTGCCAAGAGTCAACAACCCGTTATATATCAAATCCAAGGTGATTGGAATAGTCTGCTCCATGTTCTAGTCTCCACGAGAGAGTCCGACGGCATTTTCTACTGTTCCGTAATGGAAAGACTATTGTAGGTGGGACAAAGGTCCTCCCACGCAGCTGCAAGTGGTCAGACTCATCACAGGTATTCAAGTTTACCGTCGATACGTACAGTCTACTGCGTCGGCTTTGGCGGTTCCATTGGGATTCTCAGCAAACACAATCGCCATGCCTCTGTAACGAAGGTCAGTGACCAAGATCACAACTTCAATAAACCACTGACCTCTGGAGGTGCCAATCGATATGACTGGGCGGGGAAATCAACACATTATCCCTGAAGAGACATTTAAGGAACATACCAATGTAAGAACCAAGGACCAGCATTATCAGTGACAAAACGTATAGTCACGTTATCGGACGTGACACCGGTATTAAAGCCAATGTTGACGGTATCACGGATGACAGGATTAACATAGTTATATACTGTGCTGTTGGCGCTTCTCACGACGTGGAATGCATGCTGAAAAAAGACCATTGAAAATAAGCAGAAGCAAGAACACGCTTACTTACACCGTGCAGGTGGAACGGGTGCTAAAATACATCAGCAATCATATCACACGAACTATGACCCATACTTACAGGATTAGTCAGGTATTCTGTGGGGATCGAAAGCTCTATAACTTGGTTTGGCGGTAACGTGTAAACTAATCCTTGAGGCGCAAGCTGCGAGGCGCTAACTGCTCCACTTAGGACTTGTAATAATACTGGGGTAGAGGGTGGTCGATAAATTACCCCGTTCATGTAGAATAGAAGTGTAGTATTGTCCATAATCGAAACAAGATCGATGGACACGTCAGCACCACCAGGGTAAGGGAGTCCAGGGACTCCCGAATTGCTGTAAGGATGTAGATTCGTTTCGACAAGGGGGTTGGTGAGCGGCCAGGTCTTGTTTGAGGGTTCCGTATCTGGAGCGCCGACGTAACGCAGAATAGCAGAGTTCAAGCCATCTGTGAAGTTGGAAGCGTAGCTTCCTGGCATGGCACGTATCCAGTAATTATCGACAGGTTGATTAGCCTCTAGAATAAACGAATATCGCTGCCCGACATAAATGGTTATTTCGTCGACGGGGAGCGGAAGCATTGCTTGCCCATCAGCTTCGATGACGGTGAAGTTGTGTTGATCGATCGAAAACAGAATATGCGGTTTGCATGCCATGTTGATCAGCCTGATACGGTATCTCTTGCCCTGTTCGACGGTAGTAACCGAGAGGGTCACATTAGGCCCACCAGGATATCTTCCAAGTCCATTAATGAGAATTCCGGCCGGATTATCAGCAGCTCCAACATCATAAGCAATGACATGGTACCTATGGAATGTGTTAGTGGGATTACAGGTTGTGTCTATCACGTGACAAACCAGTCCAGCAACGTGATAACCGTCGAAGCTGAGAAGGGACTGGTGAATACCATTCCGAAGAGGGTTCAGAATAACCTACCATCGTCGACATCATACATGTACTTGTATGGGTCATTTGGATCGTAAATTACTATTGGTCCACGCAAGCCGTCGCAGTATTGGAGATTGAAATGCGAATGGTACCAAAATGTCCCTGCTTGCTTATCGACATCGAAGCTATATAAGAATGATTTTCCAGATACGATTGGACACTGTGTCACGAATGCAGTTCCGTCCATGGCATTGGTGTGATGCTGGAACAGTCCATGCCAATGCTTGTTGTGGAGACATGTGAGCAAGATGCTTCGACACGGTCGTAGAGCGACCTACAATGGATGTGCTTTTATTCATCGATTCGATAGAGAGCAGGTCCGTGACATTGATATTCAGATGATCCCCCTGTGCATTCCATGACGCCAACACCAAAGCCGAGAGCGATGTTCGCGCACCTTGTTCGCCGCAATGATGGGACCAGGTGTTGTACCGTTCACAACAATGGCACTTTTATGAGAGGTTCCAGCGTGAGTAGAGCACACAAACCCTGGCTGGCGCGACATACCTTCTGTTGAAGCCATCTGGTGCAACATACGCGTTGCTAACGACGAGACCTGTGTTCTTGACGGCAGCAGTAGTCACTGATGCGAGAGCCAGCAGCGGCCAGAGCTTCAAAGTTGGCCTCCACATCCCAACTTTGTGGCAGTGATGTCCTTCAGATGGGCGAAATGAGCCCAATCAACTTCTCCAGGTTGTTATAAGTATTTCCTGGTAACCGAACACTCGGCGCTAACCGCTAGAGGCTATCCATTACGAACCCTTTTGACTCCACATGTCAACGAAACCCGCACTAAGCCAATCGGAGTCTCGTCATCACGAATAATGGCACCGCCCAGCGGAGGTACGGAGGTGATTATAGTATATACCTGAGGCCAGTGGTATCTTGAAAATCCAGTGTCAGCACTACCTGTTGTACGGCGGTGTAGCGGGTAGTTCCTAATCGTTCAGGTCATGAACGGGCACCATGAGTCTATCTGCAATCGAACTACCCGAGGAAAACTGCAAGGAATTCAGCCTCCATTTGGAAGAGGCTTGAATAAGCCATGCTGTTTGAGCTCCTCATAGACCAATGAGAGGGGTTTCTCGAGTGCACGAGTGCTGTGCATAGCCGTCCCGCTTGTTGCTTGTACAGATCGCGGCGGCCTCATGAGTGATGCATCACGAGATAAGGCGGTGCAGGGAAACTCCCACGTGCAGGGTGAAAGTCGAAACTGATTTGTAAATTATTACAGGTATTCACTGTACATAGGGGTGAGGCAATTTTTTAACTCGTAAACTTCGCAAACAAAAGATGAACAAAAATATCCAGCATGCAGGCTATAATAAGACTACTAATATGATGGAATACATACATTTTCCACACCTAAAAACCGGTGCAAGGCACGCTCAGAACACTCTACCACCGACATAATCATCTCTTGCGCTTGGATGCTGGGAAGTGTCATACACTGTTATTAGATCTGTTGACAGGTATAGCGATAGACCCACCATGCTCTTTGCTACCAGGTGCCTTGCGTTTTCCGCCCGTCTTCGGTTCATCCACTGTAGCGTTGACCGTCGGATTGAAGTCGGAAGCGGCAAGGGTACTTATCTCATCCACACATTTCGGACAGAACCATTCACCTTCAGGAATGGTCGGCAATGGAGGATTAAGGCAGCCCAAGTGGTAAGGGTGGTCGCACTTTCCGAGCGAATGAACTAGCCAGTACAGGTGAATAGGGAGTATAAGCTAACCTTGTCGCATTCCAATGGGGAATCGTCGTCGCCGTTGTCTTTGGCACAAATCAAACATAGTTCTGGGGCGTCAACTTCAAGTGGATGTCTGGGAAGGTCAGAGAGCTTGTCGTTTGGCTTCGCTAAGAACAGAGTGGTGTGTTGACCCGCTGCTACACTATACAAGTGAGGAAGTATTTTGATCAGTACGACGGCTTGTTGACAGTAAACGTACCTGACGACCTCAATGCCAAGCAGCGGCTGGTGGCGGGTAGGCTTAGTCGCACTTTTCGGTTCATCTGGTCCGAGACCAAGTTCACCTGAGATCTCGTTAAGGGGCTAGACACACAATGTGGTCACCTGAGACTTTCGTACCGTTGGCAGCATTTTGGCCATATGCAACAGTCATAGTGCTTCCATCCTCATCCGTAGAGAGTGCAAAATGCGTAACCCCACCACAATTGGCAGCTGATATCTTACATCCCCTGTAGTAACGTGGTGAGGTCACTCCTTGCAAACCGAGACCCCGACGCACATTAGATCTTGAATATACCGGAATGACGAGTAGGGAGATCCGGCTGAGCCTGGGAACGTGGATTCAGCAGCATCTCTCAACGAGGTAATATGTTACGGTTCTACCTTCTCCACTGTTTTTCCACTGTTGTCTGGGGATGAGACCGAACATTGCCAAGTGACCTTCGGGCGTACCTTGCCTGCCATCCAGTACATTCGTTGCTTGTCTATCACTACACTGTTGGTTGTCCCCGCGATCACTTGTGCTCCCATTGTCATCTCATTCGGGCCAGCGAACTGCAATAGACCATTTGTAAGAGTATAAGTAGTGTATATGAAAGTACTGAGTACCTGAGGCACTACTTTGGGTATAAGTGCATCTTGCTGATTTCCGAGACCTAATCGACAATAACCATTGTAGCCCCACACATATACTACCCTAGAACAGGGTTCAGAAAAAGAGGCACAAAGTAGATTATCAACTTGCCCCCTGGTGTCAATAGCAATGGTGTGTTGTGGCCCACAGGTAATGTTAGTGATGACTTTGTCGTCGAGACCTTTCACGGGTACTAAGTAAAGCAAAATCAGCAAAATCAATCTCATCAGGACAAAGGAACAACGCAACCGGGTTCAGGTTCAATGTCAAATGCGGTCTTATTGCCCGTGGTGATATGTTCGCCGGTCCTCCCATTCCCGAGCTGACCCTTTTCACCGCTTCCAAAAGAGAAGACTTTGGTGCATTGGTTTTGGTTGTGAGGCTGACGGGCAGAGCATACCTTTTCCGCTTTCCGTCAGGACGATAGAGAAAGTAATTCCTGCAGCTGCCTTAATGACTCGCTGCCGTTCCCCGTCAACATAAGGTCCGTCAACCACCTTGAAGGCAGAAATCTGAGGCGACACAGGGTGTCCACACTAAGCTCGGGCACATGAGTCAATAGCGGAGAACATTGGCTGATCGAGACTACCTGCCCAAAATTGTTGACACCTGCCGACCACACCTGTCCCTGGCTGTCTACGAGCAAAGAATGACTTCGTCCACACGCTGCATGTATGAATCGAGTTCCGGGTCGAGCCCCGAGATCAGAGGCACGCAGCCGCCTGGGTTCATTTTCAGATACCATGTCCACACCGGTCAGTCCCAGCGCACATGGAGCATTACGGCCAAACAACCAAGCAGCGCCATGAATGTCCAGCGCGATGAAGTGACATGCGCAACAGGATGCATGGATAGACGTTATTTTAACGTTGCTCAGCGAGCGGAGTATATGAGGTTCGAGTAAGTCGGGTCTATGGTGTCGTTCAGCCTTTTTACATGGAAAACGTGAGATGCACGCGTACGCCTCGGGATTGCCCTCGCCTTTACCACCACGTTCCTTGCGACCAAGTTTGGGCCTATGCACCGCGCCAAAATCATCATCGGACAGTCAGAAAGTCAAAGAAGCGTATTACCAGTCAGTCCCTCCACATATCAAAACTTGATTTGGTTCCGTCAGAATGCCATAGCAGATAGTGGCTTGTCTACTGACCTCTTCCCCACTGTGTCTCCTTTGTTTCCTCCGCGACGGACGAAGCCATTGTCATGTGCGAGTGCCAGGTTCGAAGACAAAAAGTCTGTGCTTGGGCGCTAATGGTGCGACTCCCCAACTTGTCATTTACGGTTAATGCCAACTTTGTTATACATATCTACGTGGCGAATGCATCTGAGCGGGCGGGGTTTAAGCGCTTGACCTCCACAGAGCGCACACAACTAGGCGTAAGTACACCAACAGTCCAATATGTGTTCCAACTGAGGTCGGAAACCACAACCTAATCACGCCCCTTCCTCCGATCCGAAGACAACTGGTTTACATCATGAGTTAGTTTGGTAAACAACTATAGGCACAAAAGACATGTGACTAACGCAGTGTAATTCCGGTGCGCTCTATCTGGCACTGATCAACGAAGGGGCTTAGCCGTACGTTCGAAATCTGTGATATCAAGGAAGTGCCCACCTCGTAATCATCCCCTGTCAGGATAACACTGTCCCCGTGCACTAGGGTCAATGAAAACGCAGGGATGGCCGGTATGCTTTTCTTTGCCTTGGCCGTGTTATCTTTATCCTTTCCCTTTCCCTTTCCTTGGGTAGGCACCACCATGTCTGATCTGATGGGGCCCTGGGTCATGTCATGTCCCACATTCGTCTGGACCTCCGCCCCCTCCATAACAACGTCGGGTATTTCCTTGGTAGTGACAGCAGGTCCACCACCAGCTAGCCAAGAGTCAACACCTTGGTCCGTGGTCCGTGAAGTAAAAGTATCCGGTAGCACACATGGGAATCCATCTTTCTGGATCTTCGCCATAACGACGTCGGGCGGTTCACTGGGACTGCCACTAGGACTGCCAGCATCAGCTTGACCCTCGGTCTGCAACGCACAAGTATCCAGTCCCACATCCATAGACCCATTATTCCGGTTCTGCTCCTCCATAATAACGTCGGGTGTTCCTTCACTGACGGTACTGGCCACGGTCCCGCTATCATCAGCTGCGGAAAGATCGACAGCCCCGCTCTCGCTCCACGGAGTACGGAAATTGTTCAGTTCCACATTTAAAGACCCATTACTCTGGATATGCACATCCATAAGAACATCGCACGTTTCTTCACTGGGCCTCAGACCGCTTGCAGCAGCAGTGGTAGAAGAATCGAGATCCGCCCGTTCTTCTGACAGCAAAAAACCCACCTGCTGCTGAAACGATGGCCCCATAACCTGGTCTATCCATTCCTGTGGCGGCAGACCACTGGCTTGAAGAGGAGATGATCCCGCCGCTGCTGGGCGATCTCTAGGAATAGTAACTGCCGGAACAACGACAGGAATCCCTTGGTATCCCCCTTTCGGAACAAAGTTCAGTGTCACTTCTGCCCCTAGACAAAGCATCACAATGGGTGTCCTCTTCGCACGCAAAACTTTCCACTACACAGTTCGTCGGCGAGTTGCGTCAGCAAACCATGTCTTGCACCCATTGATCCGTGGGATATACTCACTTTTCTCGTTCCCGTTGCTGTCCACGCCAGTATGGATATCCGCCCAAAGCATGGCTTCTCCAGCTGTCCGTACCGCTCTGTAATATTAGCCAGATAGAGAGACGCTCTGGCGATGCATTTCGGGACATCTCTCGGAAGGACGAATACTGGTGGATCTTGATCGGCTATTGTACCGATCGCGGTTGTAAACGTGAAAAATGCTCCTGGATAACGCATGAGTTGTTCATATTAGTTGCCGAATAGGAGAGGTGATGGTTTAAAGACTCACTAGACCCGTCCTCACGGCTCAGTATTACATCCCGTTGGATATCTTCTAAGAACGTATCAGCGTCCTGTTGAAGCTCTTCTTTGTTCCCAGTAAAGACATGGAACGCTCTAACGTTCTCCTTGATAAGGTACATGTACGTTTCTATGCCAGTGTCCCAACGAGCCTCTTCGAAATCGATATAATGAGGAACGTTGTGCAACGGTCGGGTGACCATCGACAAACTATACATGTCCCGCAGTTTGAATAACGGATCTGGTTTGCCCAGAGCACGACTTCCGTTTGGGGACGCCTTGTTGCCACATCAGTGCTACCTCCTAGAGCAGCTAGCGGAAGACAAGGAAAACGGATATCGCACCTTGCATACAGAGCTTTGGCATATCTGGTGGCGGAATAGTGTTTGGATATTGATTAAGCCACATTGGCGACAGAACCAGCCCCTCGGGAAGCATTCGCTGGGTTCAAACTGAGCGAGAAGATCCAGCGCTATATGGCTGTAATAGTGTGATCTGATATCGCGTGGACGATATTTCGGGACAATGTCGTCCGTTGTCTGTGTCTCTGACTCCAGTTCCTCAGCTGCCTCTGCGTAAGACTCTACCGCTGATAACACCTCCATTTCGCTGGGATGCTGAGCCCACCAAGGGCGAGAAATGTCTCGCGTGGTAAAGGCGGGTCGTACCGCTTCACCAGGTGTATTGTCTAATAGAAACTCTTCCCCCCCAGGTGCCCACTCAAGGTCAAAATGCCATCGAACGGCTCCACGAACAGTGCCATTTGTGTTATCAACCACACAGTCCACAATCTCTTCCTAAGAAAAAAAACCTTCTTCAATAGATCCAACATGACAGAGCATCTCGCACACACATGCAAAGCGGAGATAAAAAAGTAGCCGAGACATGCGTATGCATGTTCCGAAGACGGCAGGCATGGGCTGATATGGGATGCGCCGGAGCACCAGATTAGGACTGGTACGAGAAGCGCTTTGGCCTGGAATAGTACCTCGATATCGGGAGGTCGCTGGATTGGGGCAGTAGCGCTCGGTGGACGTGATGGTTCTTCCATCAATAATGTAATATTGGGCACCAATGAACATGAGCGCACCAGGATAGTATGAAGTGGGCTGTGCCCTTACCAACATTACCCGCCTCCACACTGGAGGCCGGCAGAAGCATCTCGGTTTGCTCTCCAGGTTCGACAGCCGATTCTATTCGAGTGTGCGTCATCATCTTATCGGAAGCAGTGACTGGTGCTGATTTCATCATTTCTCGCACATCAGACGTGGGAGTATCAGGGCCATGAATAGTACCAGGGCAGCTCCAAGGACTATGTTCATGGCTCGAATTAGCCGAGAGACGCACCTGCGTCTCACCCTGTTGTGGTTCCGCATATGTGACAAATGATCCAGGGGCATATGAATATATCCGTGGGATGGCCTGCTGTGCATTGCCACACGATGCGAGGGCATTGTGCGCTGGAATAGGTGCCGTACATTCCTCGGGGTTGGAAGGATTGGGTGCATCAGCCAAACGGCGCGTCTCCACCTCATCTGGGGGCTGTGAAGAGGTCTCGACGCAACTATCCAATTTCAAGGTACCGTCCACTACGGCAGACGCTGGAGGTCGAAGAGCGGATGTGCCACACACATAATTCCACAGCCTGCAATGCGACAGATCACTAAGCCCAGGAACCTGTGGGGATGAACTAGGACGCACATGGAGATATTGAGGGAGAGAGGTCCAGACCATGTATCCTGTGGATAACTGTCATGAATGATCAGTATCGGTGTTTCAGAGTCCACCCAGGCAAGGCCACTGGTCCTTTTTTTGAGGTTGGGAAACAAGGCCAAGAGGTCGGTTCGTGACTGGGAGCTAGGTGTGAGATATGTGCAAGATTCAACAAACGAGACATGTGTGCTTACATGTATCCATGCACGGGGATAGCCGGTAAGTGGGCTCCGAGGTGGGGCATTAGTATCTGGATTAGATTGTGCAACTTGCTTGCTCGACGGCTTGATAAAGGTCCATTTTGGATCAGGATGTTCCGCTAGTAGGGTATCTACAGAAGCGGATGGGGCTGCGAGTTTCTCTGTAGCCTTGATAGTCGGCCCTTTATGCTGTGAAGTCAACACGGACGTGTCTGTTACACCCTTTTTTGACCGCTTCTTCGGGGGTATATTCCCTCGCGGGCTGACTGATCGTTTGGCGGGGATCGACTTCTTTGGCCGTTTCCTGTCACGATGAAGTATCTCCCTTGCAGTCCGACAAAGCCAAAATGAGCGGAGGGCAACGATCGAGAAGTAAACTCATACACACCCATCTTCCGCATCCTCCCCCGCACATGATTCAGGTCCGCTCTCCACGGGTTTATTCTTTCTAGGTTTAGAAACCTTTGGTCCTGGGAGTTTCACATATCCATCCATGACCCGTGCACATGGTCTCTTTGCCTTCGTACACCGTAAACACGTTGGAAACGCGCGCGAGCATGCCTGGGCAACTTGGGCGCAATACTGGCAAGGCCGTCGAACGACCAATATTGTCACTTGATGTCCTTCGGCGTTGAACACGTTGAGTTCAAAGATGGCAGACGGATCGATAGCTTCGTGATACGTCGCTGGTTCTGGGAGTATTGCGGGCCTGCGAACAGATGCATCCCATGCTCGAACAAAGTCTGGTATGTCAGTGTTTAGTTGATCTTGTTCGGCTGTTGGTTCAGACTCGCCCTCCATGATCATACCGTCGACTGCCTACTTGGGTGAATTCATAGTATTTCCTAAATAGGAATCTTGTTCACAACTTGACAAGCTGTGCTTTTGCCTCCATTGTCTGACATGTCATCGCGAACGACAGAAGACACGTACGAATCACAAAATGACCAAAGACTCGACGAACTACACTCTAAGATAAGAACACTGAGAAGCGTATGTCGCATTCATGTGTTGTAGTCCTAGACTGACTTCGAAATAGGTCACCACCGACATTCACGATGACGCAGAGCGTCAGAATCTGACTCTGGATAATACCGTGCGTCCAACTCGACTACAGGATGCGTATAAGTCGAAAGACTCACCATATACGCCATACAGAACGACACCTTTTCCTCTTTGTCATCTTCCTTGTCGCACTCATCGCGCCGTGCTGCGCAAGCATTTGGTTTATCTGGCCCAGGTAGTGTTCGTCAGACGCGTATTATTTTGTACACAGTAGCTGTATTCCTCTTTTTCTGGCTACTTTGGAAGACGCAAGGCTTCTGGTGGACTTCCGCAGGCGAGGTTTAGGAGATATGCATGTATGTTCGCGCCTTCATCTTCGAGCAATATGGTCCTGACTTTTCACATCGATGGCCTCTTTAAGTGATCTTTGTTACCTCTATTGACTTTGTATGCCTTTATATTATTTTTCTAGTTGAGTATACCTAGGATGTGGCTTCGCATTCTCGGACATGTGAGTACTCTGCTGCAGCTGTTGGCTGATCTATGTTTGCTACTTGTACTAGTTTGCATGATATCCATTAATGGAATGTAGTCGCCACGTGCGCAGATTACGTAATCATATGACTCCTGTCGGGTCACTTATGACCGAACTGACTGGCCATACCGCGAGCTGACACCTGCACAGATGCTTTGGCGCTTCGAGAGGTCTCTCTTCGTGCTGCATGACCCTCCTCCATGCCTATTTCAACCTCCGAGACCAGCAGGCATTCCAGCGTCTCATTGAACGAGATCGCTCCAGCCTTTCTGGGGCTACAGCGGGTCCAAGCACAAGTGTTGGAAAGTCGTCTCCCGGACGATCATGGTTTCGCAAGTCACTTTCCACGGCGTCAGAAGTGAATACCTTTGACAAACTCGGACGTACTGTGTTGCACCTGGCATGCTCGTCCACAGACGCTGCAAGCACCGAGTATGCACGCATGTTTCTTGCACATCCGAATATCAATGGCAACATTCCAGACAAAGAGAACCACTGGACTGCCCTCCATAGGGCCATGTATGCTGGACATATCGAGGCTGCGTGAGTTTGTTTTTCCCAGTACACCGGATGTACTTTTCAAGAGGACATTTTCCTTATTCACACCTGTTGAATACCCAGAATACTTCTATTGAAACTCCAGATATTGATACTACCGTCAAGGATATACTGCGTTCAATGTGTACAACTCAACAATTCGGAATGCGAAGCCATCTTCCACCGGCCATGAGAATCTTACATACCTCTTCACCTGAGGAACAAACCGGTAGGTTCCCTGTTCGTTGTATCGGAAACTGTGTTTGACGTCGTTCCCCCGTACGGGCACAAATGCGTGTCCCATAAATCTTCGCTGATCGCCTTTGCACGTCTCGCATCATAGGAATGCTGCGTTAGGACTTGGAGATGGAAATGACCATGCTTTCCCTGATTATGTCGTTCTGCCCAAGAAAGATGGGTCAGTGCTTTCATGCCGTACACTGGAAGATCGTTTTACTCCAGTCAAAGTACGCGAAGCCAAGATGTCGAAATTACACACAAGTGGGTTTTCTGTGCTAGTAATCCTGAGGAACGAACCCGTGGTAATCTACGCCTGTGTGGATTTGGAAGTGAGGGACAGTAAGTAACGATAGTCTTGAAGTTGCGAATGATACAATTCCTTGGTTATGACCTTTATGCAGACTCGGCCCGTCCTCCCACATGATTTATACACCTACCCAGATCTTACTTCCCACTAATTGTACCATCATCTCTGTTGCTCCTGGACAAGACCATACTCTCGCGCTCACCAGTGCAGGTGAAGTCATCAGTTGGGGCCTCAACCGGTTCTGCCAGCTGGGATATGTAGTTGAGAGTGGGCAAGGAGGATCAACCAACGAACCTGTTCAAACGACTCCGCGTAAGATTACTCATCTGAAGAAAGAGTTCGTAAAGGGAGTCGCAGCATGTAAGAGTGCGAGTGCTTGTTGGTCGGACGATCAGGTGTGGACATAGGGTACGAATGGTGGACAGCTTGGTGAGTACTCGACGCTATCAACCACACCCAACGGCAAAAAGTCGGCAGAGACTTGTGCGAACAAAATCTGAGATTTGTTCTGGCAGGATACAGTAAGACTGCGACGCCAGTTCAAATTTACCCCCGTCAGGTGTCCGTCATCACCCAGCCCGTGTATGGTATTGCAATGACGGTTAGTATTGTTTTTGTGTTAAGTCACCCTGCCGACCATATGTCCTGTTACTAGGAAACAGCTATGGTATGCTTGTTCAAGACGGGTGACGTGGTTTGTCTATGGCATGGTGGAGTATCCAAGACCAAGTACGCCTATGCCATCCACCCCCCTTTGAAGTGATTGAGCATTGGACAGCTTCCCTGCCCACTCTTTTCCCTCTGAAATGTCTGTCTATCGTCCCCCCACAAGCCGTTCGAGGGACCGCAATCACCAAGCTGGTCAGCTGCGAAAACACATACGCCGCTTTATCTTCTAACGGAAAGGGACGAACTGACGAAGCCTCAACGAGTGTGGGCGCTAGGAAGACAATTTAACTGTGTTCGGGTATGATGGATAGTTTACCTTGTTCCTGACTGCTCCTCCCTATCTGAAATTGAAATTAGGATGTTGACATAGGTGGCGATGGTACTCTTATCGTGTGCACACAATCTGGTCATGTATACGTCCGCTCTCGGAAACTCAAGGCAAGCACGGCAGTTGGTGGAAGTAAACCCTTCAGGTTCCAGCGTATCGCCCATATTCAAAGAGCAGTTGCGGTGTGCACAAATAACACCGGTGCTTTCGGAGCGTTACGCGTTGATTACAAGCCCGCCGCCTTTACATGTCGTTGGGAACTCGATGGAAGCCGATATGGCTGCGATCGCACCGTACATACGGGATGGAGGAAGCAAGCTATGCGCTAACGTGGCAACTACGCACGTCACCTCAACAGAGGACGATATAGAAGATGCCATGATCCTGAATGACATCGAAACGCTAAAGAATTTGATGAATGAACTAGACGTACAACTTCGAAGTGGCCCAGCTGATGAGGGAACGCCTGTTCAAGCGGCCCATGGCGCCAATATCACGATTCGTGTCGGAAAGGGCATGGATGTTCCTGCACAGACTCATTCTTGCCTCACGCTGCAAGCCTCTCCAAGCTGTACTAACTAATAATTCAATTCTGGAAGACACGCATTCAGGGCTGACGATCAGCTTTCGGGCCTCTACGACTTCTTCGCCGTTCCTCGGTTATTTGCTAGTGGCAGAAGTCAGCCCTCTTTCGCTCCTCGTCCTTCTCCATTACCTCTACTCCGACGATTTGCTGGCACTGTGGGACCGCCGAATTGGCGTGGTTTTTGCAGACCAGTCTAATGACTTTGGCATTTCATCTGCGCAGGTCAAGGCGGAGTTGACGACTCTGGTGGGAATCCTAGAACTTCGCCAGCTCTCCCAAGTACTTCGATCTGTAGTGAAACGAGTACCCGTATCCACTACCCGCGAGGATTATCAGCAACTCTTTGACCAAGCACAGGGCACTTCCCCACCAACCTCCAGGAAAGATACGTGTGTCGACGTTCTAGCGCCCGACGTAGCCCTCCACCTCAATGACAAGGTCATATACACGCATTCTGTTATTCTTCGAGCGCGGTGTCCCTTCTTCTCGGCGTTCTTTGGCGATCTAGATTGGACAGTTCACCGAAGAGATTGTTTCGGTGTGGTTGATGTTCAGATGGGTCATCTTGAGTGGGGGATAATGCAGGTTGTACTCAAGTTTGTTTGTTATGGAGAGGAAGAGCTGTTTAACTCGCTTGGTGGGTGGACCCTCTCTTGATTGCTGTAGCATTCGATTTGACATTACCACAGACGCTCTGGATACTGTGGATGAAGTAATCGAGTTCATGTTTCGTGTGCTAGCCGCTGCAGTGAGCTTGCTTTTGTGTCATGGTATCACGTTTTATTGAATGAGATCTGGCAGAATGAACTTTTACTCACTCGACTGGTACTCCTTTGTTCCAAAGTCATTTTAGGGCATCTTAGTCTCTACAATGGATGTTCTCTCCTTTCTGATGCGATTCATTATAACGCCGTGGACCTTGCGAGGAGCATAGAGGGCTACATGACCGCTAATCTAGAGATGTTATTGGAATCTGGGATTCTGGACGATCTGGAGACGACAATGGTGCGACACCTTGCAGAATACACGCGTACAGAGCAGCTTGAGAAGTCACCTATCACACGGTCGAATAACCTCACCAACTATGCAATGGAGAAACACAAAGTGGCTTGCGTTGCAGGATATTCCCGGTCCCTTGGTCCCAAGCTTAAGGGTATCCCGAGCGCAGCGAGAGTCGCAGAGGGCGCCCAAGCCATTCACACAGTTACCAATACCAAGTCCCTCCTTAGGGCCTACTCGACCATCGAGATCTGCCTCCTATGTCGACCTGACTAGTGATGAACTATTTGTGATGGACGATGCAGAGCCAGGACCCTCATTTAATTTGAATGTCTCCCAGCCCAACCCACCTGTGTCGCCACAAGCCATAGCTATTCCCCGGCCTGTGTGGAATAGTAATCCGTCGGTGTCTCGGTATGTGCAGCATTTACGCGTCGGCACCATTGCTGATGGATTGCAGTGTGGATCTCAAAGCTATCATGACTGAAGCTGAAGCGAGAAAGAAGGTTGCGTCTTCTGTACCATCGGTTGGCGTAGGGGCACCGGCAGTGCCATCGAGTTCTCTGGGACGTGCTACGAACACGGATGATCGGTCTATTCCTCGTCGTGATCCGGTAGCTGCATCCACAACGCTACCTACCCAGCCACTTCGCCCAGTGGCAGTGTCACCCAGAACGCTACTTTCGAAACTTCAGTCTGTTCCGACCACCCCTCCTCGATCGACTATTTCTCAGCCACTAGGACCGAAGATTACGCCGATGCGTCGGATGCCTGTGCCATCGAGACCTTTAGAGCCACGCAAAATACCGTGAGTGGCGATGTGAAATACGTGCTAACGATGCACTAACTAAGCATTAGTGCCGGCACCACCTGGACGGTTCCGCCTATAGAACCTACCATACAGCCAAGCATGTCAGGTGCTGTGGTGGGCCGCAGAGGAAGAGCGGGTAAGACAAGAGTTTGCTGAGCAGGAGTGGCTCCTGTCACGGGCCAACCGAGCGACTCACGGAAGGGATACTGGCAAAGCGAAAGAAAAGAAGCGAAAGCCTCGGTCGATGGACGATAATTCGTCCCAGGCAGTTACAAG
Source organism: Scleroderma citrinum (assembly GCA_029372045.1). Taxonomy (NCBI): domain Eukaryota; kingdom Fungi; phylum Basidiomycota; class Agaricomycetes; order Boletales; family Sclerodermataceae; genus Scleroderma; species Scleroderma citrinum. Next base: position 85,679 of record JARFMN010000021.1, read on the forward strand.
TCAGTCGCGCATCAGTTCCACTGCTACACATGGAGAAGGCAAGGGTCGTAAACCACATCCTTAATTAAAACAAAGGAGGTATCATTAGTTGCATGGTCGATGTATACCAGAACGCTAGGAGTTTATATTACTAACTTAAAAAGAGGAATGAATGCAGCTTCAACCTTCATATTCTACCTTGACACCTATACATTTCTGTAAAATATATTGAACATGATTGTTGTAGTCATATGAATGGAGCCGCATGGAATATATTTTCACGCCTACATATAAAACTGCCTAGGGAGATGGAATTCTGGTCTTGAGGACTGACAAATACGACCTGAGTGAAAGTTATAAGATATATAACGTTAGTAAGAGAGTACCAGAATATTTGATTCTCAGTATGTACATACTGATATGGAGGCATGTCTCTGCTCGATTATGTTGTGAAAGTACTCGTGAGCGTGTATGGCGGGCGGGTAGACTTGATTTCCTTGTCTTATTTACGGCACTGATGTAGTCCCACAGAGCGTGAGGTGCACGTTCGACAGGAGGGATCATTTTGTCCATTTGAACATCTTGGTGGAACCCGCAGATGAGAACAAGGCATCAGAAGAACCCTGGCCCTATCACTCAACTCGAGGTGCAGGTGGAAAACTTCCTTAACTTGCCTGTACATGGATTACATCTCATAGACGTCCTTGTGAGTGACCTCGAGCCTATTGCTTTTCTCACCATTAGTTTGGGTGGCTAGGCAGCTGGATATGAGTCATACAGGAAGGACTTCTTCAATAGTCGACTTTTCAGTCAGCTATGGAGAGAGCAACATCCACAAGAATCAACTTTCCAACGAGATGGAAAGCGTACTGGGAACGCATTGGCTTCAGAGGGTCCAAGATAGCAGAAGACATGACATCTAATGGGGGTAGCGATGAAGGCAAACGAGGCCGTGTCATTGTTGTTAGATTACTTGCACATGGAGGCTGATGAGCCCTCATCGGGTCGGAGAAAGATTGTATGGGGTCTCGCTGATGTTCACTCAGGCAGTAATGACAATGAAGAATAGGATATCCGGAAGTTGGCTGGAGTGCCAGTCGCCAGTGGCGGCCAGCTGGAGAGGTGTACTTTTGGCTTCTGTACTAACATAACGTAGTACTAATGGCCAATGGTGATGTTAGCAGCTAGTGAACAGCTTGAATAAGATTCCAGAGTCACGAACTGCCGAAGGATGAGAACGGTACAGGTTGAATCGCATACACGCATTAGTTTACATGGCAATGACTAGAAACATGACAGGAGTGGAGGCGACTACATACATCCTTCATCCCACACGAAACTTGGAGTCAATCATATCCTCCAAGGCTCCCCCATTAAAGGCCAGATTGCTGGGTGTCCCTGAATGTCGCCCAGTAATCGCCCGCAAAGGCATTCCCTTCCTCCAAAAATATGCATATATATTAGCTGACAGCTGCAGCGTGCCTTGGAGGAATATCTTGTTGCCTAGGCAAAGCGTCCTCTGGTGAAAAGAGAAATCCGCTGACGATCCAGGTCATGATGATTCAAAATGCAAAGGCTGAAGGAAGGATTGGTAAAGGGCCAGAGAAAGTGACTATAAAGAACCTAAAGGCTGAATGAGGTATCAGTAAAGAACAAGAGAAATGTTGGAATTTGGTCGTAGTTCAGTCCGCACCACTCACGCGTTTATTAAATCTTCCTGCTCGTACAGTAGCACTTCTCTTTGCGTGTTCACTGCTTACTTGGGACCGGTGAAGTTCCAATAAGAAAGTCGAACCTAGCGGTTTGGTGTGCGATGTGGTGACGGGATTCTGTCGCGATAGGGACCGCGAAAGGATGTATTACATAAGATAGCACACAGGATGAGAGAGGTCACTGAATCATGGGCTTAACCAGAAAACCGATCACAACAGATTGCCCGGACACCTGAAATATACATTTTCTCTGCGTGTAGCAGACGGTGTAGCATGATGGTTCAGTACCAGCATTGTTAACTAAAGCGAAGTAGTGTAGTTGGGAGACTAAGTCCAGTGTTAAACACCAGACTTAGATTCAGCTTGGGCTAAGCTTTAATTCTACTTCTACTATGCAGTGGAAGTTCTTAGGTAAGGACCTAAAGACTTACTAAGTGTTTACTCGGGGTGATCTTCTAGTTGGGAGGTTGAATACTCACTTGAGTCTTCAGTGCAATCTAATGGATGTTAAACTGTTACTATTTGTGGACCCTCTGGTCCTGTATATATACACTACAGACATGGTCTGTGTGTGGTACATGGATTTTTGTTCAACTCATGGGTTGAACTACATATGGTAAGTATGACCTTCCATATAAGTATCCCTCAGGTATTGTACTGAGTAAGCATAGAATGGAATGATATCATAGACATGTCATGGTGACATCATAAGCCTAGACCTTTCTCCATATTGGTAAAGTACCAGTAATGTTCAACAGCTGGTCATAGAATCACATGCAGTGGTAATCACATGCAGGTGCAATATGCCTGTGATGATGCACATGACAAATCTCCTAAAACAAATGATGAGCGTCTGTTATGTAACACCAGTGCTAATACTTTGTTTGTTCAACACTCCCCCAGATTTGGTATGTGCCAAATCATGCAGGAGAAACTCTGCAAAGGCATGGAATTTAATCCACCTGAGATTCTTGGTTAGGATATCCACAAGCTGTTTGTCAGTTGTGATATGCCTGACAATGAGCACTTTCTGATCCTCGATGCACTCTCAGATAAAATGATATTGAATGTTGATGTGTTTCATTCATCTTTCCTGTGTGGGATTCTGTGCAAGGAATATTGATCCCATGTTATCTCCATATAATGGAATGGAATTTGGATGAAATCCTAGTTCAGTGAACATGGAATATATTCAGATGACTTGTTGAGATGTATTGGATAAAGACATATACTCAGCTTCTGTTGATGACAGAGTGATTGTCTTTTGTTTGCAAGATAGCTAAGTGATTGGTGCTCCATTTTCCAAAATGACCATACCAGTAGTAGACTTCCAGTCATTCTTGTCTGAAGCCCAGTCAGCATTGCAATAGGCCTCTATAGAGTACTCTGATTTTCTTTGATAAGCCAAACCTCTCTCCTTGGTGGCTCAAAGATATTGAAAGATATATGGGGCATGATTTAAATGATCCTCTGTAGGATTGGATGCAAATTGCAACATTTTGATTATGGCAAATGCTATGTTGGGTTGTGTTCCCAACATCAGGTATAGCAATGAGCCAATCATGGATTGATACTTTGAACACAGTGCAGGAGTAGTCTCTCCTTCATTTTTGACTGGTTCATATCCTGATGGGAGTGGAGTATTTGTGAGGTGGCAATTCTCCATTTGAAAGCGTCAAATAATTTTGTCCAGGTAAATGACCTGATCAATGATCAAAAGACCTGAGGAACAATCTGTCTGGAGACACATTCCAAGATATTCTTTGGCTTGTCCCAAGTCATGACATTCCCATACTGTCATGAACTTTTTCTTCATTTCTTGAAGGTATTTGTGATTGTTGCTGGTGAAGAGTACGTTGTCAACATATACCAGGAGAATGATAACAATACTTTCTTGTCCTGTTTTCTTCTGCAACACATATATACCAGCATCTGAGCAGATGTGGGTGAAGCCTAGTGCTTTCAGGGACTTGTCTAATTCAATATTCCATGCTAGAGCAGCCTGTTTTAGACCATATAAAGCTCTGAGGAGTTGATAGATGTAGTGCTCTTTGCCCTTTTGCATGAAGCCTTCTGGCTGTTCCATATAAATTTCCTTGTCCAATTTTCCATATAGAAACACAGTTTTGATGTCTAGCACCTCTAGGTCCCAATTGTATTGGGCAGCCAGGGATAGTATGATCTGAATGGATTCAAATCTTGCTACCAGAGAAAAGACATCCTCAAAGTCTACTCTGTATTCTTGAGAGAAACCTTTGGCTACTAGCTGGGCTCTTTTCCATCCATCAGCTTTGATAGCATAGACCCACCTGCACTTGACAGGCTTTTGCCCATGAGGTAGAGGTTTAAGTTCCCAAACTTTCCTCTTGTTTAGCACTGTAATCTCTTCATGCATAGCATCTTTTCAAGCCTTCTTATCTTCAGCTGGTAGTCTCTGAGTATCCTGATAATGAACAGGTGTTCTTGACTTCTGCTTGACCTTCTGCATAAGTAGATAGTTGATGAAGTCGGTACCACATTCCTGACTGAGTTTATGCAAGTTGATCATCAGCTCCCCCATATCTGATGCTTCTCTCATCTCCTCAAAGGTCATCCCCTTCAATTCTTGCCATTCTGCATCAACAGGGTGTGTTCTTTCTCCATAGATATTCTCAGGTCTGAGAGGAATGACTTGCTCTCTGGTTGACTGATGGATACTGGAGTCTGGATAGGGTGTATAATGAGAGGGAGGAGCTGCCTTTAAAGGGATTCTGGCAGTCCTTTTAGAAGTCTCTGTTTGTGGTTCCAAATGTGATTCCATAGGGATTGCAAGTTCCTTTGGATCATTTGGAGAGTCAGTTGGATGAACTGTTTGTGGGATCTCGATTGGTGTTAGTTCCTTTGGAGGAGCTGCCTCCATTGGAACATCCTCATGAGGTTGGTCTTGAGTTTCCTCAGGTTCTTGGTCTTTATAACTAGTCTTTGCACATCACAGGAAAACCTTTTTGTCAAAGATAGCATTTGTGCTGATGATGACCTTTTGATTTATATCAAGGAATAAATAAGCCTTAGATCCAGGTTCATAGCCTAGAAATATCATTGGAGTGCTCTTGGCTTGTAGTTTTGTTCAATGTTTCTTTTTGATAAAAACATAAGCAAGACAGCCAAAAACTCTGAAGTATGAAACATCAGGTTTTTTACCTGTCCACAACTCTACTGGAGTTTTCCACTGTGATTGTCTGAATGGTTGGTGATTGTAAACATGCACTGAGATCTCTAATGGGTGTTGCCAAAGGTTGAGAGGAAGACAGGCAGAGTGTCTCATGGCTTCTTCCTTTTCAACCATCATGTGATTGAATCACTTTGCACAACCATTCTGTTGGGGAGTATCAGGAGCTGTCATATGATGCTCAATACTGTGTTCACATAAAAAGGTTGCAAACTTGAGAGATCTAAACTCTCCCCCATGATCTGAATGCATCTGAAGGAGTCATCCTGAGACACAATTTTGAGCCCAGGCAAGCCAGGAATGAAAGGCATCAAAAGTGTTGGACTTGGAAGAGAGGGGAACAATGGATGCATATCCACTGTAGTCATCAATAAATGTGATGACATAGCATTTGTGGTAGTAAGACTCCACAAGGAATTTGCATAGATCAGTGTGGATAAGTTCAAGTGGTTTGGAGGCATGTTTGTAGGTGACTCAATAAGGTTTCTCAGTCATTTTCCCTAGGGTGCAACCAGGACAAGGTGTATTGTTCATTGAGGTCTCAAATGAAGGAATGGTTGTAGCTTTGGGCAATTGGCACACAGCATTGTAAGAACAATGACCCATCCATGCATGTCATAGGTCAGAGGTTTCCTTTGAACTAATGGTTTGAATCCAATCAGTTATAGACTGTAAAGATACTCAAATATAGTGAAGGGACCCTTTAGATGCTATTGGGCATGACCACAGGTAAAGGTCACCATTAGGTGCAAAGATTTGAGTTCCATCAACATTTGACATCTGTGTGTAGCCCTTGTTGGTCAACTGAGTGGTTGAAACTACCCTCATATGGAGTTTTGGGCAAAACTCCATGCCATACAATTTCGTCAGTTTTCCTTTATGATAAAGTATGATGGTACTATTCTCCAGTTTCTCTACAACCATGTCTGCATCTGCTGTTTGGGACAATTTTGGAGCAGGGTATGCAGTATATGAGATGAAGTCATTAAGGTTGTGAGTGCAGTGCACTGAAGCACCTGAGTCAAGCAGAATCAACTGACTCTTTTTGCCTTTACACGTCAAACACATGGTTGCTTGTGAATTCATAGGTAGATGACAGGCAATGCACTTTCCCTTTTCCTGTGAAACTAATGTCTTATGTGTGGTACAATCAGAGCATTGGGGATGATGATTGATCATTTCCAACACATTATGGTTTTCATCCATGAGGACAGTGTTTCCAAGTCTATCTGCCATTATCTGAGGATAGATGGCATCACTGGGCCAATGGTCTAATGAGGGAAGAGGTGGTTGTATCTTGGCCAGTTGTTGTGTGGTAATGGCAGAGCCACTGGGATGATGAGACCTGCACTCAGAACAATTGTCTTCACCATCATAGACAAAGACATCTAGTGGTTGCCCACCAGCATTATAACCATCCAACTGATATCATGGATGATAGTAGGCTGGTGCCAATAAACCTGTTTCCCAGTTGAGAGACCAGTAGAAAATCTGAAATTCTCAAGGTTTTCTTCTCATATCTGGGACAGTGACTCCCAGTTTCAACTGAAATGCTGGAATGTGGTCATGATAATTTCAATTGAATGGTTTATGTGTAGATGACTTGGGACACATGATGTCCTTTGGCAATACTTGTCATACAAGATAATACAGGTCCTCATTGCTCATCCCCTCAGATTCCTCTCTGATATACTCTGGAATAGGATTGAGGAGCAAATGAGTTACCCTGTAGGACAGTTTGGATGTGGTAGACTCACACATTGCCATTGTACCATCTTCATAGTCATAATCCTCTGCTGTGAGAGGATTGACCAAGTCCTCATAAAGCTCTTCAGGGATATCAATCTCAGGAACCTGTGTAAAGGGTTCCAAATGTCCCTGATGAATTAACTCCAACTCCTGATCCAACTGTTGGACAGTGAGTTTGGAAGAGCTGGTGATGGGCTGTTCAGGATCCATCACTTGATCCTGCAACCCAAACTCCTCCTGTTGGAGATATTCTGCTTGCATGTACATGAAGTCATTCTCATTGTACTGTGGAGCTTCTTTGTAAGCCATAGATTCATTGTCTCAAATCATATTTTGCTTGGCTTTTCCTTTTCCTTTGTTGGGACAAGGTCTCTGTCCCTGAGCCTGAGGATTCTTTCCTCCTCTAGTGCCTTGTCCTTTTCCCTTACCAGGGAACTGCCTTTGTGGGGATATCAGAGGCAGATGAATGATTTCCAGGATACAGTGAATTTGCTGCTTGCCACCAGTATAGTATACTTTCTGGCTGCTAACATGGCAAGTCTCTCTGGGATAGTGATTCTTTCTGCAAGGCTTATTCCTGCATTGAGGGAAGTCTCCCCTTGGAGCATACTGCATGTTGGTTGCAGGTTTTACATTAGAGAGTCAGTGAATGAGGGACTTATTGGAAGAATGATGTGGCCCTTTGTACTGCTCTTGGTCAATGGTGCTTCTTCCTTTTCCTAAACTCCTCTGTTGGTACTCCTTTTGGATGTGAGGAATTACTCCCAATGGTTTGAAGTTAGCATCTTTGATCATGGTAGTAATTAGGGAAATAATATTTTCCCAATCTGGAGATAGAGCCATGAGAATGGCCATTGCAAGTATCTTCTCATTCACAGGGAAGCCTGCCACCATGAGTCATTCAGCACACTTGATGAGTTTATTAGCCTCATCAACAGGGTTGGCATTTGCCTTGATTTGGTGCTGAAAGAGTGATCTCATTTTGTATAATGCACTGATCTTGCTGGGTTGCCTGTATGTGGCTTCAATATCAGCTAGAGTTAACTTGGCCATGGCTTTCATGTGGTGGTAAAAGGAAGGGGAGATATGGAGTTTGATAACTCCTCTAGCCTGAATGTCTTTATCCTCAAAGGCTTGTATCTGTTCAGCAGTTACACCTCCACTGACAACAGGTGTATCCTCAGTAAAGGCTCAGTAAAAGCCCATGGCCATTGTGAAAGCATCAATGGAGTCATGCCATAATTTGTAGTTGTTTCCAGTCAGGAGAGGGACGAAAGTGAGAACATCTTTTGCTGCCATTTTTCTTCCTAGAATAGACAATTAAAAGCAAACCAGTTAGCAAACATGTTTTCCTCTTTTATTAAAAAGGGTTTAAAAGGCTTAGGAGGAATGTTTTTCAGTCTTGCTCTATGCTTCCCATTATGTGTCCCTGATGCTCTTTGTGGCAGCATTTGTCCCATCATCCTTTTAAGGGCATTATCAGCCCTTCTATCTTTTCAACAATCCACTACTGCTTCTTTTCTCTTCTGCTTCTTTGCTCCTGTTTTTGACCTTTCCCAATAGGCCAATCCTTTCCCTTTTACTCCTGATCCTGCAGTTTGCTCTAGAGTGTGGAAATAGGTTGGAAAGTAGTGTGGATTGTTTACTCAATTGACTTTCTCTCCTGTCCCTAGGACAGAGTTAATGAAAGACACACTTCAATCCAATTCCCATGCTCTGATGGCACAAGATGGAAAGGGAGTTTTAAAAGTGGAAGGATGGAATTCCTTATTGGCAATTTGACCATGGTAATACACTGGGTGTGCAGTAAAAGGAATTTGGGAGATGAAGAGGTCAAATTTTTGTACAAAAATAAATGGGAGAAGCATGTGAGTGAAGTGTACATAGTCTCTTATGTACACTCCATCATAGAGGTACACTATGATAGTTCTCATCATCAAAAGAGGTGGTAGAAAGGATGAAACTAATGTCTGTGGCATATGGCTCATGAACATAATACAGCATTGGGTATGTCAGATGAGTTTGGTGTGTCAAAATAGTCTGATAGATCCTCAGACAACACCAGTTCTCCATTGTCATCAAAGCTCATTTCAAGGATAAGGTGCATTGCCTCAAGATCAAGGATCTTGACCTTGCCTTGTGGGTTGTGTGGGATGACAACATAGTCTTGGATCCTGTCAAGGAATCATGAGAACTCTTTCTGCATAACTGAGAAGGGATGTGAATAGTAAGTTCTGAAGAAGGGATGTGTATCAAGGGCTTGGCCTGGATTGACTTGAGAGAACCTATACTGGTTTCTCATTACCTCCAATCCAAAAGCTCTCATCCAGGGTAGGTAGATGTTGTGGGCAATGAAAAATAGAGAAAAGATGTCTCCATATCCTGGTGCAAATATCTCAGTAGGGGTAGGCCTTTTCCCTACTACAACAACTCCATTTCCTGTTGGATATTGATGGCCAAACTCTGTCTGCCAGGGGTGGAAATCCCTGACATGAGCTGCATCCCCTCAACTTACATACCACTCCATTTCATAGTTTGGAGTAGCCCTTCTGCTGCTAAAATCTTCTCTGTCCATAATAGGATGATTGATGCATTCTCAAAGCCTCCTTTTTTCCTCCTTGTTCAGGAAGTCATTTGGATCTTCCTCCTCAGCAAAGTTAAACCTGAGGAACTCCACTTCTTCTCCTTCCTCTATCAGTTCTGGGTAGACTAGACTGGGAGTTACCTCTCCCTCTTCCAACAGGGAAGACTTTTTGATGAAGATGGGAGAGTATGGGACACTGATATCCTCAAACTCCTCCTTAATCTCAATGTCCTGTGTTCCAGTTGTATGTGCTCTGGACCAGTGAGGAGGTGAAAGGGAGGTAGGAGTGTTAGGTCTAGTTGGAACCAAAGAGGGAACTCTCAGCCTGAGAAGGTGGCCAGGGAGAAGATTGTCCAGAGTTGGTGAGGGTGCCACCATTGCTGGTTCCAAAGCCTGGACTGGCAGTGGTGTTGTGATGGTCCACACCTCATTGTACTGGTCTGGAATCATGTTGTGACTGTGATAAATGAGGTGAGGTAGAAGCTAGGATGTATGAGGTGGAAGTTGCATTTGAGCTAGAGCTGGTTGAAGGAATGGGTAAAGGGTGTGATTCAATAATGGGATTGTCCTGAAGGTCAATTACCTCATAGGGGACTGGAATAGGATTACCATCAGTATCCATATACCCAATAAATGTCCCACTACTATGATCATTAGATGGCAATGACTGTGTAGCAGCAGCCATATTATTACCCTGTAGCCTTAAAAAAGTCGGCTGTATGGGAGTAAAGTCAAGACAATTTCAAACCTGACTTTCTGCCAAGTGGGCTCTAGCAGACTCTATAAGTTGCTGTCATCTAATGGAATCTACAATTCTCTCAGCAGCTTTGATGAAGGCTCAGTTGAGTTGTGAATGTAGTTCCACCAGGGACATCCCTGGGTTTGCATCTAAGAAATGCAACACTGCAGAGTCCTCAGTTAATTGAGACTCATATCAAGGCAGTGGAGTAGACATAGTATATGAAGGAGGATCTGAAAGATCTTCCAACATTGCAGCATCCTAAGAAGGAGGACCAATGGTCCAATCCACCTGGATTCACCAGGACCCAAAATGATCACTTGCCTCAGCCACCACTCTATCAGTGTGATGATGAGCAGGTGTGTGCTGCATCTCAACACAGAGTGTGAAAAAGGCAATAGCTGAAACAGCAAAGAAAAATTCAGCTTGCCAAAATGGCAGTTGCAGATAAACCCATTGTATGCCTCAGAAAAATGAGAGGGTGTTGAGGAGACCCAACAAAATCCTCCAAGTAAACCATGAGCCATCATTAGGTGGCATCCCCTGCTCAGCCATTGCAATGTTATAGATGTTGACCTAGGCAATGAGCTCAGGGCTCATAACCTAAAGCAATGTAGCATAGTCAGGAGACTAAGTCCAGTGTTAAACACCAGACTTAGATTCAGCTCAGGCTAAGCCTTAATTCTACTTCTACTACACAGTGGAAGTTCTTAGGTAAGGACCTAAAGACTTACTAAGTGTTTACTTGGGGTGATCTTCTAGTTGGGAGGTTGAATACTCGCTTGAGTCTTCAGTACAATCTAATGGATGCTAAACTGTTACTATTTGTGGACCCTCTGGTCCTGTATATATACACTACAGATGTGGTCTGTGTGTGGTACATGGATTTTTGTTCAACTCATGGGTTGAACTACATATGGTAAGTATGACCTTCCATATAAGTATCCCTCAGGTATTGTACTGAGTAAGCATAGAATGGAATGATATCATAGACATGTCATGGTGACATCATAAGCCTAGACCTTTCTCCATATTGGTAAAGTCAGCCAGTCATAGAATCACATGCAGTGGTAATCACATGCAGGTGCAATATGCCTGTGATGATGCACATGACAAATCTCCTAAAACAAATGATGAGTGTCTGTTATGTAACACCAGTGCTAATACTTCGTTTGTTCAACATTAACAAGGTTAATAGCCCCTATACACCGCGGAAGGCTCAGCCACACTCGCATCAGAGAGACGTGACTGGCGTTCTACGGTGGGGTAGATGCGTACCCTGGATATTTTCCTGTCACCCTTCGTTCATTTACTTAACTTTTTTTTGTAATTTTATCGCTGATGGGGCGCAGATATGCAGATATAAGCCTCACCGGCCAAAAAAGAGTATATATGCAAGCTCACACACCACAAAGAAAACCATCTACTAACTCCGGACCAACATCCCAGGACCCTGCAGCACCGCTCAAAGGCCTGCATTCGAGTTCTGCAGAGATGTCATGCAATACTCTCAGCAGATCTTGCGCACAGAGAAGAACTTACACGGACCAAAATTCAACTGCATTGTGCCCGACAGGAGCTTGTGGAGACTAAACAGAAGGTTTCTTTTCAGGTCGTTCTCGTTCACCGCAACGTGTCCACCAATCCCAGTGAAGTTGTCACGGTCTCCCTGTCTGGTCCCGATCTCACCAGTGGACTGCACTATGGTGCTACAGCTGGTCTGCCACACCCAGCAACTGGTTTGTCGGGCTACAGGAATGCTTGCGTGGTCGTACACGCAATGAAGGCTGGAGGCTGTCCGGGGGTAGTGGATCACAAGATCTGATATGGAAAGTCAGTCGATGCATGGATTATTGAAGAAGAAAGAGAGAAAGAACTGAGCATTGACACAGGAAATGTTTCAGTCTGAACTCCAGAGTCTTGCATGCGTCCAGCGGCCGATGTTGCGGAACCTTTAGTTTCAGTGATGTGTCTATGCAACAAGTGTCGACTCACAGCTACTGAAGATCTTCTTGTAGCCAAGGCACTCGCGCACTTGCTTCTGCTCTTGTTTTTCCATCTGCGCGAGTTTGACCATCTCTTTATAGTTGACTTCTAGTTGTGGTTCCATCCACCGATGGGACAAGATCGCATAATCTGTGGTGTTATTATCGTGGAATTCAAGGACTTTGGTTCCACAATCTACTTCTCCCTTGCTCATTGCCTGCTCCCTCTCCATAAACGTTTTTACATTGATCAGATACATTCCACCAAAGTCTATACATATCTCCTTTAGACTGTACTAGCAATTGTGGAATGGCACCCATACCTCCTAAATGGATCGATGACACCGAAATTCAGAAACAGATGTCTGGAAGAAACGATACAGGTAGTATGGTTGTGTTAGTTCTCTTTAGTATGTGGTCGACGTCCTGTATCATGTGGAGAACCCAGATAAATGGTAACAGAAATCTAGTGAATGACACTCACAGGAAAGCTTGTCTACTTAAACCCTCTGTCCAATGTTGATGACTGGTGGACGTGATAAGGGCAGAGACCTAATCCGTAGTGTTTCCTGGTTGCTTGAAAGGCTTCGATGCAGCCAGTGGCTGAGCGCGTGAGGAATCTATGACTAGACACCACCTTATCGATCCAATAGTGTTGACCCGTGCATTTTCAGTTGGGCCAAAAGCAGCTGAGAAGGAACGATTGTCTTCCTTAGAGTCTTTGGTCTGCCTAGGGGTGACTAGCAGCCGACAGTGGGGTGACACAGTTGCGCCCATATCCACACGTCCCTGGACTTTCCTCGACCATTCACAGTTCCAGCAACATTCTCCTGGAAGTACGTATTAAGGCTGAAGGCGTCACCATTTAGGGTACAATGAGAATTTATGCACTGCGACCATGACAGCATAGTGCGCAGATACTTCCAATCCGCTAGTAATCTTGAAAAGGTATAAGCCCACAATGAAACAACGTAATAAAAACGACTTCTTCTGCGTCACTATCATGTTATGGTCGACCTTCCCTGCGACGTGCCATGCCCACCAGCGGTTGATTGAACCCTCAATGGCATACAGACAAACAGGCCTCGGGGGCCCAGTTAACCAATGCTTTTCCTCCAGGGAACGTTCCAGCTCTTGTAATACGGACAACATGGCGTCCCTCCACTTTAGAGCCAGCGTCCATCACAGACAAGGATATGGTACAAATGTATGCATGCGACTTGTTCTCTAGGATCGACAGCGTCGTTGATGCACTCCACAGCTCTTCTGTGGACAATTTATTTGATGCTATGGATTCTTCGTGTAGGTCGTTCACACATCCTGCGCAGCCAGACATGCAGAATTCGAAAGAAATATAACACCCAGGCCTCGTCTTGCTTTAGACTGATCGACTGGCCAGATGCCAGTGAATATGATAAATGTGGAACAAATACACAGTAAGACGAAAGCACTAAGCTACACTAATTAGAGAACAACCGACTGAAAAATCACAGCGACCGAGTCAACCTAGACCGATATAACTAATCTTCCCTTCATCTTTTGTATCCGTCCATTGATTAATCCACCGACACAGAGCCAGCGCCCTCATTTTGGTTCCAAACGCAGGGGCGGTTTCCGGAAAGTCCATCCGACACTATATGCTGTGGGACTCCAGTGATGCGTGATAAAGTACGTGAAAGCGTCTTCTTGTCACCGATGGGCTGCCAATGCGGGTTGAAGAATTGAAGATTGCTAGGTGCTATCATTTCCTGCGAGAACCACTCGGGCCAGCCGTTGGATACTGAATACTTTTCGTCGTCACGCGCAGTGGGAAGGGATGTATCCGAGACGTCGTTGATGTACACATAGCACATGCTTGAGTTTTCAAACCACCAGTACGTGGCATTGTTCGCCTCAGCTACCTCTGCGGTGTTTCGCCTATGTATGCAGCAAGCGTCGACCCACAACCATTTGTACCTATCTCTCTTAGCCTGCTCACAGCTATCGAGGATCTTTCGATAACCATAATGCTGGCAAACTTAATCTATTTCCCCCTTTCCCATCTTTGCCAGCTTGGTCATCTCTTTATAGTTGACTCCTTGTCTAGTCTACCGACAGAACAAGATCGCATAGGCCGTGGATTTATCATTACGGAACTTGAACATTGGTTCCGCAATCCACGTTTCCCCCCTTGCTCGTTGTCCACTCCCTCTCAATACATGCATTGTACATTGATCAGATACATCCTGCCCAAGTCGAAATATCTCTCCTTCAAACAAATGTGGAATAGCATCCATACCTCTTCTAGATGAACCGACCAACTTGAGAGAGCTGGCTAGCTGTCTCTAATAGGTATCTGACATCAAATGTCAGACGCAAGTGTTAGAACCAGCATGCACATAAATTAGACGAAGTCCAAATATACCGGGGTCAGATCACAGATGCGAATGCACTTGATGCAACCCATACCGTAGCTAGTGCAAGCAGGTTGTTCAACGGTAGCGGTTCCTGCAAGGATAGCACCAACATCTGCGATGCAGGTACTGTAGATATGTATGTCAGACTGAGTTTGGGCCACACAAAACACGAAGCCTGTCGGGCCATGAGTCTGTTTTGACTTGCAATGGGACCCATCATCTCACGGACTCAATGCGTCTTATGATGCTATGTCCAAAGTTCATGCCGCGCATGCAGGTGGGTGGGCAGTATGTGCATCCAAAGCTAAATACAGAACTGCTCTATGCAGGACTGTAACCAGCGACAACCTCGGTGCACGGACTGCCGAAGAAAAAACTGAGCGTTGACACAGGAACTTTTTCGGTCTGAACTCTAGAGTCTCACATGCGTCCGGCGGCCGATGTTGCGGAACCTTCACGATTCCCTGGGGATATGGCTCAGGGGTCGTTCCTTCCACAGACAACAGAGGAGGCCATCCCCACTGCTGCATTGAGGACAAGTGTGGTTGTGGTGGGATAAGCATCAACAAATTGTGTTCGCTGGGGAAGGATCTACCAGTTTTGAAGAGGAGAATCGTAGTTTGCCGGTTCAAGTTGATAACTAGTACTAGTACGTTCAAGTGTAAGTCGTGTCATGTCAGTGGTCAGTTCGATGGCATCGAACCATAGCCTTTTATGGTCTAGATTACGCAATCGGAGCAGGTGATGCTGATACCTCGTGTCATTCGTGCGGCGCTTCCAAGTCTTAACCTTGTACCCTAACCACAATCTACCTCTACTCGACACACCACTTTTTCGTGACTACCATGGTTCCTCAACCCACTGGGAAGTTTCAGCCTCGCTCAAGATCCAATGGGAGTAAGTTTAAGCCCAATATCATGTGCGGGATACTGTTATTGGCGATGTGGTGACCGACCACTCTCTAGGTACTAAATCAGTACTTCGTACAGATTCTGCCAACCAGAGGGCTTGCATCAGTACTACTGAAACTGGATTTAGCATGGATCCCGTGGAGAATGTCCCTTGCGACTCTACTGGAAACATCCCTCGTATCGACCCTGCAGTCGCCAGAAAGCACTTCGATCGCATTGGTCGTTTTAGAATCCTTGTCATCGGCAGATCTAATGCCGGTAAAACGACACTCTTACAACGCATTTGCAACACCACTGAGCTCCCAGAGGTCTTTAATTCCGAGGGAAAACAGGTAGGGGTGTATCATCCCACATTCGAATTTATCATCCATTATGTCGAGTGGCTGACACATGGTAATTCCCAGATCAACGTGGTTGTGCAGGGGTCTCTGGAGGCGAGTTCATGACCTACTTGTTATGCCCAATCACTAACTGTCATTAGAGAGGAGAGCATAACATTGAAGATGAATTGGTTTTTCGCAGCAATACAGGCTTCATTTTTCATGACTCCAAAGGGTTTGAGGCTGGTTCCGAGAAGGAGGTAAAGCTGATGCAGAATTTTCTTACTGATCGTTCAGCGACAATGAAATTAGAAAAGCGAATCCACGCAATATGGTAAGGCCATATAATTGAGTAATGTATAACTAATCCTAACTGGGATGTAGGTACTGTATTCCATTGACTGATTCTGAAAGGCCAGTTGTGGCTGCAGAAGAACTCTTCTTCAATGAATGCAACACTGGAAATGGTGAGGTGGTGTGTTATGATATTGTCAAGGGTCTAAAAATACATGGGATAGTGCCTGTGATTGTGGTGTTGACAAAGGCTGATGTTATGGAGTTGGAGGCAATTGGGCAACTGAGGGAGAAGGGTTTGACAATCAAAGAAGCAAGGTCACATGCACAGGAATTAGCCCAACAGCTATTGACAGATGTGAAGACAAGAATTGAGGACCAGTTGGCAGGGTGCAAGCACAATCCTAATGACTGTTTGACACTTTCTGGGAGGTATCAATTGGTTGAGGTATAGGCTTGTGCTGACATCTCTTATTCATGAAGGGATGAATAAAGTCAATGCAGACTGTGACTCACTTCTGAGGTGCACAACAAATGCACTGGATGATATGGAATTACAACAGCTTGTGATATCAACACAACAAGTCAATTTTGACCTGAACATTGAATATGCTATCAAGTAAGGAAGTTGCCTTCTCAAAGGTATCACATCATGAACTCTGATCATGTGCAGATTCATCATGGAACAAGTGAATAAACCCTTTGATAGAAAATACCTGGAAAGGGGCATTCTGAACTGGATGCCATATGTAAAGGTGTTGTCATCATTGATGTTTCCTATGATATTTATGAATGTGTGTGTAAAGGTGATTGGGTATTTGATTAATAAAATCAAAGGCTGCTGAACAGAAAATTGTGGATGGATTATTCCTGTGGGTTATTGCACTGACAGGGAGTAAGTGGTTTGATGGCAGGTGCAGCTGGGTGTCTTCTCAATGTCTTCACTCCCACTCTGGTCCTGTTGCCTTGACAGTGGGTGAGTGATTTGATGGCAGGTGCAGCTGGGTGTCTTCTCACTGTCTTCACTCCCACTCTGGTCCTGTTGCCTTGACAGTGGGTGAGTGATTTGATGGCAGGTGCAGCTGGGTGTCTTCTCACTGTCTTCACTCCCACTCTGGTCCTGTTGCCTTGACAGGATGTGAGTGATTTGATGGCAGGTGCAGCTGGGTGTCTTCTCACTGTCTTCACTCCCACTCTGGTCCTGTTGCCTTGACAGTCTGTGAGTGATTTGATGGCAGGTGCAGCTGGGTGTCTTCTCACTGTCTTCACTCCCACTCTGGTCCTGTTGCCTTGACAGGATGTGAGTGATTTGATGGCAGGTGCAGCTGGGTGTCTTCTCACTGTCTTCACTCCCACTCTGGTCCTGTTGCCTTGACAGGATGTGAGTGATTTGATGGCAGGTGCAGCTGGGTGTCTTCTCACTGTCTTCACTCCCACTCTGGTCCTGTTGCCTTGACAGTCTGTGAGTGATTTGATGGCAGGTGCAGCTGGGTGTCTTCTCACTGTCTTCACTCCCACTCTGGTCCTGTTGCCTTGACAGGATGTGAGTGATTTAATGGCAGGTGCAGCTGGGTGTCTTCTCACTGTCTGCACTCCCACTCTGGTCCTGTTGCCTTGACAGAGAGTGAGTGATTTGATGGCAGGTGCCTCTGGTCCTGTTGCCTTGACAGAGAGTGAGTGATTTGATGGCAGGTGCAGTTGGGTGTCTTCTCACTGTCTTCACTCCCACTCTGGTCCTGTTGCCTTGACAGAGAGTGAGTGATTTGATGGCAGGTGCAGCTGGGTGTCTTCTCACTGTCTTCACTCCCACTCTGGTCCTGTTGCCTTGACAGGTGGTGAGTGATTTGATGGCAGGTGCAGCTGGGTGTCTTCTCACTGTCTTCACTCCCACTCTGGTCCTGTTGCCTTGACAGTGGGTGAGTGATTTGATGGCAGGTGCAGCTGGGTGTCTTCTCACTGTCTTCACTCCCACTCTGGTCCTGTTGCCTTGACAGGATGTGAGTGATTTGATGGCAGGTGCAGCTGGGTGTCTTCTCACTGTCTTCACTCCCACTCTGGTCCTGTTGCCTTGACAGGTGGTGAGTGATTTGATGGCAGGTGCAGCTGGGTGTCTTCTCACTGTCTTCACTCCCACTCTGGTCCTGTTGCCTTGACAGTGGGTGAGTGATTTGATGGCAGGTGCAGCTGGGTGTCTTCTCACTGTCTTCACTCCCACTCTGGTCCTGTTGCCTTGACAGGATGTGAGTGATTTGATGGCAGGTGCAGCTGGGTGTCTTCTCACTGTCTTCACTCCCACTCTGGTCCTGTTGCCTTGACAGCCTGTGAGTGATTTGATGGCAGGTGCAGCTGGGTGTCTTCTCACTGTCTGCACTCCCACTCTGGTCCTGTTGCCTTGACAGGAAGTGAGTGATTTGATGGCAGGTGCAGCTGGGTGTCTTCTCACTGTCTTCACTCCTACTCTGGTCTTGTTGCCTTGACAGAGAGTGAGTGATTTGATGGCAGGTGCAGCTGGGTGTCTTCTCACTGTCTTCACTCCCACTCTGGTCCTGTTGCCTTGACAGCAAGTGGGTGATTTGATGGCAGGTGCAGCTGGGTGTCTTCTCACTGTCTTCACTCCCACTCTGGTCCTGTTGCCTTGACAGGAAGTGAGTGATTTGATGGCAGGTGCAGCTGGGTGTCTTCTCACTGTCTTCACTCCCACTCTGGTCCTGTTGCCTTGACAGGTGGTGAGTGATTTGATGGCAGGTGCAGCTGGGTGTCTTCTCACTGTCTTCACTCCCACTCTGGTCCTGTTGCCTTGACAGAGAGTGAGTGATTTGATGGCAGGTGCAGCTGGGTGTCATCTCACTGTCTTCACTCCTACTCTGGTCTTGTTGCCTTGACAGCAAGTGGGTGATTTGATGGCAGGTGCAGCTGGGTGTCATCTCACTGTCTCCACTCCCACTCTGGTGCTGTTGCCTTGACAGGATGTGAGTGATTTCATGTCATGTCCTGCAGGGTGTTTTCTTATTTTTCTTCACTGTGATTCTGCTGCCTGGATAGTTTGTGAGTGATACTGTGCCACATACAGCTGAGGGTGTTTTCACTGTCTGTACCATCACTTTGGCATTATCATGCTTATAGCTGGTGAGTGATTTTATCCCAGGTCTGGTGTATGTTCAAATCATCTTCACTCTGATCATATTCCCTTGACAGGATGTGAGTAATTTCATGACAGGTCTGGCTCTGTACCCTTTCACTGTCTTCACCCTATTTGTGGCCCTGGTATCTTGACAGAAAGTGAGAGATGTCATTCATGTATTATCTTGCCATTACATTAATGTGATGACCTTCCATTTCTTCAGCAAGTCAGTTATTTCCATCCATTATTCCACACTTCTAACATCTCTTGTTTAGGATGTTAGTCATTTGTTCAACTTCTGCAGACTACTTATCTTTTCCATTTGCATTTCCCACTTTGTAGCTAGTAAGTTATCAATTTGTCAGTGACTGATCTGTTTTACTATGTGTCCTCTCAGAATCTGGTATGTTCTTGTTTTCTGTTTATCATATCTACACCATATCTTCCACACAGAATGTGAGTCAATTTTTTTGCAGTTTTATGCCAAGTTTATCATTATTATGGTAACACAGAAAATATTTCCCATCAACAATTTTGAACTCCCTTTGTTGTGCCCATCACAAATGGCATCTTCCATGCAGCAGTGCATAATTCATGGTGCTGGTAAGACATATCCAGTCCTTGTTCTCAATTTCTGAATATGGCAAAGGATGTATCCTCATCTTTGAGTACTTATACTTCTATATGCAAGCCACTACAGATCAGAAGGACATCATTGCACTTGCAGTGAAGGAATACCAACAGTCTAGCACACAAAGTACTGTTGTCAATGCCCTTTACCACACTATCCAGGAGCATAGTAAAAATCATTTCAAATTACTTTGGGCTATTTTTGATATCATTGTGGAAAACCGCATGTGTAAGTTTGTATTTCTCATGAATACCTCAATCTTGAATAAATAAACTTTGTCTTAGCAAACAAATTCAACTTAGCAAAGCAGTCAGATAGTCAGACTTGATCAAATCAGATGTTAAGGACTTAATGTAATTGGGTATGGGTTATGGCTTGGTTCTGGTAGCCAAAAATGAACAGACTGCATGCAATAATGTATAGAATTATGTTAGGGACTTAATGTAATTGAGTTAGGGGGGACACAAATCATGAGCAAAGTGAGTGATTTGTGTAGAGGTCCAGGTTTATCAGGGATGATGAGATGAGGCAAAAAACAAGTGAGAAGCCTATGGGGGGACTTCCTGGCACTTTTGACAGTGTGTCTCATCAGGTCTTATTATGCCTCTTATACTAGAAGCCCATGTGCATGACTTACTGAAATCATGTGAGGGAAGCTGCTGCAGGCAGCTGACTGAATTGCCCCAACACAGCACAGCTACAATCACTGCAGAAATGAAATTTTAAGTGGGGGTATAATCAGATTGTCTGGACTCACAAAATCTGACTTCAGATATTTTTTTGTAACAAATAGTCACTAGTCTTAGCATAATCTAACTTGTCAATTTCAGAGCATCAGATCCAAATAATCACAACCTAAACAGAGCTGGAATATGGACAACAACCATAAACTGACTCAAAGCTGGGTTGCATACCATGCCTTTCCCTCCCCTAACTATACTCAACTTTATTACACCACCTGGAGTAATTATAATTACAACTTACTGATGATCCTACAAGAAATTTAAGTGTGGGAGGGGTTAGATACATCCATTGGGAGGTCCTGTTTCAATTTTCAAAGAAAATGGTGGACAGAATCATTCTCTACAGAGGGTTGAAGCATGATGGGGTGACAAAAAGGCATCTCACTGGAAAAATTTCTGAGGGACTCAGGACCATTCCCAACAGTTTTATATATCATGATAACCCTCAGAACAACCTCTTTAGACATGCTGGCATGCCAGCAAAATTGTATGCAACACTGTGCTATTAGGTATGAGGAGAAGAATAGGCATGTGAATGAAACAAACATAGAAACATCTCCAACCAATTTCCTGTGGCTTCAACATGAAAAATAGGTCAGGTATACATGATATGGATGGCTGGAATGTTGCCATGGTCTTTTTCTAGGGTCTACCTGGGGTGAGAGAGGGTATATAGGGTGTGTGTGTAGAACAGATCTAAGGTTTCTAGTGTCATTTCCATCATCCTTATGATGCTATATAACACCAAGAATGATGATTCTAATCATGCTGGTATGTCCCACTGATTTGATATAAGAGGGTGTGATGGGGTGACAAAAAGGTATCTCGCTGGAAAATATTCCAAGGGACTTGGAACCATTTTCAACAGTTTCAGATATCATAATAACTCTCAGAAAAACCTCTTTAGACATGCTGGCATGCCAGCAAGATTGTATGCAACACTGTGCTACTAGGTATGAGGAGAAGAATAGACATGTGAATGAAACAAACACAGAAACATCTCCAATTGATCTCATGTAGTTTCAACATTAAAAGTAGATCAGGCATCCATGATCTGGATGGCTGGAATGTTGGCATGATTTCTTTTCTAGGGTCTACATGGGGCAAGAGAGGGTATATAGGGTATCTAAGGGTTCTAGTGTCATTTCCATTCTCTTTATGGTGCTATATAACACCTAGAGTGACCACTCTAAGCATGCTGGCATGCCTCACTGATTTGATATAACCCAATACCATTGGGTGTAAGGAGGGCAGATATGTCAATGAAAAAAACAGGAACATCTCTGATTACTTTCAAATGTATGCCATGTATACATGATGTAGGCACCTGGAACATCATCATGATACCTTTTCAGACATGTTTAAATGCTAGCCTGATTTTATATGACATCATCCCAGATACACATGATAATGCTACTTTTCTGCTCACAGAAGATTGATAAACATTCTTTGGTCTTCCTAACCTTGATTTTCTTGCCTGTCTCTGTCTGTCTCTTCATCTCATATCCTGCATGCTCCATAACATCCATCTGAGATGTATTTCTTGGCTTCAGTGGTCAGGATGTTTTTCTTCCAGTCTGGTGCAGTTCCTTTGCTGCAGAGATTCCCTTGACCTTGTAGAACCTGGGATTTGCACTTCCTGGTATTTCTGCACCACTGGCCTTGAAGGTACAGGCTTGGAATTCAACACTGAGTGTCATTTTTTGATTAATCTCTTCCATGTGTCTGGCAACCATTCCTTGATCATCTGGATCCAGGTCTGACAGATAAATTGGATGAATAGCCTTCCCATCACCAGCTCCAGATGAAATAGCTCTCTTGACCATCTCCAGAGTCATATGATGAGCCAAGGCTGAAGTTGGATGGTCTTGATTAGCCTTGACAGAGTAAGCATTTTTCTGATGGGAAATCACTCAGGATCATTGATTAATTAGAGAAACCATGGGCCAAGCTAGCCTTTTCATCACTCTTCCTTTACTTGGCTATGAGGAAATTTGAACAATCCTAGGTTTTTTAAACCCTAGTTTAGGGTTTAACCCCTTCAGACACATGTGAGTGATATGTGGGTGAATTTCTGGAATCCAGGACACCTGACACACACACACAGTCATTTCCCCTCCATCACATCTCTTGGGTGGTTCAGATTGCCAGTATTACTCATGTATTGTGATTTATATTGATGTAAGTGGATGTCAAATGGATCTGGATACTGTGGGTGGTGTGTGGGTGCATTCCTGGCATCCAGGATGCCTCAGACACACACAGGGTGATTTCCCCTCTATGATAACTCTTCCCTAAGTAAGACTACTAGTATCACCCATGTATTGTGATTTATATGGATGTAAGTGGAAGTCAAATGAATCTGTACAGTGGGGGTAGTGTGTGGGTGTATTTCTGGCATCCAGGATGCTGCAAACACACAGTGGATGTGGTGTGTCTGTCTATGATGGACAATGTGTGATATTGTTTTTGTGCTTCATATTCATGTACCCAGAGAGTGTATGCTGTACATATAAATAAGCTGGAATCTCTGATTTGTCTGTTCTGAAGAGATGAAATAAAATGGAACAGAGTTTAACCACAACACCACTAGTGTTATGCTCAATAGGCCTATGACACAGCAAGCCAGTGTGTGGGTGTCCATCACAGATGGACAATGTGTCATATAATTTATGTATCTATATGTCTATATATGTATAGCTAGAGGATGTAGACTATTGGCTATAATATGTAGGTACACTATCTGATGTGTTGATCCTGGAGAGATGACATAAATTTGACTGACTACACTAAAATACAGAGAGAGAGACTGCTATGTGATTTAAATATGCACATGACCCAGCAAGCCAGTGGATGGGTGTCCATCATAGAGGGATACATGATGCAGCATGCTTGCAGACCCCCAGTCATGAACAATTGAGTTATGGGTGGCCATCCAAGAAAGAAATGATTACTACATCTTGCTTGAGATCAAATCCCTCAATGGTGAGACTGTGATGATGATGATGACCATGGTCATGTTAGGACATTAGCAGATGTCTATGTGTACTTTTGTTTAGTAGATGCTTCATGTATCTAGACATCTTGTCAAACTATGTAAAGTTTGCTGACTATTCATGAGGATGAACTTTCTGGCCTTACTGTGATTATTCCACTGCATGTGGTGCTGTGATTTATGTAGTTATCTGGAGGATGTAGCATATAAGCTGCTTAAGCAAATAGGCTTGGTATATCTAGGTACAGTGTCTTATTGTCCATTCTGAATGGCTGCACATATATTCAATGGTTCAGAGGTGTCACTGCCAGTGCATTGTATGGTGTGTCCATCTTGGATGGACACCCATGCACTGGGTCATCAGGTCATGTGCCTGTTAAACTGCTGCAACTAGTGTCTGTCCAGGATGGACACATGAGACACTACACTACATAACATGAGAATACTTAGTTGCCATGTGTCAAACTCAGAAGACTCTGATAATTATGATTTGATATATTAGATTTCTACCTACAGATACATACTTCATAGTTGTACTGTGTACTGGCATTGTGTCTGGACCTGGTTCACATACATTCATCCATTTTGATTACCCAATGGCCCCAGTGCATGAATTCTAACAGATAACACCTCTAATATGTATGGAGCAGACTGTGTGTAGTAGATACTTCATGTATCTGGATGCCTTGCTAACCTAGGTGCCATGTGAGCACTGGCCAGGCATATGATCTTGGGATGATTGTCTGGCTGGATCTGGATCTCCCTGTGTCCCTGTTGCACATGTCGTTGGCAAGTGCTGTTGTCATCATGTTCCATCATCACCATCAAGCCACATTGACCATTACCTTGCTGTGATGTGACATTGTTCCTCTGCACCTATTTATCTATATGTCCTGGTGGGGGTAGGGGGTATGCTCAAAACCATCCCTTGTGAAGTTCTCATGGGATGCTACCATATAGGAAAGTTCTCACAGGACACCTGTCATATATGGAAGGTCTCAGTGAACACTAAAGCATCCTGTGTGAACTTCACACAGGACATTGTCATATAAGAAAAATTTATATTATAAGACAAACCTTAGCATCCTATATGTTAAGGCTTTGTCAATAAGACAAGCCTTGAACACCTTCAAAACCAATGCTTGCTAACCCTAACCTTAGAGCTGCTTAAGTAAGCACTCTACAGGCCTCCAAGGGTCCTGATGCTATGCTAATCCAGCTGCTTAGTAAGCAAGCCCCTGAAGCCTTACAAGTCATTGCACAGAGTGGCAAGGATCCTTCCTACACACGAAAAGAGCCTAAGGACAGACTGAGAGAAAGCCAGAGGGAGGTAGTATTCTGTGGGTAGTGCAAAGGAGACAAAAGATGGGGAATATCCTGCATCTTCATCTGGACTATATACTACATGGGAACAATGGTAAGTGCCTTTCTAGGTGTACAATGAATTGTCCATAAGAGTAGAACAATGCCCTTGAAGAAACAGGGCTGTTCTAACTCATAGTCACATAGTTATGAGTCTGTGTGAGTACACATGTTGCAATCACATGAAAGTCACATGATGTGAAAGTTAGGGGTTCACACCAGAAAGTGTGAAGGGTGTGAACTGCATATTGTATGGGTATAGTAGAAATACAGAGATGAGGGAAAACATACTAGTAATCATGGGGTTGTCCTGAGTCTGCTGAGTGCATCCATTGGATGGGGGAAATCCCCATAAGTAAGCATAGTCCATGAAGTGTCTGTTGGATTATGTAATGCATGTGACCATGGGAAGTCATGTGATGGGAAAAAGGAAAGAAAAAGGAAAATAGTCATAACATCACCCCCCCTCTACATTTCTCAGCCTGAGAAACTGCCTACCTGTGGGCTGTGCCTGATCCACTAGCCTCTGGTTGTTGCGAAATGTTATGGGCCAGCATGCCAGGCTCCCAGTAGGGGTGGCACTCATTGTGCTCCCATCTCCAGTGCCCAAGGCAGTCACACTCAAAACACCTGTAGCCATAGAAGGGGTGGAATGGTGGTATGTCCATCTTGCCCAATAGGTAGTAGTGAAGGGCTGAAGTGGCAGGAGTAGGGTAGAATGCTTCATCCAGGACAGGCTGAAGCAAGGCCATGGTGTTGTAGAGGTGTCAGTTCTCCAGGTTGTCCTTGATGGCCATAAAGAAATGGGCCCAGGGGCTTCTAGCATCCCCAGTAAGGGCAACAATTTCATCTGTCATGGCTGAAGCCATTCAGATGTAAGAGAGCTCACAGAGAGCATGAGCAGGGATGGGGTTGTTGTTCATGGGGCATCTGGGAACTCTGGGGCTGCACAAAGCTCAAAGTCAAAGATTGAGTTGACCCAGATCTAGGCTGGAGTCAGGGTCTGAGGTCACAGGGGAGTTGCTGGATGAGGAGGAAGGGGGAGGGACCAGGGTGAGCAGGGGAGTATGGATGTCCACCCACATGAGGGTGTCCTCAGCACAGAGGGCATCTTGAAGTTTGAGTGCCTCTCAAATGGGCTCAGCCAGCAGGGGTATTAGCCACAGGAACAGCCAAGAATCCCCTGTTTTGGTTGAGAAAGGTGTTGAAGGATAGGAGGAGGGAGGGGCCACAAATCTTATGGGCAAGAAGTACCATCTTGGCCTGGGTTTTCATGGCCTTGATGACCTCCTGTCCTGTAACAGCTAGCTCAGTTGTTCCCTCAATCTGACCTGTTACCTCACTGAGTACCTTCCTTGATGCTGCCATTCCTACACACTCCAAGTCCCTGAAGATCTTGGACAGCAACTGTAAACATTCATGGTTGCTCAGTGCTTGCCATCTGAGAGCTGACCATGATTTGAAGTTAGTAAACACCTGCACATAGCTGATGAACTTGTCAATGGATAGGTGGGGGCTGGGATTGTTGGGTAATGAGGGCATGGCTGTTGGTTGATTATCTTCCAGGGTGGAGTGTCAGGTCTGTAGATAGATGAGTGGTGTTTCCAGGAAGATAACAGGGGTAGCAGGCCTAGGACATCTGGGCTGGTTGGTAGGCTGGGGAGCAACTGAAGGGGGCAGGGGTATCCACCTTCCTCACTGGTGGGTAGCTGCATTGCATACCTGGGCAGGAGTCACCCTGGCATAAAGTGGGGCTGCTCTGAGGAGTGGGGTGGCAGAGTTGCGAATGGGTTGGTGACATGTTCTGCCTTGGGAGGCATGTGTCTGGCAAAGAGGTGAGGGGAAATGGGGAGTGGAGAGGTCATCAAGCTCTGGAAGTACTGAGGCATAGATGTCCTTGTGTCTGTTGTCCTCAGAAAAGTAGTCAGAGAGGTCAGACATGTCAGAGTGAGAGTGGAGAGGAGACAGAGAGGGGATGTGATGGGTATGTTGGTACTTTGGGGCTGTTTTTAAGGTTGTCAGCAGGTTCCCACATATTCTCCAAATCAGGATATCCTCTCCACTTGACTAGGTACTTGAGTCATTTCCTGATTGTTTGATGGTTCAGGATGGCCTCTACTTCCCACTCATCATGACCATCAATGAGTTCCAGGGGTTGGGGTGTCAGCTCCATTCCATTGATTGGAGTGATGACATATGGAGTTAATTTGCTGGCATGGAACATGTCATGGATTCACCAGGATCTGGGGAGGTCCAATCAGAAGTTGACCAGGGTTACCTTTTCCATGATAACAAAGGGGCTGTAATGTCAGGGGGCTAGCTTCCTGGATGGGACCTGTAGTCTGAGGTTTGATCTGTCTAACCAAACCTTGTCTCCTATTTCAAATTCCTGATAAGCCTTGCTGGGGTGCTTTCACAGCATGGCTTCTTGAGCATTTTTGTGTGTGATCACCACTGTGTTGTGGGCAGCAGCTAACTTTTCAAGTCTTTCCTCACTAAGAGGAGTGTGGTTGGCAACATTGGAAGGATAGGGGGTGGGTTTGTATCCATAGAGTAGGTAGTAGGGCATCTGACTGTGCATGGTGTGGATATGTGAGTTGTGAATGAACTCGACATTGGCAAGATAGCAGGACCAGTTGTCAGGATCTTTGGCTGCACACATGCATAGGAAAGTTCCAACTTCCTGGTTGACTCATTCCACTTCTCCATTGGACTGCGGATGGTAGGCAGTGGTAGCTTTCATTTCCATGCCAAGGGCCTGGTATAGGTCTTGGGTGAAAGCTGATATGAACTGGGGTCCTCTGTTGAAGATGACCACTTCTGGGATTTCAAAATGAGGGTAGACATGCATGTGAAAGAGGTTGGTGATGCTGATGGAGTTGACATCCTTATTGGTGGGGAGAAGGATGATGGCCTTAGTAAGGCCCTGATCCACAATCATGAGGATAGAGTCACTTCCTCTAGATTTGGGGAGATCCATTATGAGATCTATTGAGATCTGCTTAAATGGGAAGGGTGACTTTGAAATGTCATGGGGAGTGATCGGTGGGGTAGTAGGGTGAGTCACTACCTTGTTGGCCTGACAGGTGACACATCCTCTGACATATGCCCTAATGTCAGCATGCATCTTAGGCCAATAGACATGCCTGGTCATTTTCTTCATCATTGCCTTTACTCTGGGATGTCCTGAAGGGCATGCATTGTGGTATTCCCTGAGAACTTCCTGTCTTCTTTTGGGATTAATATAGATTTTGCCATTGTTCCATGAGGGGGACAGCTCTGATTGGTCCTTCATCTGTTCCATGTTGGCTAGGACCTTAGTCATCAAGTTGTTTGAGAGAGTAAAGACTGATTTTCCTCTTTTTGGCTTTTCCTTGAATGAAGGGCTCATCATTGAGGGTGGTTTAGGGCAGGTTTTGGTTGATACCAAGGTCACCTTTTGGGAAATTGTTGATTTCTCCACCCCCCTTCAGGCTGAAACCAAAGAGAGTTGGGAAGTAGCATGGTCAGTGGCTGTGCTTTGGCAGAGAAGTTTGCCATCTGCAAGAGGGTGTCAGGGGGAATGTTCTGTGTTCCCTTGATGTATGTAAGAATGATGGGGTAGGCCTGAAGTGTGGCCTGCCATCTTGACTGCTGTGGTGTGAGCTTCTGCAGCTCTCAGAAATAGGTCATGTTCTGGTGATCCATGAAGATCACCATTGGGGTGACAGGGGCTAAGAGGTAGGGTCTCCACTCCTTGAGTGCTCTTACCACTGCCAACAACTCCAGGTTGTACACCTGGTAGTTTTGCTCAGCTCCATTGAGACTTTGGGAAAGGTAGGCACAGGGATGGAGCATGTCATTGTCATCAGCCTGGGAGAGCACCACTCCAGTGCTGAGCTTCAAAGCATCTGTGTGAATGATGAAGGGTCTTTTCTGATTCAGGAGTTTGAGGACTGGATCTGATATGAGGAGCATTCAGAGGTCATCAAAGGCCTGTTGCTGAGGGTCCTCCCATTGGAAGGGAATGTCCTTCTTGGATAGGTCATGGAGCAGCCTGGCCACTTGCAAAAATGTGGGGATGAAC
Organism: Scleroderma citrinum; assembly: GCA_029372045.1. Classification (NCBI taxonomy): domain Eukaryota; kingdom Fungi; phylum Basidiomycota; class Agaricomycetes; order Boletales; family Sclerodermataceae; genus Scleroderma; species Scleroderma citrinum. The sequence continues at coordinate 114,474 of JARFMN010000021.1, forward strand.
ATCTGGTAGAAGTTGCAGAATCCCAAGAAGCTGCAGACTTCCTTTAGATTCTTTGGGACTGGCCAGTCCCAAATGGCATTAGTTTTGATTTTGGAAGGTTCATACTGCTCTTCCTTTATCACATACCTGAGGAACTCCAGCTCCTCAGTTTCAAAGATGCACTTTGAGATCTTGAGGCATAATCCTTCCTTTTGTGCAATCTTCAAAAACTCCCAAACCTGCTCCCTGAGCTGTTCCTTGGTTTTGGCATGGATGGTCACATCATCCATGAAGATTATGGTTTTCTTCTGGGCTATCATAGCCCTGAAATTTGTGTTCATATACCTTTGAAAGGTGGGTGGAGAGTTAGTCTGCCTGAAAAACATGATGAGAGGTTTGAAAAGTCCCCTCAGGGTGATGAAGGCTCCTTTCCATTCATCACCTTTCTTGATCCATATGTTGGTGAAACCCCATCTAATATCAAACTTCACAAAGTACTTGGACTCCATGAGTTTGTCCAGTAGTGTCTTTATGTCTGGAAGTGGATATGAGTCTTGAATAGTATACTTATTCAAGTGGATGTAGTCCTGGACTAGTCACTGTTTTCCATCCTTCTTTGCCACAAAGAACACTGGAGTGGCCTGTGGTGATTTTGATGGGTGGGTTTTTCTGCACTTGAGATTCTTGTTGATAAACTTGTCAAGAAGCTTTTCCTGTTCTGGGGTTAGCCAGTAGTTCTTACCCTTTACAGGGAAGAAGTTGTCCTTTAACTTTATTTCATGATTCAGGAATGGCCTGTGGGGTGGTAAGGGTGCCTCCCTTTCCAAGAATACCTCCTCAAAGTCCTGATACTCCTTGGGGAGGAGAATCTCCCTCTTCTCAGCTGCGGCCTCCAGCTGGGTTGAAATGGTTGTTCTATTGACATTAATCTCCAGGGAGCCCCACTGAACTAGAGAGTGCTTTTCCCAGTTGATGATTGGGTTGTGGTCCCAGAGCCATGGCATTCCGAGAAGAAGCCATTCTCCATTTCCCATTCTGGTGATGTAAGCATGAATCCTCATCACCTTACCCCAGACCTTTCCTCTGAAAGTGGTGATGTGGTCTTCCACCTGATCTGTTTTCCCTGTGACACTCTGAAGAGTCCACAGGTTACTGATCTGGTGATCAGCAACTGCCCTTTCATCAATTATGTTTGTTTCCACTCCTGAATCAATCAACATTTTGATTTGGGAGGTGCTGTGATCAATTAGGTAAGTTGAACCAGTTAAGGACTTAAGTGACAGGGAATCTTCATAAGCATAGCAGGGGATTTCTGTCACATTCCATTCAAGTTTTTCTAATCTAAAAGTACATTGTTCAATTATGGGGGCAGGAGTGGCAGAAGCTCCCCCCTTTAAAAATCCTTTGAAGATGCACCAGAAGAAGAAGTGGATGCATCTTCCTTTTCAAGATGTTCCAACTCCATTTTGAGCTCTTCTATTTTTGCTTCCCTATTCTTAGGTGAGTAGCTTCCTTGCTTCTTCAGCTTCTTGCAATCCCTGGCAATGTGGCCTTTCTCATCACAATTCCAGTACTTGAGGGCTGTGTGAGAGTCTCTTGTGTTTGGTTGGTGCCCTGATGTCTTGTCAACATCCATCACATTGGGCTCACATTGTCTGCAGCTAGTATAGCCTTCATTTTTCCAGAGGAAGTTTTTGTCAGTGGCAGTTGCCTTTCCCTCAAACATCCTCATTGTGGCCATGGAGGCTCACACCTCTGTGGCTGCCTTTTTCCACTCTGACATGGTCCTTGGGATGACTCCAAGGCCTAAGATTCTTCAGCTGATCTGAGGGTTGAGACCCTTTCTGAAAAAGGTTGCAGCTGCTATGTTGTCTGGGAATAACTTGGCCTGTGCCAAAAGGTTATCAAAATTCATAATGTATTTGTTGAGAGAATGTTTCCCCATCTAGATAGAGGAGAGCGTTATCAGGGCCATAGCCTTGATGTCCCCAATTTGGAAGCATTCCTCAAGCTTCTTGATGAACTCTCAGAAGTTGTCCAGAAACTTTATGCTGTTAGTTGGGGTAGTCAACTGGTTTATGTATGACTGCTTGAAAGACAGGGCTGAGCCCTTGTCTATGAATGACAGAATGAATCTGATATGTTTCCTGTCTGTGTTGTAGATGTGTGAGTTTATTCCTAGGTAGTTTTTTACTGAGATGATCCATCCAGGATAAACCTGATGATCACCATCAAAAATGGCAGGCTTGTTAAGGCCTAGTTCCTTTCCTCCTGACTTGGAGTCTTCTTCATCCTTGGGCTTGGCTTTTGCCTTGCCCTTGGCTGCACCATGGGCAACTTGCATTTGGTACCAGTGGATAATGTCCACTGGGCTTGGGTGTGGACTGTAAAAAGGGTCCGTGATTGAAGCTTCTCCTAAAGCTTCCACTAATTTGTCCACCATTGCTTGTTCTTCTATTCTGGGTAAATTGAAGTCTGACTTCTCCAAATAGATAGAGTGCAATAGGGAATCTGCTACTGGGGTGATTGAATCCACATCTGAGTCCTCTTCCCTCTTCTCCTGATAGGCAGAGTAAGGATCTGGTGTGACTGGATCAATGTCTACCTTGATTGGTGATGTGGTGCCAGCATGAGCAGTGGAGCTTTCTGCAGGCTGTAATTGAGATAGAGCTGCCAAGGGATCCTTGGTTGATACTAGGGGTGGTAATGGGACGTTGCCTCCTAGGCCAAATCAGGATGGCAGTTGAGGGGTGTGGACTGTCCTTTTAGGGACAGGGGGTCTAAACTTGCTAGAAGGACTAGAGCTTGATCAGACTAGAAACTTCTTGACCATGATGGGCAAGAGATAAGACTAGAGGATATTACCTGATGGAGAGCAGTAGCACTAGAGGGTAGATTTGGCTAGATAGTAAGATGTATCCTGAAGGATAGGGGACTACACCTTTTTGAGGTATAGGGGTTTATACTGTCAATGATGTTGGCAGAGGTTGGTTGACTGCTGCACAGAGCAACAGGGGGTCGGTGTAGGATGATGCTGACATTGAACAGAATATCTTTCATCTTCTGTTAAGGCTTTGTCGATAAGACAAGCCTTGAACACCTTTGAAACCAATGCTCACTAACCCTAACCTTAGAGCTGCTTAAGTAAGCACTCTACAGGCCTCCAAGGGTCCTGATGCTATGCTAATCCAGCTGCTTAGTAAGCAAGCCCCTGAACTTACAAGTCATTGTGCAGAGTGGCAAGGATCCTTCCTACACATGAGAAGAGCCTAAGGACAGACTGAGAGAAAGCCAGAGGGAGGTAGTATTCTGTGGGTAGTGCAAAGGAGACAAAAGATGGGGAATATCCTGCATCTTCATCTGGACTATATACTATATGGGAACAATGGCTTTCTAGGTAAAGGGAACAATGGTAAGTGCCTTTCTAGGCATACAATGAGTTGTCCATAAGAGTAGAACAATGCCCTTGAAGAAACAGGGCCATTCTGACTCATAGTCACATAGTTATGAGTCTGTGTGAGTATGCATGTTGTGATCACATGAAAGTCACATGATGCGAAAGTTAGGGGTTCACACTGGAAAGTGTTAAGGGTGTGAACTGTGTATCATATGGGTATAGTAGAAATACAGAGATGAGGAAAAACATACTAGTAATTATGGGGTTGTCCTGAGTCCACTGAGCACATCTGTTGGATGGGGGAAATCCCCATAAGTAAGCATAGTCCATGAAGTGTCTGTTGGATTATGTAATGCATGTGACCGTGGGAAGTCACATGATGGGAAAAAGGAAAGAAAAAGGAAAATAGTCATAACACTATATTTCATTTCCACAGAATACATAACATAATTAGTTTTTCTGGGAATGGGTTAAAGACTTGTCTGTCTTACCCTCCATGAAGGGCTGGAGCATTCCCCCTACCCCCACCAAGACTCATCTATAGAATTGGATCAGATGGATCAGATGTGAATCTCAGATGCACAGTGTAGGTCAAAACTCATGCATGAGGAACTGTCAGAATATTAGTTGCTACATGTCAAACTCACAAGGTGTTAAGATGCATCTGGGCAGATGAGCCATACATCAGCAAAACACTTATTTTCAGACAGCACATACAGTCATTACCATAATATTACAGTATTTTACATCATGTTACAGCATCCATTGCCACAGGGTTCCAGTTGTGCAGATACACAGACTGACACAGTGCATGACAACATGGTATTACATAAGGTAACTTCACAAAATTTCTCTAAGTCCACATTGACAAATATTTGTACCTGAGCTTTTCCTAGTGTAGTCAGCCAATCCATTTGTGCTCTGATCACTCTTCAAGTCCATCCCCACCCCAAATCCACCACTGTGTACTGCCACCACTTCACACCATTGACCACACCACTAATTAATGACAGTAATGATGATGTCACCACCAGCTCTAAAACCATGATGGACAACAGCACTGACCACCACAACCACACCCAACCATGACAATGCCAATGTCACAATCAACACAATGCTGACCACCACCAATGCCAATAATGACAACCTGCATCAACCACCACCACCCTGACCAGCAGCATTGGCCACACCACCACAGCATAATCACACCACCAGATATGTTTCTTTTTTTTTGTTTCATTTACTAACTATTATTACAGGTCTTTTTTGTGCACACCCACACTTTCATACACATATGTCCACATAGCACAATTGCCCCCACCACCTGTATGTTTTTTTTAATTTCATTTACTAACTATTATTACAAGTATTCTGCATGCACACCTGCACTGTCATATACATAGGTATGTCTGCACAGCATGATTGCCCCCACTGCTGTATTTTTTTTGTTTGTTTACTAACTATTATTTCAAGCCCTCTGCATGTGCATCTGCCCCTGCAAACACCATACAGCCTACCCATCAGCATGCCTGCAGACACCCACAGAGCATGACCCCACTCTCCTACAGGTATGACTCTTCTTTCTTTATTTTCATTAACTAATTATTACATCTCCTCTGCACACTCACCCACAACCACAATCCCAGCACCAGCACCAGCACCTTTGCCACCATAACCACAGCCACAATCCCAGTGCCAGCACCCCCACCAGCACTTTTATGACCATGACCCCAGCACCAGCACCAGCACTGGTACTGGCACCTTTATGACCACAACCACAACCACAATCCCAGCACCAGCACTGACACCTATACCACCACAGCCACTGATAACAGATGATGATCACACCACCCCAATGCCAACCCACCCATTTGCACACCCTGTAGCCACACAGTAGGATACTAGTAGTGCATGTAATTTAGATGGACTCAATTTATCATGTTTTTCCCCCACAACAACCAAGTCTGAGCTGTATTGGATTGTTGGTCTGCAGAAATGTAAATTATGTACAGTGCTGTACAACCAGGGGCATATCTGTATCACTATGGGGACTGTAGCTGACTGTAGCCAACAGTACAGTTTGACACAGTGTGACACAGCAACTTAGAGTTTTGCTGATGTATGTAGAAGGCAAGACACCATTGTGTGTTGGAATTGGCAAGTCATTCATAGTAAAACTTGCTAATTGACACATTCACATTGATCATGAGAATTGCTTACTACTCACAGGATGTTAGACCACAATGCACATATACATGACAGCCCAGATCACTGTCATTTCTTTGTCTCAGTTTTCACCTTACATGTCCTATGTTTTAGAGTCTATAGTGGCACAAATAGCTCAGCTGCATACATATGTACAGTGACAGATGTCTGATATATTACCTATAGTGACACAAATAACTAAGGTAATATAGTCAGTATGAAGGTATAGTATGAATGGTAAAATTGTGCCCAGCTCAGTCATGCACATACAGCAACAGATGTCTGAGGTGAAGGTGTTACAGTACAAGACTTAAATATGAATAGATAGAATGAAAATAGTGAGACATTGTTACAAGGCATGGATGTTGGATCTGATCATATCATATGTGAAATACTGTGTTGTGACAGCTCAAGATGTATCCTAAAAACATGGTAAGGGTAAAACTAAGACAAGGAAATGACAGTGGCCTGGGCTGTCATGTATTTGTACTTTGGTATCTTTCATCCTTGTGAGTAGTAAGCATTTCTCACAATCAAGGTGAGCATGTCAATTAGCAAGTTTGCTATGAACAACTTGCCAATTCCAACACTCCCCCTCAAGTTGTGCATAGGCCAAGTTTGATGGCAAAATGCTTCACTTTTGGTGACAGGAGGGCTTTTGTCAAGGTATTGGCAATCATATTGGTGGTAGGACAGTAGATCAGGCAAATCTTTCCATTTTCCATGACCCAGTGGATGAAATGGAAACAGATGTCAATATGTTTAGTGCATGCATGGTACTGATGGTCTTTTGTGAGTGCAATGGCAGACTGATTGTCTGAAAACAATGTTGTAGGTTCTTCAAATGGTACAAAGAGCTCTCCAATGAGCAATTGGAGCCATAAGGCTTCCTTAGCTGCATGCATAGCTGCCACATACTCACTCTCCATTGTTGACAGTGAGATGATTTCTTGCCTTTTAGATGACCATGACACAGCTCCACCATTGATCAAGAAAGCATACTCAGAGACTGCCTTGTGGTCTTCAGCCATGCTACTGTCCACATCCACATACCCTACCAGTGCACTTGATGCTCCCCCATAGGTAAGTCTTAAGTCTTTTGTTCCAAGAAGATAATGGTAACTTCTTCTGATGGCTTCCCAGTGGGGCATTCCAGAGTTGCCAGAGAAACATGAGACAGTCACCATGGCATATGAAATGCTAGGACAAGTTGTGAGGGATGTGTACATGAGTGAACCAACAGCTTCACAATAAGGTACATGGCACATAGTGGTGAATTTGGCACCAGTCAACAGTGACTGACTCAAATGTAGCTTGGTGCTAGGTTCCATTGGGTTTGACACAGGCTTGAGCTCATCAAAACTGAAACAGTGGATGATGGACTCAATGTAGGGGTGCTGGCACAAAGAAATGTGTTCATCTCTGTTTCTCATCACCTCTATTCCAAGCAACCAGTGGAGTTCACCAAGGTTGGTGATCTCCACATATTTCCTGATATCTCACTTGAACTCATTTATTTTGCTCAGGGATGTGGCAGCAATAGTGAAATCATCAATGTGAATGATGATGATGACAAGCCCACTGGGGTTGCAACACCTAAAGTACATGGCCTGGTCAACAGAGCACTGGGTGAAGCCCAATTCATCAACAAGGATCTCCACCAGCCATTGGTACCAGCAGTGGTCACTCTGCTTCAGGCTGTACAGGGTCTTTCAGAGATGACAGACCTTGTGAGGGTAATCAATGGATTTGAAGCCAGGGGGCTGCTGCATGTAGATTATTTCATCATCAGTGAGTGTGCCATTTAGGTATGCTCCCTTGATATCAATCTGATGAAGCTCCAGGTTGGATCATGCTGCCATCATGAAAACAGTTTGAATGGATGTGAGAGTTGTGACTGGGGTGAAAGTGTTGAAATAGTCAATGCCTTCAACCTGGGAGAAGCCTTGAGCAACAAGTCAGGCTTTGTGGCATACCACATTGCCTGCTGCATCTTTCTTCATGTGAAACACCCACTTGGATCCAACCACATTTGCACCACAAGGTGTGTCAATGAGTTCCCAAGTACCAGCTGCCTGTAGTGTTGCTAACTCCTCCCTTATACCAGCCTCCCATTGTGGCCAATCCAGGTAATGGCAGGCCTCAGACTTGGCAGTGACCTCATTTATGGCCATTGCAAGATTACTTTCCTCTAGAGCATCATCTGGGTCTTCAACAATTGCTGTGAGGTAGGCTGCTGCTAGGTTGTCCTCATCAAGAGGATCAGTAAGTTCAGGAAGTGAGATAGTCAGTAGCTGTATGCTGCAGGGTACAGTGGATGATGTCAGTGATGCATTGGCTGGGCTTACAGATTTGCTTTGCAGCAGGTGGGTCAACCAGAGGTGGCTGACTCTTAGGAGGAGCTGAGGTGATGGGCATAGGTGGTGCTGTGCTTGTTGCTGGTGCAAGAGCTGTTAGTTTTGCATTAGGTAAGTTGTCCTCTCTCTCCCTCTCATGAGAGAACAGCTCAGCAAAGGAGGGGGCCCAATAAACATTCCATTCAACAGTAACAGTCTGTTTTTCAGGCCAGTAGACACAACACCCATTCAGGCTGTTGTTGTCAACACCTACCCAGTGTTCTTCTGCAACACAGCCACCCAACTTTGTTCCTCCCTCAATGTGAAGCCAGACATGCAATCCCCAGATGTGTGCTTGACTAAGATCAGGCTTTTGCCCAGTTGTGGCTTCAAGAGGGGTCCCTCCATCAAGAGCCTTTGTTGGCATTCAGTTCTTCAGCCAGACTGTATGGCATGCAGCCTCTCCCCACAACACACAAGGTAAGCCACTCTCATGCAGCATAGCTCTAACCTTCTTCAGTAGGGTCTGGTTGAGTCACTCTGCAACACTGTTATGCTGTGGAGTGTCATGGACAGTAAGTTTTTGCTTTGTCCCAGCAGCTTTGAGGTGCATAATGAATTCCTTGCCAAGGTATTCACCACCACAGTCAGGGTGCAACACTTTCACCCTTGCTTTATGCTGAGTGTGACACCAAGCCTTGAAATCTTGGTAGGCTGAGAAAGACTTGCTCTTCTGATGGAGAAGATACAGGTACATAATATGAGTTTTGTCATCCATGAAGGTGATATAGTAACATCAACCACCAAAGGTTTCCACTGGAGCTGGCCCCCATACATCTGTATGCACCTCACTGGCAAACTCTTTTGCTCACTCTCCAGCACACTCCTTGGTGATAGGCTTCCTAGTGGCCTTCACATAGACACAGGCCTCACAGAAGGTAGGCTCATCTTTCAACAAGTTGAACTTCAGGCCTGACATGAGTCCATTTTCAGCTAATAACTCCAAGTCATAGACTTGGTAGTTCTGTTCTGCACCTGTTAGGGATTGGGAGAGGTAAGCACAGGGGTGTAGGACTCTGGTAGAGTCCACCTGGCTCAAGACAGCCCCAGTGCCCAATCACAAAGTGTTGGTATGAAGGATGAAGGGCTTTTTCAAATCAGGTAATTTTAGAACAGGGTCAGAAGTAAGAAGTGTACACAATCAATCAAATGCTTCTTGCTGCACTGGACCCCATACATATGGCACATCCTTTTTTGAGAGGTTGTGAGGTGAACAAGCAACCTGTGAGAAACTGAGGATGAACATCTGGTAGAAGTTACAGAAGCCAAGAAAGCTTCTGAGATCTTGGAGATTCCCAGGAACAGGCCACATTCTGATTGCATTAGTTTTCACAGGAGAAGGTTCATACTGCCCATGCCAAATGATGTAGCCTAAGAAGTCAAGTGTCTCAGTTTCAAAGACACTTTTGAACAACTTGAGCCATAGTCCTTCTTTTTGTGCAATAAGTAGGAATTCCCAGACACAATTGTGCAATTCTTCCTTCATTTTGGTGTGGAGCATTGTGTCATCCATGAAAATGACACTTTGCTTCCCATGAACCATACTAGAGAACTTATTATTCATATGCTGTTGGAGGTCAGAGGAGCATTGCTCTGTCTGAAAAGCATTACCATGGGTTCAAACAACCCTCTTGGTGTGATGAACATGGCTTTCCATTCATCACCTTTTTTGATGCATATATTAGTGAAGCCCCACTGGATATTGAATTTTGCAAAATACTTTGACTCCACAAGTTCATTCAGGAGACTCTTGATGTTGGGAAGTGGGTACAAATACAGTACAATATACTTGTTTAGGTGTTGGTAATCTTGGATTAAGCATTGCTTCCTGTCCTTCTTTCCTACAAAGAAAACCAGTGCAGCCTGGGGAGATTTTGATGGGCAGATCTTCTCACAGGCTGAATTTTCCTCCAGGAATTTGTCAAGTTCAACTAGCTGTTCTGGGGTTAGTTTATAGGTTTTACCCTTTATCAGATAGAAGTTTTCTTTTAACTTGATTTTGTGATCCAAGAAAGGTCAGTGCTCCAGAAGGGGCACTTCCTTTTTGGAAAAAACTTCTGCAAACTCTTCATATTCCTTCAGGAGTTTGACCTCCTCTTTTATAGCAGCAGCTTCTAGCTCTGTAGATATTGTTGTCTTCTGAACCTGAGGCAATTCAGATTTATTTCCCCAGCTAATTAGCTTTTGGGTTGCCCAATCTATAATGGGGTTATGATCTTGGAGCCAGGGCATACCTAGGAGCAGGTGCTCCCTGTTACCCATCCATGTTACATATGTAGGTTCTTACTCTCATTGTTTTTCCCCATACCTTCACTCAGAAGGTAGCAATCTTGTCAATGACTTGGTTGGTTTTCCTGGTAACACTTCTTAGATGCTAGGGGTGGCAGATTTTTTGCATCAAGAGCTCATGTTCCTTGACAGCTTGTTCATCAATGATATTTGTTTCCACTCCAGAGTCAATGAGAGTCCTCACTTGAGCACTGCCACAGTCAACTAGATAGGCTGATCCATTGATTGATGAGATACACAAATCATGTTCATATTGGTATTTCAGAACTTCAGATACAGTTCTTTTGAGTCTTTCTAATCTAAAATTACATTGTTCAATTTGAGGGGCACAAGCTGCAGCAGAAGCTCACCCCTCTAAAATCCTTGGAGGACACACCAGAAGAAGAAGAAGCACCATTGTTTTCTAGATGCTCTAATTCTTTTCTTAGCTCCTCCATCTGAGCCTCCCTAGTTTTAGGTTTTTGGCTCTGATCCTTCTTTGGCTTTTTGCAATTATGTGCTATGTAACCAAGGTCATCACAGTTGTAGCATGTGATGTCCTTCTTGTTGTCTTGTGCTTGTGACTGCATCTACATCCATAGCATTCAGATCTTGTTCTTTCCTGTGGTTAGCCTTGTCATTAGAAGAGTAACCTTCATTTTTCCACAAGAAATTTTTGTCCAAAAAGGATGCCTTTCCTTCAAACATTCTCATAGTGGCCATAGCTGCATGGACATGTGTTGCTGCTTCTTTCCATTTGGACACAGTAGCTGGCATTAATTTTAATCTGAGTATTCTTTGGCTGATGGCAGGGTCTATGCCCTTTCTAAAGAAGGTCACTGTGGCCACATCATCTTCTAATAACCCCACCTTGGTTAGGAGGTTTTCAAAGTTGGTGATGTAATGGTCAAGCAAGTATTGTCCCTGTAGAATAGACAACAAAGTGATTAGTGCCATTGCTTTAATGTCACCTATCTGGAAACAATCTTCTAGCTTCTTCTTGAACTCTTTGAGAGTGTTGGTAAACACAATTCCATCATCTTCAGTGGTACTTTGAGTGACAAGACTATTTGAAACTTAGTGCCAATCCTTTGTCCATAAAGGACAGGATGAAGCTGATGCATTTCCAATCCATGTTGTAGATATGGCAGTTCATGCTAAGATATGTTTTTACAGACACAATCCACCTGCTATAGGTTTGGTGATTGCCATCAAAAATGGTGGGCTTGTTAAGTCCTAGTTCTCTGCCACTGGCCTTACCATCCTCATTAGAGTTGTGATTCTTCTCTGCTCTGTCAGATCCTGAAGGATGGCCTTCACCCTTTTTGGCAGACAAGGCTACTTTGGTTTGGTACCAGTATATGATCTCTGCCAGCAAGGGATGTTTCCCTGTGAAGGGGTCTTTGATACTCATACTCTTTAGTGCTTCCAATAAGATATCAGCCATACTTTGCTCCTGAATGCTTGGTAACAGAAGATCTGACTTCTCAGAAATATTTGAAATAGACTGAGCTAGAATATTGACCATGGGTGTAATGAGCAAGTCATTGTCCAAATCTGGATCTTCCTTTTCTCAGTATTTTGAGAACTTTGGATCTTCCTCTGATGGATCAATGTTGATTTTGATAGAAGAAGAGGTCTCTACAACTGCAATGGAAGTGGTCAGGGGTGATGAGTGAGACACAGTAGCCAAGGATATCAGCAGTAAAGGGGGTAAAATCCCTAAGCCAAAATTACTGGCTGTGCAGGCAGGGTGACTTGTTCTTTTAGGAACAGGGGGCTGGAACTTGCTAGAGGAACTAGATGAGGACCAGACACAGAACTTCTTGACCATAGTGGGCAAGAGAGGGACTAGTGGGTACTACCTGGATGAGAGCAGTAATACTAGAGGGGTAGATGGCTAGTGAAAGGACTATCAGTAAAGATAGAGGTACTACATCATTAGGCATAGAAGTTTATACTGCCAAGTAGACAGAGGTTGTGACTGCTATGCAGAGCAACAGAGTGTTAACATAGGATGTTATTGATGTCAAAAGGGGTTATCTTTCATCTTCTGTTAAGGTCTGGCAAATTGACAGACTTGATGCCTTCAGAACCAACACACAAACTCTAACCCTACAGCCTAGGGCTACCAGTGGGATCTCTGGCAGCAGAACTCTTGGTCCAGAGCCTTTCAACCAATAAGTGCTTTGTAGACAATAGCACAGAGTAGGAAAGGGATGAATTGCAAAGGAGACAAAAGATGGGGAGAAATCCCATCTTCCATTCACTCTAAATACTGTTATACATCCCATCCATAAGTAGAGAACAATAACAGTCCATAGTCAGCAAACAATGCTACAAGTACATGAGTCCTAGGCTTCATGTCAACCCCAGGGCTGGAGCAAGCCATTGTTCAACTATCCAAGACAAGTCCAAGTCATATGAAAATGGGGATAGGGGCTGGTCCAAAAAGGGGAAAGACTAGACCTGTACATGCATAAATGTGTAAAAATGAGAGAGAAACATACAGCAGATGTCCATGAAGTGTCTGTTGGATGATAGGCAATAGTAATCATACAAATACACAAGAAAATAGAAGAATGATGAGGGCATAACAGATGGTAGAACAGTAGTTCTGTTCTTTGATCTGTACACCAATTGCAGCTAATTCATCTCTCTTTGTATGCATATCATCCAAGGACTGGCAGACATCACCATTAACAGGGCATTGTGAGCCCAAGAATTTAGTTCAGAGGTCTGTCTGAGCATAGGCCCTCTTTCCAGTGTACTTGCCAACAATTTCATTCCACATAGCCACAACATTGTCCAGACTCCATGTTTGCAGGGCAGTGGAATCAGGAATCCATTGGGTGAGTAGATGCTTGCCATATTTTTGCTCTTCTGCCATTTCACAAGCTCATCAGCATTCAAAGGTGGTGTGGTTACAGTTCTGTCATGATCATGTCTGGCTCATAGTCATCAAATCTGGATGATAGATCTTATCCCCAGCTGGTATGTTGTATCTCCAGCTGGTCTATCACATCCCCAGTCTACTCAACCATAAGAGTACTCTACTGGGCATGGCAGTGCATGTCATCAGTACACTTCTATCACCATGTGCAGTATCTGGCCACTGTATGTTCTTCTTCCTGGATTCATCTTTGTCATCTTTATTCCCAAACTTTCACTTGTCTTATTCATCCCTTAGTAATTTCTTACTGTACTTCTTAGCCTGGTTTACCAGACTGTGCTTTGCTGTGCTTACTTGTAGTATATAAGCCATAGATACTTTGTCTGGTAGACTCCAGTCTGAAATCAAATTAGTCTCTTCTCCTGATCTTGCCTTTGGACTGGGACCCACACAAGGAGGCAATGCTCTGTCTTCAAGTTGTTGAACTCAAGCAGTCCTAATCTGTTCCTTGACTACTCTAGCTATACTATCTGACTGGACTCACACCCAGAAATCTCTGGAGAAGACCTGGACTTGACAGTATTTCAGACTCACTCTTGTGTGGGTTCACTCACTCATCTTTCCTGAACACCCTGACTCTACCTTGTCATGACAATGACGACTTGTCTTTGTTCCTGCACTGCAGAGGCAGCTGCACCTATGTCAGCATCTGCCTTTGCATCCAGCTCAGCAACTGAGCTTTGTAGACAAGCTGCAATTAACACTGTAATCAATACTAGATGCACTGCAGCAGCAGCAAACACCTTTAGAAGCTTCACTGGTAGAAGTGCAGCTTCTTACACACTGATCACCCCCACCAAACCATCTTCCTGAAGGTCTCAGCCTCCAACCCACCCACACCATCAGAACACCCCTGACAATGACCCCAGAGATGATCCCAGAAATAACTCAGGGAGTGATGATGATGATGATGATGATGATGATGATGATGATGATGATGATGATGATGATGATGATGATGATGAAGAGAACAACCTGTTCATTGATGCCCAAGAGGGTGACAAAGAATTAGATCCTGGACTGGTTGTCTTCAGCAACCTGGCATTTGCCATTGATAACCTTGCTAGGGCTTTAAATTGAAATGAATCTTCATCCTCTAGCAAAGGTCAGGGAACCTGATATGTTCAATGGTACCAAACCCAAGGAACTCCAGGCTTTTCTGGTCCAATGCAAGCTTAACTTCCAAGACTGGCCTCATGCTTTTCTTGCAGACTGCACCAAAGTTACTTGTGTGCAGTCTTTCCTAAAGGGCATGACCCTTGAATGGTTCAAACTGGACTTGCTGGCAGAAGACAACCCCAATGACTGGCCATTATGGATGGACTCTTGGAAAGAGTTCATCATCAAGCTCCAAACAATCTTTGGCCCCCATGACCCAGTTGCTGATGCTGAGTCAGCTTGACCACCTCCAAATGAAAGAGACCCAACATATTAACAAGTATGTGGTCAAGTTTAACAGGATTGTGTCCCAAGTACATGACTACAGTGATGGTGCTCTGCACCATCATTTCTACTCTGGACTGCCAGACCAGATTAAAGATGAAATATGTCAAATTGGCAAACCCCAGGCACTGGGTGACCTTTTCCACCTAGCCCAAGAAATTGATGCTCACTATTGGGAGCACAAAGAGGAGACTCAGCATGCTAACAAGACCCAATCATCCTCAAGTGTTCCATTGGTGGCAGTAGTAGTAGTACTGATGGGGCATATGGAGGTACCATCAAAATGCAACCACAACTCCTTGGCTTCAACAGCAGTTTGGAAGTGGAGGGAGAAGATGGCCCAGTTTGTGCCCTTAATGCTGAGCTTAGGGACATTTTCCAGAAGGGTATCAGTGGTGATCATCAGGAAAATGGAGTGGTGATGATATGCCTAGATAAACCTGACAAAAAGATATAAACTTGATATGTCATCATATTTGTTTACCAAAGATTATCTATGAATATACTTATACCATAACAAAGAGGGAGAAATGGTATGGGAGGGCAATACATGCATACATTACCAATGGACATCATTTTGTTTCTCTTCAGATAATATGAAGATATGTGCTTAGCAAGGATTATCTGTGTACCATAAAAAAGAGGAAGAAATGGTAATAGAGGGCAATATATGTGTGCTTTACCAATAAACATCATTTTGTTTCACCTCAGATAATATGAAAACAAAATAGACATAAGCTTGATATATTCTTAGCAAGGATTATCTGTGCATCATAAGTAAGGGGAAGAAGTCGTAAGAGAGGGCAATACATGTATACATTACCACATATATAAGTTATCAATGTTAATGCAACCCCTTTATCAATAAAAAAAGAGGTCACACCCAACCATAAAAACAAATAGCTTTCATTCTGTCCAGTTGTACAAGTTATACTACATAAATATTAAGTAAACTAAATAATAAATGGAGGTGGCAGCAGTAGTCAATGCATGGTGGTATGTAGATGATGATGGTCAGTGTTGTCACTAGTGGCCATAGTGACCATTGTTGTCACATTGGTGGTCAACAATGCAGACAGTGGTGGTGGGTGTCATCACTTGTGGCTGTTGTCATGGTGGTGGTGGTAAGACTGTGGTGGAGGCTGTCATCACCATTGTTTTGTGTGAGGTGGTGGGATCATGGTCATTGTGACTGTCTGTCAGTGTTGCAGTGGTGGTGGTGTCATCGCTGGTGTTTGCAGTGGGTTGATGCATGGTGGTGGTCACTTTTGGTGTAGCAAAGTGGTAAATACTATTAGGAAATATTAGTGGTTCAATATGCTAATATAATCATATACACAAACACATGCACACTTCAGAATTTTCTCTAAGTCCCTCATCCTCACTCAATCCATCTTCCACTGCTACCACACCAGGTGTCAACCACCAGATGGCAATAATAGCCACCACCTCCACCTTGACAACAATGACAATCTCAATGACCTGGCCATCACTGCCACCCCACCACCAGCATCAACAACATGACCTCCTCCACCTGGACAACAACACTGACCAGCATCAATGGCCACCATGGCCACCCCACACCAACATCAATGATGCAACCACCACCACCTTGACAAGGACAAGGACAACCTGTGTCGATGAACAGCCACCACTATCACCCCCTGGATGACCCCCAGTGAAAAGTGGATCACACCTGGCATGACCTAGTATGACAAGATATGAGGACAGCACCAAACTCATGAGAGATCATAAGTTACAGTTAAAATGACAAGAATCTCATATTTTTTTTCTGAGGGGGCCACACCTCTTAGCACCACTCAGCATTTTCTTTGCATACTCATAATAGATCATGTCTCATCATACTTTAGTCACTCCACAATTCCTCTGTATGATCTGACCATTCATGATGACTTATGACCTCTCCAACATTTGTAAAATATCACCAATTATGACTTTTTTGTATTACTACTCTACTGGATTACTAATCATACAAACTGGGGGACAGTGCATGAATGGCATACAAGCAAAACCAGGAATGTAGTACTGGTGATCTACAACAAGGAGCAGGTTGGAAACAACATGGGACTTGTAAATGAGAGGTAGGGGAACAGGAAGGACCCATTAGCATGTGACAGAACATCCGAATGAGCCTAATAAACCATGCCATTTGAAATAGCATCCTTGACCCACACATCACTCACAACCTGCAAGGAAAGGGTTAAGTGCACTGGATAGCCAAATGGCAGCCCAGGCAATAACATGGAATGCACCAGCTTTGCTGCTTCATCATTGTATGCCTACCAAGACCTGTGTGAGACAAGATGCTCTAAGACAGAGTGGACTCTACCTTGTGTTGTTCCAGAGTGAGAGAGCCATAATATGACTGAAACTCCTCTGTCATGCCCTTTAGATTCAACATGCACTTCTAATGCAACACACACAGGTTCCTATCCAATGAATTAGTGCCTGCAATATAAGAATAGAAATATGTACCATCCATTCTTGGTTGGACTTACATGCATTGGCTTGGTGCCAGGAGCTTTTGTGAACTTGCCCACTGGGGCTGGAGTAGGGGCTGGATTGTTGGAGATGGGTGCTGGTGCTGGTGGCAGTGCAGGTAAATTATTCAATGGTTGTGCCACTGTGGATGTGACAGGGGGTGTTGGAATCTCAATGGACATAGTTGCAGGACTTGGTATGGAAGTGTGGGACAGTCCAGCTTCAGTAGTGGTGGGGTTGGTGGGAATGGATGCAAATGGCATGACCATGTCAGTCTTGGTGCCAGGAAGATCAGAATCCTGTGTGTTGGAGGTGTGGCTCACAGTGGGTGTAGATGCTATTGCATCATAGGCAATAAATCCTGCCACTCTTAGAGATGTCCTGCATCTAACATCAGTACACCATCTGCTGGTTGTCACTGACTTACAGAGGATCAGCAACAGCCTTGTTGGTGCACATTTTGAGGCCACCACAAGTGGGAATGTTCTCCTTGTTGGCCTCAGCACCACCCACCAGTGTGAAGGAGGTATTTGGTGTCTCAAGAGCACCTTTGCCAGTGTCAGGCATCTTGATGAAGCCTGCAGTAAGTACTGGTTCCAGGAAGCTTGTCAGCTCTCCTGGTAGTATGCATAGTTAGTGATATGGCCTATTAGTGAGCAATGCATATACCTTTCAAGGGCTGTGCATCAATATCAGTCATTGTATGCACTGTCTTCACTATTAGTGTTACTGCTCATCAATACAACATGTACATACCTTTTGAGGCATCTGCCTTGATGCTATTCTTTGGGTGCTTATCCTGCTGGATGAACTTGTCTTTCTTGTCTTCATCTTTGTTGTCTTCTCCATCCTCTAATTTGATGTGCTTCCCCCAGGGCTTCAAAGGATTGTCACCCTCGATGTGGTTCTTGTACCATGCTGGGTATGTCATGCCCACCAGATGATCAAGTTTCCATCCATTAACCACAAACTTGAACAGAGGAAATGATATTTCCATGATATTATGAAAGACTTGCCATCTGGTGGTCCTGATTTTTCCCCAGGATTTCGGTGTGAGATTGTGGCTCATGAGCTCCACCCAGCCACCATGAGCAATCTTGCAAATTTCTTTTAGTATTGAATCTGAGAGTGGCTCACCCTTTTCATCCTCCAGGAATCCATATCTCCCATGTGTGCTCATTTGTGCCTTGGGAGACATCAGCCATTTGTTCCAATCCTCCTGGGTCCAGAAATGGATCAGAGGGTGTGATTCAGGTGTTGGGCAAATGGAATGGGGAGTCAGAAGTTGCTGGATCACTGCTGGATTGAATTGTAGTGGGTCTGATAGAGGCAGTTGCACAGCGTTTGCAAGCAACTCAAATGCAGACCTATTAACTCAGATGAACTGCAGTAGAACTCAAACAATAAGTAGAGGACTTACTTGATTGTATCACATTTGGTAGTGAGTCTGATTATCTGCACCTCCATGGCTTGCTCTCTGTCCTGCCAAGTAGTACCCTATATGCACACAAAACACATCAAATCCATCGAGAAAAACCAAAAAGTGACTCACTGGGTACATAGAATTGTATGGATTCATGTTTGTGGGGTAGGATCCAGGAGCTGGCATCACATCATGAAAGATGTTGCCCTCAGAGGGTGGGCAGGGTAAATGGTTTGATCCTTGAGATCTTGTTGCTAATGGGGACTCAGAGCAGGGTTGGCCATGCTAAAAGTTATTCAAGGCTTGATTTGAGGCAAAGCCCACTGGCATTTCAAAATTGAATGAAGTTGACTTGATCAGAGGGATGTACATGGTGGTGGTAGTAGTAGAATGTGTGAGAATACTACAAATCATACCAAATCAGGACATTCTCTTGAATTTCTCTAAGTCCCACCCAACTCACTACTACTCTAACCATGGTGTCCAAGATGATCAAACCCATCCTCACCACAGAAAATGTTGTCATCCTCAAAGTTGACAACCTCCTGTCAGGCTGGCCAACTTATATTGTCAATTTCACACCTAAGAAGACTGGTCCAGTTGTAAGTCCTTAGTCAATTAGTCAATATATGAGCAAGCTCACCTCATTGTATCTCTACAGAAACTGCTTCTTCAGCTCAAGGACTCGGTTCCATATCAACAAGACCAAGAGGATGAAGAGGATAGCAATGAGGAGGATAATAAGAAAGGTGAGTCTATTACTACTAGCATATATGCATTGATTACATGCATACATAGCTATAGAGATGAAGAAATGTCCAGCCATCCCTGCAGTAGAGGCCTCTCTGATGGCCACCATAGAAATAGATGCTGTTGAGTACAGTACCCTTGGTATCATACCCCTTCAAGCCAACATGATTGCCATCATGCTTCATGGTGTCTTTAAGGATAACTCACAAGCCATTCACAAGCACAAGGCAAAAGAAGTGTTTTGCTTTCAGATGACATCCACTGGCCCCCATATCAATCCCACACCTTCTGTTCCATTCCCAATAACTCATCAATTGCCACTCTCAGCACAATCAGGACCTTTGCAGCATCAATTCATGCAACTACTGGTGTACTTACAGATGATGACATTCTCAAGAAAGGCACTGCAACAAAGGAAGAAACCCCAGTGACACAGGAGGACGAGGACAACAACAACAACAACAACAACAACAACAACAAGAGCAACAAAGAGGACATTGGGGACAATGTCAAGGATGTTGATGAAGAGCATGTGGATGGAGATGATGATGACAAGGGCAAAGAGCATGAGGATGAAGGGGATGATGCCAAGCATGCCAATGCATAGATCATGCTGTTTTCAATCATGCCCAAGGACAGTAGCATTATTCATTCGCATTCAGGGACTTTACATTATAATATTCAAAGACTAGACTGTATTACTATGTTACTTGTAATTATTCTGCCCCTGCATCATCAAAATCATCGTCATCATCACCATCTGAACCCTGTGGGATTCCTAAGTTTGAAGTATCAAGTCTCAGCTTCTCAACTATAAAGAATCTATGCTCCATGACACCAGAGGGAAGGGAAGGCCTATGTGGTACCATTGCAACAATGCTCTTGATGGCCTTGATGTTGATGACTTGAAATTCATCAAGTAGGGTAGACGACAGCACTGTGTGAGATGAGAGAATAAGTAAGTCCTGGTCAGGTGAAGAGTATCTGCAGAGAATTGCAACATCCATGAATTGCCAAGTTCCCTCACCTGCCACAATGGCAAGTCATGTGAAATACTGTACTTCACCCACATGATCTTCACCATGGCATGTGAACTACATAGGATTAATTCAGATAAGATAGAACAATCATAAAATAACACACACCTTGATATTGCATGAGATGTGCAGCTTATGTAGAGGCTGAAAGTCTTCACACCATAGAGAGCACACAACTTGCCCATTGGGCAGTTGTGCATGAGCCCACCTGCAGATGCAAGGAACAGGGCCATGCTCACCCAGAAAATTGTGAATGGCTGGGATGTGCTTGGCATCAGACAGCCAATCTGCTTTATCTCATTTCCACAGTAGTGCATATCCATTACCTATGTCTACAGCTCCATTGGGGAGGGGTTTGGGTGGGTTGTGTAGTTCCGGCATAATAGAGAGTAATGCATTTACTTGGCAGTGGCAAACACCCTCCCAAGCAAAGTTTGCATATAGATTTGATGGTTGTTGAATCTCCTGTCCAATATTGCCAATCATCTGCTCCATGTCCACTGTGCATAGCAGATGGGAGGGCCTTTTTGTACAGTTTTGGTTACAAGATGAAGGACTTGATGTACACATGGGTGGATAAAGTGGAGGTGATCTTCACAAACCCAGTAGTATAGTTGTTCAAACTTGAGTTCCCATTTGCAGAACAGGACATAGGCATGCTTCAAGTTGTCAAATGTGATTTGATGTTGGCTAAGAATATGAAATGTATGAACAAGTTTGCAGTAGTTAGACCAGTAGTGGTCAGGTAGGATCCCATAGAGGAGTGCTGGTGTAATTCTGAAGGTGTACAACTGAAATTCTGATGTCTTATAGCTTGTGTTGAGTTTTTCAGCAATGTTGCATGATTTCCAATCAAACGATCCCAGCAGGAATGTACCAGCATCCTCAACAGCCTTTCCATGGGCTTTCCAAGTGTCATCACTCCAGAGGACAGCCCAATCCCAGGCATTCTTGTTGTCAGTCCCAGCACATTCGATCATCCCACACCAGAGTGAAATACAGTGGCTCAAAAAACTGTCTGCATGTTTGCATGTTTTACATTAGTTATGACTCAACACAATAACCCCTAACTCTAGCCCTAGACCATAAGGGTATGGAATGGCATACTTACCCTTGGCTTTCTATTGGTCCAAGGATCAAGTGATTTGGATAAGAATTGATAGAATAGCAGCCATTTGGAAATGACATGTCATGTGGACAGTTGTTTGACTTAAAGTTTTGATTATATATATTGACCCTGGCATGCTGTAATATTGTTACATACATCCATCAAGGGTTCTATTATGTTACCTTTATGTAATGAGTATAATTCAACATGTATAAACCCCACCACCCTCTGCTCATTTTCTTGTCATTACCATGAAATCCATTTCCACCTCTCAAAGACAAAACATCATCTCTCTTGCCTCTCTTGGCCTGTCTACTAGGAGTATTGCCTCACAGACTGGTCTAGGGAAGTCTATAGTATCCCAGGTTCTTCAGGAAATCCAACCAGAGAGGCCTAGGCTTCATGGTGGTCACCCTTCCAAGCTTTCCTCCACCAACAAGAGAGCTATTGTCTAGCAAATCCTTACTGGCAAGGCCAAAAATGCTGTTCAAGCCACTCATTTCATCAACTCTATTGTTGATGGTCCTGTTTCTTCTTAGACAGTGAGGAATACCCTCAAAGAGGCCTCATTGAAGGCTGTGATGAAGAAGAAAAAGCCATTGCTTTTACTGGTCACAAGAAGAAGAGGTTAGCCTTTACTTTCAAGTATCAGCATTGGACTGTGGAGGACTGGAAGAGAGTTATATGGTCAGATGAGACCAAAATGCACAATATTGGGTCAGATGGACAAGAGTATGTGTGGAAAAAGAAGGGTGAAGGGCTTATTTCCAGAGAGGTCAAAGGTACAGTCAAGTTTGGAGGAGGTTCACTGATGGTTTGGGGATGTATAGGGTGGAATGGTGTTGGGGTCTTGAGTGAGGTTGAGAGATGGATGGATGCTGAACAGTGTGTGACCATTTTGGAGGAAAGATTGCTTCAAAGCATGAAGAAATCTGGAATTCCAGAAGATGACATTATTTTTCAACACAATAATAACCCCAAGCATACCTCTAGAAGAGCCCAGAAATGGTTTGAAGAGCAGGATATCAAGCTTCTAGACTGGCCTGCACAATCTCCAGACCTCAACCCAATTGAACACACTTGGAATCACCTCAAAAAATCTCTCTCAGGTTATGAGAGTGCTCCTACAGGATTTCATCAATTGTAGGAAAGGGTGATAGTGGAGGAGGGGAAGATTTCTGTGAAAGAGTGCCAAAAATGGATAGGAAGCATGCCTAGAAGGGTTGAGGCAGTTATCAAGGCCAAAAGAACTCATACCAAGTACTAGATAGTTGGATTTTTGTAAAGTCAAAAAACTGTCCACATGACATGTCATTTTCAAATGGCTGCTATTCTATCAATCCTTATCCAAATCACTTGATTCTTGGACCAATAGAACACCAAGAGTAAGTATGTCATTCCATACACTCATGGGGTAGGGCTAGGGTTAGGGGTTATCGCGTTTAGTCATAACTAATGTAAAACATGCAAACATGCAGACAGTTTTTTGAGCCACTGTATATCCAACAATCCAACTGCTTGCTTTCAAAGAGCTGTGCACCATCTAGAGATACCATAAGTATGATATTGTTATCCTTGATGTCACCATCAAGAACAGCAGAGAGATAGTTCATTCCAGTGGCAATGTCATCAACCAGGTCGATGGTTCCAGAGCAGTGAAGTTGGCTAAGTAACTCAGCTGTGCGAGTGCAGAGATATGACATATTGCAGGCCAATTCTGGGTCACAGTACATAGCCTGCAATTGTGGGCCCAGAGGAATGGTAGTGAACTGGAGAGCCAGTACCTTGTTGCAACCATTGCTCACTTGCAGCTGTGCCTGGTCCCATCAAGACACATCACACATGAAGCAGGTCTCAAGATTGGAGTAGGGGCCCATGAATCTGATGCATGAATTGGGGCACATGTCATGGCGAACATCTTTGACACCAGTGTACATGGCAATGTGAGACTCAACACTATGGAAAGTAAGCATGTCATCAATACCTGGTGCACCAGCAAAGTTGCAGACAGCCTTGTAAGCACTCTGAGAGGAATGCTCAAGTGCGAGGTATATGGATATGCTGTGGCAAATATCCAGGCTCTCAATCATAAGGGGGGTGCAGGGAGGATTGCACAGCCATTTGAGCACATTTTGGTCAAGCTTGGAAACCAGATCTGTTAAACAGGCATCTTTGATGGCGAGGATGAACTGCATAGATTCTTGGATCTTGAGAAGGAGGGCTGAGCTGGCGAGAGCAGTGACATCGACATCAGGGTGAGGTCTGTGTGAGTACACAATTTGATTGTTGGTTTCTCCCTGAGCAGGAGGGGATGGAGATTGATGACCTGGAGAATGTGGGGGAGGCCCAAGGGAGGGCAACCATGTGGGATCATGAGGTGGGGAGGGAGGTGGATGCTCTGGCAATGGCAACCATGCAGGATCACAAGGTGGGGAGGCTAAGGGAGGGCCTGGTGGTGGTGATCATATTTCTAGTGGAAACTGGTGCCAATGAGTTTAGAGTAAGATATAATTAAATGAAAACAGACTCACCTGTGATTCCAGGGGCTCTCCATGACCTGGAGATGCTGGGGGAAACCATAAAGGGGGTGATGGCATGTGATAATGGGGTGGTGAAAGTGGTACAGGCTCTGGGGAGAGCAAATGTCTCTGGGGGAGATCCTGAAGAAATAACAATGCAGTTAGCATACATCATGAGTAATGATAACTTACCTGAGGCATATGCAGTTGTATATGGGCCAACTTTCACCTCCCTCACGATGGATCTGCTGCTCCAACCTCCCTGGCTCATTTGGCCATTGCCTGTAATGTTCATAGTCTCATGGTGCTCAGTGATAGCAATTCTTTGTGACTAATACTTCCAGGGTCAATTTTCATATTGCCTGGACCAGGGGGGAGGTTGTTGATCTGTCCTCCCAGTCATCTAGCAGTGATAATCTATTGTTTTTCTTTGTCCAATGTTGCTTCCTTGAGATGGTGTTTCCAGATGGTGGGTGCAACTCTATGGAGTAAGCTGTTTCCATACTTGACACAGACACAATGGTATCTTGCCTGGGTGCTGGTAGGGATGCTCTGGTTGTGCATTGAGTAGGAGGGAAATGGGAAGAACATTAGAAGGACGACTACACAAGGTAGCAGTGAACTTAGCTTAGAGATGTAAAGTAATGTTGTGACTTTACATGGCTTGTGTTGTAAAGCATCGTTCGGGGCATTGAAAACATTGACAAGGGATGCAAAGCAAAGGGCAGGAACAAGGGATGCAATGCAAGTTTGCAATGTGTATTGCACATGCAATGTGTAAAATTGTAAACAGTAAGATAAGGTCATATCTTGTCACAACCTAAATAAGGTAACTAAGACAGCATCACTCATAGTCACACCAGATGTGATCCACTTTTTACTGGGGATGACCCTCCACCAGCATCAACAATGTGACCACCTGGACAATGATGAGCATTGACCACCACCATCACCATGGCCACCCCACATCAACATCAATGACATGACCACCTCAACAAAGACAATGACAACCTATGTCAACAAGTGGCCACCACTACCACCCCCTGGATGACCCACCCCCACTTGGATGATGACCATGATGACCTTGACCATCCACTACCAGTGTCAATGGCTCACCACCACCAGTGTGACAATGACAGTCACCACCTCAACCACCACTGCCACTACCCCCAATGTTGACAACAGCCACTCTTCACAATCCCCAACAACAGGATTTATTTATTTATTCTTTGTACTGTAGTAGTTTTGTGATATAAATTGATTATTTAACATGAATATTGAATGAATTGACAAGTACTCATATGGAGTACAATATGAAATTTGTGAACTTGGATAGCACATCTGGCCATGTGTCAGACAGATAGGTCAGGGCTCATGATATAGATCATTGGATTGATTGGGGCATCTTCAAAGGCTACCCTCAATTATATAAGTAGATACTAGTGAATGATATCTGTCAATCTTGCCAACTATTGCCAGGTGAATCTCACATTGATGAATATGATAATACCAAGACATGATTGCACAAATGGCAGATCTCACCATGCATGTCCTCTCATATATACCCTTGTCATGTCAATTGCAATTATTCCATGTATTAGGGAGATTTTAATTCAGTTAAATCCTTGTAATCCTATGTCATATTATCTTGAAATCTCTGATGATGGGAGTGGCAGTAGACATACATAGGTGAGTTCTGTGCAGCAAAAAATATTGAAGGGTAGTTGAGACACTGATTTAAGGCTATTAGAGCACAGGGCTCATAACCTTTTAGAATCTATAGTGACACAAATAGCTCAGTCACATGCATACAGCAACAAATGTCTGAGGTGAAGGCATTACAGTATGAGACTTAAATACATATGAATAGATAGAATGAAAATAGTGAGACATTGTTATAAGGCATGGATGTTGGATCTGATCATATCATATGTGAAATACTGTGTTGTGACAGCTCAAGATGTATCCTAAAAACATCATAAGGGTAAAACTAAGACAAGGAAATGACAGTGGCCTGGGCTGTCATGTATTTGTACTTTGGTATCTTTCATCCTTGTGAGTAGTAAGCATTTCTCACAATCAAGGTGAGCATGTCAATTAGCAAGTTTGCTATGAACAACTTGCCAATTCCAACACTCCCCAACCAGTCAGTTGAGTTACATATGGTAAGTATGAGTTTCCATATAAATGTCTCTTCAGTATTGTACTGAGTAATCATAGAACATAATGGAACACTGTAGAACAGTGATGTCATACATATGTCATGATGATGTCATAAGTGTCTGGAACACTTCCATATAAGTATACAGTCATAGAATGTATGAGAAGGTGAGTGAACAACACCAGTAACATCCTATAGCCAGTTGTGGAATCACATGCAAGTGTCCTTCATCAGTGATGTTGCACATGACAAATCTCCTAGAGCAGAATAGTGAGTGTCTGTTATGTAATATCAGCACTTATCCCTATTTGCTCAACATGTCCCACCTCACACACCCAACCTGCCTGATACATATCTCTAAGCCTTGTCTAAGTTGCACATCTGAATCCACACTCTCAGATCTTCACACCCATGGTTGTACATACTTAAACTACATAGACCTGGTACTGTAGATTCAATAATCCAATACATGTAATATATTATGAATGGCTGTCATCATACCTCATTGAAACATCAAGAAAACTGTAAGCCATGCTGGCTTACTATGTCATTTCTGTTTCCTTTCTTGTTGCTGCTATCTGTTTGTGCAATATTTGGCTCCTGTTTGCTTAACCTATCATATATATCAGAGAGGTCAGAGTGTTCATGCAGTTCTCTTTTCCCCCTTTTTTACTCTCACTCACTCACTCCCTCTGCCTCACCTGTATTCATCAGTGTATATGCTAGCCAAATCATCACACTAATTCACATTCTTTGTTGGTTCAATTGAGTGTAACTCCCCTTTGGTGAGTTTCCAAAAACAATGGGCTAGTCAGTGCATCTGGTCTGTCCAATCAACACAGATCATGCCTCCAAGCCAACCCAACCTGAAAAGTCTATAGATTTCAATGGCATTGCAGACTCTCTTCAGCTAGTTGTGCAGTTGATCAGCCAGATCAGTCCATCAATTACCAAAATACATACATCTATTCATTTGTACTCAAAGTTTGTGCTGGTCTTGAGCTTTGAGGGAAATTGCTTGGTGAGCTGAGCAACCACAGCTTCATAGACAGTGGTTGGGAAGTTAGATGTGTTGGAGTTATTACTTACAACCAGCACCTTACTATGCTTTCTCATGTTTTATATAAGCATGGAGAGCACATACACTGGTAGATATTTACTAGTCCCTCAGTAGCTTGCAGCATACTGAGGTTACCTACAGCTTGTTCCTACTTAGGTCCACTGCAGCACCCCTTCCTTTCAATAAGATGCATCCCTGATCTTGGATCAGACAGTGAGGAGGAACTGAAGAAGAGCATTGACTTCAGCTGGCATCCATTGAGTATACATTTTATGAACAGTATCCTATATGATTTCTTTACGCTTGAGGTTTCTGGCCTTGGAAGACATTATCAGAAAGGTTTAGTAACTACAGAGTCCACTGAAACAAGCTGGCCACAGGAGGAGTTGTCTACAACATAAGGATGTGACTGATGGTGGTATTGGGTGATGATTCATGTTGGGAGTGAGCAAGTAAAAATTCAAGCTCTGAACAGCATGTCTTTATTCAGCAATGGATGCCACCAGGTAACCTGAGTTTAATTAACTGGAAAGGCTTAATATCACAGTTTCCGAACAGGCTCTTATGTCCATACCCTTCCGACCCCTCCGCAGACTTGACACGTAGTCAGATCGATTAGCATCTGCACCCTCATCCCCGATCCCCCACACCTCAGACATACGCACCCACCTAACCTCGGGTCTCCAGGAGGCACTGGTGTAGCATATGGTACAGGAGCCGTTGTTCCCATGCCTAACAGAGGGTTTTGCACATAGTATGTGGGCCCCACACCAGAGTGTTGTGGCTGGAAAGGTAAGATGGGCTGGGAGACTGATCGCGAGTGGGGTGTTGAAGGATGCGGTGGAGGGACGATGCATCCCATGCGTGGTGCTGAACTTCTCGTGGAAGGAGAGGAGGGGTTCGACATCATATATTGTCGTGATGAACCGGCACGCGGAAGAGGGCGTTGCATTCTGCTAGTCCTAGTGTCTGCTGCAGAGGACCATGGTGTGTACGTGAGCGCTCCTGTGTAGGACTTTGCGTATTTGTCCCAGCATTTGCGACAGGGGTGTGTAGGATCGTAGTCTTTGTAACCAGTATTTCGGCCTTGTTGTATGCGGTGCGGTTGAACGCGACGTTAGATGGTGTAGACTGGGATGGAATGGTGCTTACATTTGGGGCAAACATAGTCTTTTGGATAAACGAGTAGCATTCCGTCTCTTAAGAGAGGGTGCCCTGGAATGGGTGTTCTCGTCGGACTACCATCGTCGGGTACGTTTGAGGTCGGTGAGTTTGGTATAGAGCGCTCTTGGGGTTGGCTTGCCGGTCCTGGTGGGGGCGGGACATGAGGCGGAGAGTACTGTCCTTGTACGGAAGGATAAGATGGGGCATATGCACCTGCGTTCGCTTGCTGTGCAGCCAGCATGCGTTCTTCGTGTGCACCTGAAATGACATCTACGACGTCCTTGACGGTATCTATCAGGGCTCCTATCAGCCCACCGCCTCCCTGCGTCCTTGTCTTCGGATAACCGAGTGAGGTAGAGTATGTATGGGAGCTGTGCCATGTATGGTGCTGTGGCCCGTTAGGCTGTTGTTGTGGGAATGCGACTGATGACGGGGACAGAGGTCCAGAACGATAGGTTTGGCCGGGAGGCTGGTGCCATGGGGGGTTGATGATCTGCGATGCAGGTGGTACACTGCCAGGAACAGATGATGGATGTCCTGTGGAATGAGGTGTCAGCAGTCGAGGCGCCGGGGGTCGCTGGAATGGTCGTCGTGGCCCGAGTTCGACGGTGGCTTCGCCAAGTGTTGGATCTGCGGCTGGAGTGTAGGCAGGAGGGAGGTCATCTTCGAATGGGATAGGAGATCGGTGGTTATTTGAAGTTGGTACGGGTACAGGTGGGGAAGATGGTGGCGCAGACAGTGGTCTGGTTGTTGCAGTGGACTCGTCAGGAGGTAAGGGTGGAAGTGGAGGAGATATGGAGCGTTGTGGAAGCGAAGATGATGGACCAGGCGCTGGTGAGAGTGCTGGCGAAGAAAATGGATTCTTGCTCGACATGGGATGGGATGGACACGGTGAGTTGACTGCGCAGTCGTACCAGCTAGCGTACTTAAACCGTCGTGAATCTAAAGCAGGCAGTGCAGCTCTGCCTGGTCGTTGGCGTCATTACACCCATCGCAAGGGGGTCGATGCATGGTGACTAAGCATAGGTTCAAAGCTCCTTCGTGTCATTGAAACTGAAGATGTCTAGCAAAACCATTTCCTCTACTTCTTCTCGTATTCTCTCACCTTCAGCTGCTCTTTTTGCCGCAGCCAAAGCCAAAGATATTCCTGACCTCGTCAAGCCATACAAAAATGAAGCAGTCATACGTCTACGCAACTCGACCGTGAGCCTGGTCACACTGACCGTAATCACCTATCTATTGCCTGTTCCATCGTTATGGACAGCCCTCAACATAGTACGAGGGAGCCATGATAAAGGATTCTTGTGGGGTATTTGTGCCACAGGTACGTTAGGCGGATGCCATTCCCTTCAACCCTGTGCTCAAGTTTTATCCATGCCGCAGAACTGGCACTTTCAGCTCTCCTTGCATTGAACCTCATTCAAGCGGCCTACGCACTCAAATATTCAAGAAGATCACTCCCACCATTACCTTCCTCACCTGCCAAAGGGCTCATCACCCCTCAGAGCCAGAAGAAGCGACGAACAATCCTTTCTCCTGGTGTCCGTTTTCCCTTATCTCGTACATCTTGGTGTGCAGGTACTAATTGATGTTTGACACGTTCGTAATCAACCGGCAGACGAGCCCTCAACTGCAACGCTCTTCTTCATTGTATGCGTCTTCCCCGATTTCTACTCCCTCCCGGACACTTTATTATTCCATGCCTAGTACCCCCTCTCCATTCAACGTCTCGATTGGTTCGTCCACAACCTCCCTGCCACCGACGCCCTCACCGTCGCTCAGCGCATACCAAGCAAGACATGCCAGTGCCACTGGACGTAAGTGTAGTCCCACCTCGAGTATCATAAACCTGATCGGTTTCGTCTTGTAGAATCCTTCGATGGCTTGACACTAAGTCAGCTGGCCGATGATGATGGCGATGATGATGAAGACTGCTGAGCTGAACTTGAAGCATACCATCGCTGTACACGTCGCTTTCCTGCTTTTCGTTGACTTTTATATTGGAGATATACATAGGCATTTTAGTAACCCAATCTACTTCGCTGCGCCTCTTACTCCTTCTGCTCCGACCTTACACTTTTGAAGCGTGGTTTGCCCGGGGTGATTAAACCAAGTGAGTTAGCTAAGTCCGTGATTGTGCGATGATCGCAGGCGTCGCGGCATACTCGACGATGTGGAGTACAGTTTACTGGAGTCAATGCATCCACAGGTGAGTGATATATCGAAATGCCCCCTTTGCAACTGACAACCGGGTGCAGGGATCAGTCTTGTGTAATCTAATCTTCCAGGTCCCTTCTGTCAGGGCATATTCTCGGAAGCACACGGGGCGGTCCCCCTTGCGCATTGAACTACTGGTCCTAATTTCTCATCGCAAAGTGATATCGTATTTGGTGGCGAGAATATGGAAACCGACGGCCTGACTCGGGGACCTACAACTATCAATGCAATGACTGCCATATCAGGGACAAGTCGCCTAGTCGAGATCGTAGTAGCTCTGCTTGATGTTGTGTGCTCTGTCGCTGAGCTAGGTGAGTGAGAATCTGCGTCGACGCAGTCAGAGGCTTCCACGCCTGGATACCTATTCTCTTGATCCAGCGTCACCTACCGATTTCCTAGGATGTTCCGTTCATTATGTCCCCCTGGCACACGTCATTCTACGCCTCGACGTTGTCTAGGTGCCCCATGCAACCATCTAGGAAGTGCACGAGTCATATCAATCTCTAAGGGTTCAGTCCACGCTGACAGTAGTTTTTACATTCAGTCAGAGACATCCATACGTTCGCTAAGGTATTGACTAGTTCCAGAGTGGTATCATAAGACTACGAATCGCTATTGAATCCACGAATACAATCTCAGTGTTGCATCCAATGTCAAATAGTTACTTCACCCTTTGCGAAAAGCTTTGTGTTCCCTCTCAATTTGACCACTCCTTTGTCTTCATCTAGTGTAACCCATAGATCTCCGCCTCGCGGGCTGACCTGCCTCACGAACACTTCCGTCCCGGCTACCACATCGACGTCAGGCTGGGTGGCATAGTATGGCGTCATCAACGCATGTGCAATGCCACAGACGTGATCTTCCAAGATACCAGTGTATGGCATGAACGACCGGGATACGAAGGCTGTCTTCCGCCCCGGAGTAGCATGGGTGAGTGTATACGTTGTGAAGCGACCTGTTAACTACGCGGGAGACCGTTTTCATATCTTGATGACACCCCTCGAAAGCGACTCACGAACGCATCGATATCAACATCTCTTCCCTCTAAATACTCGCTCGGATCAAGCACAACCATGAGACGATCACCGCCATACTCGTGTGCGAGGTATTTCACACCAACCTTGTCGGCGTCCGTGCGCAGAGCTTTCGCAACCATCTTTTGAATATCAGCTTTTTCAGCCTCTTCTACTTCCTTCACGACACATGAAGGAAGCACAATCTCGTAGAACTCTCCGTCTGCAGTGACGGCTTTCTCCCCTGGGACCAATGCTCGTGCAGAGACGATGCTCTTGGATGTCCTGAATTTTACTATAGGTTTCCTCACGGCATCCTGCGAGATGCCAGGTAGCATCCCACAGCATATAGCCTGGTAGTTGCGAGTATGCCATGCCCACAGAGAGGAGGAATGATATTGTTAGCAACGAACCGAACGTCATATATCGGACCCTCATCGCTGTCGAGTGACTCGGCATGAACGGGAGGCGAGAGGAATACAAGGATGGGCTGCGCGAACGAGAGAGCGATCGACGTCATCGTTGGCTCGTCGAATAAGGCATCGTCTGCGGTGAAGCTCCCTGAAGGAAGAAGTACGATCGCCGCGGGGTTCCCCCCGAATGTGCGATCCGTAAACGCGTTCACGGGAATCCGGAGGTGGCCGCCATTGAAACCGGGAATTATTTTGAACTCCGATGGTCAGTGTCTCCGGGGCGATGTCTCCTTCACAGCCGCTTGCTTGCCGACTCCAGATGCGATGTACTTTCATGCGAGCCTCTCACCTGTGATGTCCTGTGTCCCAGTCGTCTAGCATCTTTTCAGGGTATACCATGCTTGACAGCATCCGCCATGTTGATGTGGTTCATACACCTATGTCTTCTAGGACTGAGTGAGTGAGCGTGCGTATTGAATAACTGAACACTCAGTCCAGGGATCTGCTTTGTGTGATCCAGGCTTAAAGTTCTTATTTCAAGCTTTATTGATTACAGGACCCACTCGTTGTGCATTGAATACTGACTCCGAATCAAATAGCATCCTACCTGTCAAGTGAAGACATATGAATCGATTCCCCCACCTGGAATATCTAACGCGGAGCGTATACCCTTTGAATCTGCGATTTTCGATGTCAAAACATTATTTCACCTTTTGCAAAAAGTTTGGCATTCCCTCTTAATCTAACCACCCCATTCTCTTCGTCCAATGTCACCCACAGATCCCCGCCTCTCGGACTGACCTGCCGCACGAACACTTCTCTCCCAGCTGTTACGTCGACATCAGGCTGAGCAGCGTAGTATGGCACCATCAGCGCATGCGAAGTGCCGCAGACGTGGTCTTCCATGATACCAGTAACTGGCATGAACGATCGGGATACGAAAGCTGTCCTCTGTCCGGGGGTAGCATGCGTGAGTGTATATGCCATGTAGCCTCCTGCAAGCTGTGTGGAAGGCACTGTCTGGTTATGTTTGTTCAACAGCACCGCCTAAAACCCACTCACGAAAGCACCGATGTCAATATCTCTTCCCTCCAACTTCTCACTCTGATCAAGCACTATAACGAGACGATAGTCCACATGGCCAACTCCACGTGCAACGTACTTCAACCCAACGCTATCGGCATCCTTGCGCAACGCTTTTGCGACCATCCTTCTGACATCGTCTCTTTCTGCCTCCGCGACTTCTTCCATAGCCAGTACAGGGATTGCAAGCTCGTAGACCTCGCCGACTGCAATGGTGTCTTTGTTTCCTGGACCAAACGCTCTTGCACAGACGATTGTACCGTCAAGTGTTCTGAATTTTATGACAGGATTCCTCGCTATGTCCTGCGAGACGCCAGGTAACATGCCCCGACATATAGCCTTGGCAGTCACAAACGCGCCATGCCCACAAAGTTGGACGAAACACGTGTCGACAACAAATCTGACGTCGTACACCAAATTTTCATCGCCATTGAGCGACTCGATACGATCGGGAAGCGAGAGGAATACGGTAATGGGTTGTGCGAACGATCGGGCGATCAAAGTCATCTTTGGGGCATCTAGCAGCGCATTTCCCTCTGCGAGGCTCCCTGGGGGAAGGAGAACAATCGCCGCGGGGTTCCCTCCGAATGCGCTGTCTGTAAATGCATTCACGATGACGTAGGGAAATGTGGATGCAGCCGCCATTCTTGATTATGCTGTTAGTCTTTCGTCTTGGATCTACGCTAGCGGGCTCTGGATTGAGCACTTTATGAAGTCGCTTCATCATCATGACTCGAACTGCATGAACATGCACAGCATTCAAAATGCATATCAAGGTGTTATGTAACCTGATCCATCTTTTGTTTAGTGTCGCTGTTATCGACTTTCCTTACATATCACATAGGGCTTGGCCTTCCGGGGATAAAGTGAAGTAGCCATACTGCGATGTTCAAGTTTACATCGGATGCAAGGGATGGGACTGTTACTACTGCTCTGGTGCGGGAAATAGGGCCTTCGTATTACCATTCCCCCCACGCATCAGATGGCAATGGATCAGATTCGTACTCAAAAGCAACGTGCTCTTAATATGGGTATTCCCGTTGAGGTATTGCCACTTGATACTTGATGTTGGGAACTGGTGCAGTATGATGGTGCAGCAAGTACTGGCACCATTGCGCATCTCAAAACAGATGAGTGACATTAACGATACCGTATCCACTCGGAGGGGGTTACACACAAAGCGGGGCTGAAAACCCCAGCCACACTCGTCATCATACATATACTACAAAATGATTTCACCCTTCGCGAAGAGCTTCCCATTCCCCCTCAAATGGGTGACCCCTTCAGCTTCATCGAGCGTCACCCACAGACTCCCAACCCGTGGACCGACTTGCCTCACAAACGATTCTCTCCCGGGTGCTATGCACGCATTGGGCTGAGCAGCGTAGTACGGCACCATGAGTGAATGTGCACTCCCGCATACGTGATCTTCTCTGGCACCGTAACTCGAAGAGAACGATCTAGATACAAAGGCGGTCTCTTTTCCTGGAGTCCCATGGGTCAGTGTATATGATCTGAAGCGTCCCAATATCTAGGGGTGAGATATTAGACGTGGAACTTAGCCTATCAGCAATACTCACAGGCTTGAAGAGATGAGCATCTATCTCTCTTCCCTCCAGCTCCTCGTTCTCATCTAATACTATCACTACTCGGTGACTCATGTCACCAAGACCGTGTGCCACGTATTTCACCCTAAGCGTGTTTACTTCGGTGCGGAGAGCTTGTGCAACAAGGGTTAGAATGACGTCTCTCTCAATTTCCATCGTAACTTCTTCCATAGTACCGATAGGGAGCATGAGCTCGTAAAACTCGCTGTCTGACGTGTTTTCCTCTGACAACAAAGGACCCAAGGCTCGGGCAGAGATGATTGTGCCACACGCCCTTCTTAACTTGACGATAGGATGTCTCGACACGTCATGCGAAATTCCAGGCAGCATACCCCTGCATATCGCTTTCGTAGTCGCAAACATGCCATGCCCACATGTTTGGATTGATATCGCGTTAGCAAAGAACCTGATGTCGTATATCGGACTGTCGCTACTATCGTCTGAGCCAGGAGGCGAGAGAAACACGACGATAGGCTGCGCAAGCGATTGGGATATAGAAACCATCGTAGTGGTGTCTATGAGTGCCGCCGACTGCGCCGTAAGGCTCCCCGAAGGAAGGGAGACAACGGCTGCAGGGTTCCCGCCGAACGATCTGTCGGTGAATGCGTTGACAATGACATAGGGAACATTAGATATCGAGACCATCGCCATCGAGCTGATTTAGGTTCGAAGGTATCCGATTAGTCGGACAGGCAGAAGCTGACCGGTGCCTATATGGGATGCCACCATGGTGCTGTGCGCGATCCACGCATTTTCTGCCTAGAAGTCGGAGTTCCGCAGAGTCAGCAAAAGCAAGCTATCAGCAAAGCATAACCAAGCAAATGTGCTCTAATAGTTCTCCATTTGGTTTAGTGGAGCATCACCTTTGTTTGGAAGTGACTTGGGTAATTCGTGGTGTTAGTCATCGCTTGGACGCTCAGCGCTCATGGCCCAATGTTAACACGTTCATGAAAATTTTCAACTCTGAAGCTTTCAAGACCGTATCAACACGTTCGCGTTTCAGGATCCCTAAATAACGAAACTTGTGCGCATGGATAAAGTTGCTTAGTAATACGAAGTAGGGTTCGCCATGGGAACTTCAGTCTCATTGAGGATTAGGATTTAGTCGCTTCCGTTCTGATGGTCAATTCTCGCACCAATCGGCTGAAAACAAACCTATGTAGGTGCCTGTGGAGGCAAATGAACCTAGTCGACAGGGATCGACCCCTTCACTTGGTGCCACGGTCCCGCGCCGCAAAACGTTACGGTGCCATACGTCTATGGGCACAGCTGTTAACGCCGTCACACATGCCCCCTAACCAGAGACCTGACCGCATTAATACCTCAGTCGTCACGAATATCAGGGCTACTTGTGAGTACCTCCCATTTCTTTGGGCATGACACGAACATACTGACTAATTGATGGACACACCGGCCCTTGCCTTGGCACTGTATCGATAACCCCGACGTCGCCGACCCGGCCCCTCTCCCCATCAAGGCATGGTATTACATACCTCAGTCTCTCGTTTCATGCTTTACTGCACCTCCGATATGTAGACAAGATTACGAGACATATATATTCAGTTCTCGATGCCCGCCCTGATTCCCTGTTCTTCCACGGAACAGAGTCGTTGAACGTTACTAAGTACACATGTGCTATACCTACAACGCCAGTGAAAACGTCAACTTTCGGCAGAAAGACGAGTGCATCGTTTTCCTACCATCAACGCAACTGTTCGTCCATCCATGA
Organism: Scleroderma citrinum; assembly: GCA_029372045.1. Lineage (NCBI taxonomy): Eukaryota > Fungi > Basidiomycota > Agaricomycetes > Boletales > Sclerodermataceae > Scleroderma > Scleroderma citrinum. Next base: position 150,901 of record JARFMN010000021.1, read on the forward strand.
TCCATGAGCGAGAGGGCTTTTTGCAACGATGGGTTAATGGTCCTGCGGTTGACGAGATTGACTACCGTACCCTCCGAATCGTGCAGTTCTCGTATTGTGAGCGTCTTTTTTTCCAGTCTGGAATATGTCTGCTAATATTATCTGTCAGGTGCTGCAGCCTCCCTCGTCGCTTGGGAGACTCTCATTACTCTTTGCGATGAGGTTAGGTATATATGGACGTAAGCCTTTCTTTGAGTGATCTACGGTTCGTGCAGCGCTGACCCTCACACTAGCAAGCCCAACAACGCAAGTGCGAAATGGTTGTTCCTCTTTGCAAAGTGGTTTGGATTTGCCCACCAAATGTAAGATCACTCTCATGATGATCGTCATAAATGCAGTGGCGGCATTCTAAACAGATTTTTCAGAATCATCTTCGTTGCCTTCACTGTACTCTCTGACAACGCGCCAATCCCCAGCGCCGCATGTCAGGCATTTCATTTCTACCAAGCTGGAGCTTTGATTAGCCTATATATGAACCTGGACATCCTTCTACTCCTTCGAGGTTTGTCTGAATCCCTTTCTATTGTCAGGCGGAGAGTTTTTGATAGTACTCTATGGCGATAGTTCATGCTCTGTACAAACGAGATCTCAAATGCACCGCATTTGCAATAGTCCTGCTCACCATTCAGTTCGCATCCTCGATCCTAGCAGATTTTGTTGCTCTTTCCAAGGCAAGAGATAACGCAGCCTGCATAATCGTTTCAGTACCGGTCTTCTGTCTTGTTGGAGTTATAGCCATGGGCGTCTCACAGGTCATTTTCGTATTCATGGCGTTCCGCAAGAGATCGATAGCGTCTCAGGGAAAGCAAGGAAACCTGATCTGGATCGTTATTCGCGACAGCCTTATGGTATTCGGAGCGCTGGGTGGTAAGTAGGATGACAACGGGATGACACGGCTATAATTCTTTTGTGTGATCAGGACTGGTCCTTCTGTCACTAGTATACATCTTATCTGGACAAGCGATGGGAAATGTGCTCTATCCGTAAGTGCTTTCTATTGTGACCAGTTGACACTTGTTGACCACTCTGGACAGTTGGTTTCCTGCGCTACCCTCGATCCTGGTACACCTCATCATTTCTTACTCACCCTGTCGCTTATGGGGTGCTAGGTAGCACGATTGATCATTAATATGCAGAAAGCCGTGGACCCAGTGATGACCGTGGTGGAGTTTACAACCTTACCAGTGGAATCTGGTCATTCGGGCCCAACTGCGTTCCTTGATGTTCCACCTGACACTCAAGTAACTGAATGCTAGGGGACTTCGACTTTCATGACATTCATCAGATTTACATTACGTCGCGTAATGCATACTTGGGCAACCGATATATTCGACCAGATAATTTTTTTCTCAGAATAAATGTTCTTGCCCGCCTGCAAGCCCTCCGAAATAACATGTCAAGGCCTTCAACTTGGTACCCATCCATTCTTCCTCGACTTCTACCATCTCTCTGGGGTCATCCATAGTCGATGCCGACACGTTGTGAGACAGTAATGCTGAAATCTCATCAAGGCTTGTATTTCTGGGCAAGAAATATGCCACGTTGTTCGTGATACGTCGTGTAAGCTGGAATAGATCAGCACCATGAATGGGCCTAATATTTGCGAGGCTGAACTCGGGATAGGAGTCCCCCCTAATCCCATTCTGGATGGCATCTGTATTCTCGTCACACTCGCCGTTCTCTGTGTCATGTAAATGTTGAGATATGTAATCTGGGCCTCCCCAGGGGGGACTGAGGAACACGACATCAATCAAACGTTTGTTAGACGATCTGTTGTTCAAGTAGGTGTTCGCGAAGGCGATGTAATCAGCCAGAATGAACTCGATGCGGTCGGCTACTCCATAGATAATGGCATTATGCCTGGCTAGTGCAAGCCGTGTTGGTGAATTATCCATTGCGATAACTTGAAGCCGGACATGTACGTGTAAATGAGCTCAGGGTGCTCACCTCGAAAAAGAAAAGACAAAGAAAGACGTGGCAACATACACGTACCATGACTACATGTCTTGGCGAACGCAATGGCGTTCCCGCCAACTCCACAGAACGCGTCTAGGACCGTGTCACACCGACATCGTTCAGCTATTTGGTCTGCGATTAACTCGGGTGTGACGCTGTACCATCCTTCTTCGTCCAACAAACAACCATGGTCATACAGGCTAAAGTACCGCTTTCGCTGAGAGAAATCTAGGTGCACACGATAGTAATAAGTGCCGAACATCTGGGCGCTGCGGGTGATGGCTTACATTTTTGAAGGTGTTCTGGGACTTCGGAAGATACATTGTAGTGCGGGACGAGGTCCGATGCGTCGAAGGCGTTCTTTCGACCACTGGGAAAGCTGTCAGGATCTTTGCTTTTTGGCGGCTCGTCAGTACTGGGAGCTACCGGTGAGGGTAAATGGATTATTTCGGTATTCGTGTTGAGTGCCTACCATCCGGTTGAAAAGCTTGCTTTGCAAAGTGGGATAGCGAGGAGTAGCGTTTGCGTTTGCCCATTATTGTGATAGTGACATAGACCAGTGTGTGGCTGTGGCTGTGAGAATATGCAGCTGACTAAGCCTTCATTAGGAGTGAAACTTTTGCACCTTTTAGAGCTAGTTCAGGAAGAAAGTCCCGCAATAAACCTACCTAAAAAACCCGCAAAAAAAATCCACGGCGCTCCTGACATAAGCGGACCCGTTCCAGCGGAGTTGTAATTACAGTACCGTAGCTTCGATAATCGGAACAAATCGTTGACAGAGATCCATGGCTGAGCACTCGGAAACTGATATCAACGCAGATTTTATCGAGTGGGATACGGTGGATATGATGTCAGACTGCAAGGAAGACTGCGAAGGAGAAGTTGAGGAGACAGATGATGATGAGATGAAGGAATTCAAGGACAGCCATCATATGGCCAACATTCATGCCCAATTCAAGTGTCAATTCAAGGCTTTGTATGCCATATCCATGACTGTCATCAAGGCAGTCACCCTAGTGCTTCAAAGGGCTGAACCTATCCCATACCACACTTCCATCCTCTCTGGTGCAGGATGGATTTTAGAACTCATGAATGGCCACCCTGAAAGGATCCACACTGAGCTTGGGGTTCATAAGCATGTTTTCAAGGTGCTATTGAATGAACTCCAGCAACACAGATACATGCATTCAAAGTACATCACTCTTGAGGAGCAGCTGGGTATATTTCTCTACATGGCTGTTACTGGCCTGACAATCAGGCATGTTGGAGAGTGTTTCCAGTGATCCAATGGTACAATTTCTAAGTAAGTACTTACTTTACATGTTTATGTACTACTGATCACAATTGATAGATACTTCAAGCTGATGCTCTTTGCATTCTCTTCTCCCAGCATTTACACCAAGTATGTGCGACTACCCTGTAGTGATGCTCCTGTCCATTCTTCCATTTGTGACAACCCCAAGTTCTACCCCTTCTTCAAGGATGCAATTGGTGTGATTGATGGGATGCACATCGCATGCACCCCACCTGCTGATGGAAGGGATGCATCACAAAATCGCAAGGGGTTTACATCTCAAAATTGTCTTGTCTGCTGTGATTTCAACATGCACTTCACATATGTGCTCAGTGGCTGGGAGGGTTCAATGGCAGATGTGTCCATTTACCATGACATGTGGTTAACCAATCTCACCATTCCTGATGACAAATATTATCTCACTGATGCAGGCTTTCCAAACTGTTGCCAGTTACTAGTTCCTTACTGCAGGCAATGGTATCACTTAGTGGAGTGGGGCTGTGCACAAAGCCAGTGAGTGTCTTCAATGATTCTTTAACTTATAATGATTGATGCTACATCTAGGCCTGTTAACCCACAGGAATTGTATAACCTCCACCACACTCAGCTCCACAACGTCATCAAATGCATTATCAGTGTACTGAAGCATTGCTTCTGAATTCTTGTTGTGCCCCCCAAATATGGCATGGACATTCAAGCCTGCATCCCAGCCACTTTAACTTGCATCCACAACATTATCCGCATGTGGGACCTGGTCAAGTTGGAAGATCTTGAGGGCACTGGAGCTGCTTCATGGCCACATGAATCCACAGACATGTCCAGCTCAATTGCTGATGGTGTCCCCACCAATGCAGATCAGGAGTGGATGTCTACAAAGTGGGACAGGATTGCACAAGAGATGTGGACTAGTTACCTTGTAGAATGAGTGCAGAGGGGTGATCCCATTGTACTTTGACTCAATACTTGCATGTACTCACTCTCACAATTTATACATCACATTCAAATAGAATTGGTAGTTACATGCACAAAGAGGCATGGAAAGTACAGTGCAGGTGTGATATAAAACTAATTTTCCATCCCTCTGAGTTCCTGGAGCCACAACTTGATCCATGCCTTTCAACTGGCAGCAAAATGGTCAGGATCCTTTGTAAGTGATAGGTATGTATCAGTGAAGATGACATTGTTTGTGAGAAGATCTAAAATACATGCCAACTCATGAGGTGAAACAAGGGCAATATCAAGCTCCAGAAACTTTTCCCTCACCTTCTGGGATAACAGATGAGTTGGAATTTGCACCATGGTTGAGGAGTTGCTGGGTGCAGATGCTTCTGAGGTAGTAGTCCTTTCACTCTTTCATGTCTTCCTGAATTCATCATGCATATCTTCCAGCTGGTGCTCTAGATGCTTGATCACCTCATTATTCCCCACACATTGCTTTCGAGCTGATGAGGTGGAAGTCTTCAATGCTGACAGAGAACTTGAGATGACCGAAGAGTCCTCACCATCTGCCTTCCACTTCCTCAAGTGCTCAATGTGAGCAGAAACACTGGATGGTGGCTTGACAGAGCTGATGGCTGAACCACTAAACGAAGAGGGGGCAGTAGGAGGAGTGAAGTTGGTTGGTGTAGTAGGAGGGCCAGCAGATTGGTCTGATTGCCAATTGAAGATTGCTTGCATGTGAGCTGAAGTGGTGGATGGTGGCCTGGAAGAACTGGCATATGATGTGGTATAAGAAGTGATGGGAGGGGGGAAACTTGCTGGTACATGAAAAGTGCTGGCAGGTTCAGCTGCAGATGGAATAAATGGCTCTATGGGAGGGTAGGACATCTCTATGTCATTAGTACCAGCACATAGAGTACTCTGACCATTGTTAGAGCACTCCGCCACAGTGCTAGTACTTCCCTCACCATGCTCACTCTTGCTGGTGGAAGCGCTCAACCTATTGCCACCAGTAGAATGCAATTCACCAAGGCTTAATGTGGAAAAGTGATTCAAACCATTGCCCTTAGAGGGCATGAGCTGCTTCATTTTTTCATAGTGTAACCAGCCCTTGTTGCAGAAAGGGCTCACATCCTTGTATTTCTGTTGATATTACCATTAGCCCAGGATAGCACTGTTTCATTAGGACATACCTTGGTGAATTCATTCCACACAGCCTCATTTTCAAGACCGATATTAGCCCCTAACTGAAGCAAATATGCAAATCCAGATGTATTTGCAATGTGATCAATGACATCAAACGTCTTTCTCAGCTATAGGCAATATCAGCTGGCTATTCTGTTATTTAGGCCAACAACTTACTTACCCTTTTCCATTTCTCCTTACACACTTTGGCAGTCTTGGGTCCTCCTTTGGTGGGGTTGGCAAGAGTAGTAGAAACTGTGTTCCAAAAAATGGCCTTGAAATTCATGCCTTCACCAGCTGATGCTTTGTGAGCAATCACTAGATCTAAAAGGGTGTCAATATCCCCATCCATCCATGATGCCTGTGGTGTGGCTGTGTGGTGCAAAGTGGATGTACCCTTGGTGGGTGAATGTGATGACTTCTGGGGGGCCATGACAGAAAGAAAGAGAGTGATGTGTACACCATACTGTGTGGCATTGATGCTAACCCTGCCTCCACCATGGCATCTCGGCCTGAGCCTTACCTAGTTGAACTCCACTGGAATATCTGAGCTTATGTCAGGAGCGCTGTGGATTTTTTTTGTGGGTTTTCTAGGTAGGTTTATCATGGGACTTTCTTCCTGAACTAGCTCTTAGGCACCAGTTTTAAGAGGTTCCCACAGTCTTTAGATGGGGTTTCTTTGTAGGGTGAAACCCATCTCAGAGATACCCTCCCTTGGCACCAAACCCACCCAATTCCCAAAATAGACAGCACAATTTCTGATCCTCCGACTTAAAATAGACATATCTGCAGCAAAGCTCCACAACCTTGGTCATTGGAGTATGGAGTTAGTAAGTGAGCCCCACAGGATGTACATTCAGAGTGAGAAAGAACATGGTGGAATGTCCTCAAAGAGTCTGTTGGATTTGTAATATGTTATGTAATAGGAGAAAAGGAAAAGGAAAAGTAACATTACCCCCCTGTTTAAGGCCAAAAGTCCCTGTGAGGTGGGTTACCATTGACAGTAGTCACCAAGCTCTGGAGGAGCTGGGCTGCAGTCTGATAAGGTCCAGCATGGTCAGTTTGGGTCATGGTCTGTGGACCAGTGACTGAGGTAGTGGCAATGGTAGCAGGTGAAAGGCCTGAGTGGGTGATTGGTGGGGACCATGGTGTGGCCACAGAGTAAGACCTTGAGGCTCATCATATGTGGCACAGGGAGGTATGCCTCATTTGGAAAGGGGAGAGTGGAGCTGAGTGAGTTCAGTACATTTTTAGAAAGAGGGAGATTGTGCAGCTTCATCAAGAATGGGAGCCAATAGCTGATTGAGCCTCCAGTAGTGTCAAGAAGAGAGCGGGCGAAACCATAGGCTGACTAGGAGAAGGAGGGTGTGGGGGAAGAGCTTGTGTCTTCATCATTCTAAGAACCTTCCATGCCTGAGACATCCCCAGATGAGTGTAGTACTGCAACTCTTGCAGCTATTCCTGGGTGAAGTGGGATGTTGGGAATAGAGGGGATACATGGGGAGTTTGGTGCTTTCTTCTTTCCTTTGCTAAAAGTTGAATGCAATGCACTCACACTAACCAATCCTGGACCGTAATTATTGAAGTTGGTAGAGTCCAATGGGACAGTTCTTCAGGAAAGGAATGAAAGAAAGGACTGGATGAGAGGTGTTCTGAAATCAACATGCACAATAGATACAATTGCAGATTGGGTACTCATTGCTTCAATTACTGTACTTCCCATCATTTCATCAACTCTCAACCTGGTAGTCTCTTCCCAAGTACTGCCTGTGGTGTCCACCAGTTCTATCAACTGTTGACCTATATTCTTGGCATTGCAGAAGACCAAAGACAGCACCTGTAAGCAGTGGTTGTCTGGTCCAGGGTTCCATCCTGATGCCTCCCATGTTGGATAGCCTGCAAGGATCTGGCTGTAACTGATGAATTCATTGACAGATGGTTGGCTTGTAGGAGGGACAAAGCTTGATAGTAGGGCACAGGTGGTGGTGGTGATGTCCAGTATGAGGTCATTGTTGGTGACAATGACAGCTGGGGGGTGTTGGGAGGAGGTTGATGGTGTGGTTGGAGTGAGGTCATTGCATATGGGGCAGGCTGCCATGTGTTTGCAAAGGGGCTTGGAGGCAGCAGAGAGAGAGGGTTTAGAGGTCTCATGTTGAGGAAGTGAGTCAAGGGTTGTAGTCTGACATTGGGGGGAGGTGCAAGACTTCCCTTTGGTGATTGCAGAGGGGACAGATAGCAAATGGGACCTGGTGGTGTGTGAAATGGGTTTGGATCCCCAGCAGAGGGATGCCACCAAGAAATCAGAGAAAGTGAGGGAGGGGGAACAGGAGATCAGGTCATAAGTGAAGGGATTGGGGGGAGTGATATATCCTGAGCTCATTTGAAGATGGTTAGTGGGATGTTATGGGTGTTTTGATAAGAATGGAGGACAAGCTCAGTGTTTTTAAGATTTTCCTTGGGCTCCCATGTGTTCTCCAAATGTGGGTATCCTCTTCACTTGATCTGATATTGGGTTTTCCTGCTCCACTTGTCTGTGGTGTGCTTGATAATATGCTCCACTTCCAATTCACTGACTCTGTTAACTAGATTCAGTGAAGGAGGTGGTGGCATGGAATCATTGATTCCCATTTCAATGAAAGGGGTTAGGAGTGATGTGTGAAACATGTCATGAATTCTCCATCCCCTTGAGAGGTCTAGGTGGTAGTTAATGGGTGATAGTTTTTCCATTATCAAAAAGAGGCCAAGGTGCCTTGGAGCTAGCTTCTGTGACAGCATTTCCATATTTAGGTTAGTGCCTTCAAGCCAGACCTTATCACTGATGGTGAACTCTCAATAGGCAGAGTTGGAGAACCTCTTGGCTACTTTGGCTTGAGCTGCTTGATAAGCCAGAATAGCTCAGTCCCTGGACTGCACAAGGAGCTCCAATTGTTTGGCAGTGAGTCTGTCAGGATTGGCAACATCAGAGAGGTAGGGCATCAGCTCATACCCATAGAGGAGGGGAAATGGAGTTTCTCCTGTGATGGAGCTAATGTGGGAATTGTGAGTGAACTCAGCATCTGGTAAATACTTAGACCAGTTATCTGGATCAGCCACTGTGAACATCCACAGGAAGGTTCCAAGTTCTTGGTTGAGGTGTTCTGCTTGTCCATTTGACTGGGGCTGATAAGCAATAGTTGTGTGTAGCTTGATTCAAAGGGATTTGTACAAGTCTCAGGTGAAGGCCAAGACAAATTGTGGACCTCAGTTGCTGATGACAGTGTCAGGGACCCCAAACCTTGAATAAACATGGGTGTGGAATAATTGAGCAATTTCAAAGGAATCAGCAGTTTTTGTTGTGGGGATAAACAGTATGGCTTTAATATGTACATATATAAAAACAAGAAGTGGTCAGCAACAGGGGTGGACTGATGTGGTCATGAAATTCCACAGAAATTGAATGTCAAACTTTGAATGGATGGAACATAGGCTTTGAGACAACACTCCCTGATGTTGGACACCTGGGAGTCATTACTGCTTAGTAGTTCTTGAAGAGGCAATGGAGAACACCCTCTGATGTTGAACACCAAAGAAGTAGTAGGTGGTAGGGAAGAGCATAAACACTAAGGAGGCTCCTAGAGACTGGGTAAACTTGGGGGAAGGGTCAGCAGAGGGCTGGCAAAGACCCAGAGGAGACTGAGTGCATGCTGCAGGAGGATTTGCTGATGGCCAGCTGACAAAGTGAAAATTCAGGGCCAGTCAGGTAGTTCCAGTGCGGATGGTTGGTCTCTTAGATGGGTTTCCCATAACATAAAAACCCCATCTAAAAGACCTCTATTGCCACCAAGAACTGGTGCCTTAGGTGAACTTTTGGCAAACGAATGCAAGTTACAGCAGAATGCAATGCACTATAAAAGTTCCAAGATATGTCCAACTCAACAAATGAGGCAATATATGGAAACCAGCTGCTCAATTAGTCTCCAAGTCCAGGAGATGTGTTGTTCAAGTATTGTTCGATTGAACTTCACTTCCATTTACCTGGCATCCAATGCCATCATGGATCACTGCATGCTCATGCTAAAGGTCAACCGAGAATTGTTGAACAAACAAAGTATTAGCGCTGGTCTTATGTAACAGACGCTCACTGTTTGTTCTCAGGAGATTTGTCATGTGCGTTTGTCACTGACATGACACTTGCACGTGTTTACCACTGCATGTGATTCTATGACCAGCTATTGGACATTACTGGTGTTTCACCAATATGGAGAAAGGTCTAGGCTGTATGACGTCAGGATGACATGTCTATAACATCATTCCTTCTAATATGTTCTATGGCATTCTATGCTTACTCAGTACGATACCTGAGAGACTCTTTTATGGAAGGTGTTACTTACCATATGTAGTTCAACCCATGAGTTGAACAAAACTCCATGTACCACGCACAGACCACGTCTGTAGCATATATATACTGGACCTCTTGGTCCACAAATAGTAACAGTTCAACATCCGTTGAATAGTACTCAAAACACCCAACCAGAAGATCACCCCAAGTGAACACTTAAGTAAGTCTTATGGTCCTTACCTAAGAACTTCCACTGCGTAGTAGAAGTAGACTTTAGGCTCCACCCAGAGCTGTCGCATCTCCTGACTACACTACTTCGCTTTAGGTTATGAGCCCTGAGCTCATCACCTAGGTTCAATGTCTATAACCTTGCAGCAGCTGAGCAAGGGATGCAACCAAATGATGGCTCACGGTTCACTTGGAGGATTTTGTTGGGTCTCCTCAACACCCTCTCATTTCTCCAAGGAATACAATGGGTTTATTTGCAACTGCCATTTTGGCAAGCTGAATTTTTCTTTGCCGTTTCAGCTATTGCCTTTTTCACACTCTGTGTTGAGATGCAGCACACACCTGCTCATCGTCACACTTATAGAGTGGTGGCTGAGGCATGAGATTGCTTTGGATCATGGCGCATCCAGGTGGATCGGACCATTGGTCCTCCTCCTAAGGATGCTTCAATGCTGGAAGATCTTTCAGATCCTCCTGCGTATTCTTTGTCTGCTCCACCACCGAGATACGAATCTCGGATGACTGAAGAGTCTGTGGTGTTGCGATTCGTTGATGCAAATCCAGGTATAACACTGGTAGAACTACATTCACACCTTGATTGAGCTTTCATTGAGGCTGCTGAGAGAATCGTAGATTCTGTCCGATGACAGCAGCTCATTGAGTCTGCTAGAGCTCGCTTGACTGAAAGTCAAGTGAGAAATCGTCTGGACCTGACCCCTGTACAGCCAACCTTTTTACGGCTCAGGGGACAGCAGATGAGTGCTATGACAGCCTCATTACCATCTTCTGATCACAGTAGTGGGACTTTTATTGGATATACGGATGCTGACAGTAATCCTATACGAGGTAATTGATTTACAAGACAATCCTATCATCAATCAAAACCCATTACCAATTCCTTCTCAAAATATCAACTCTGATGCATCCATCCACATCCCCCTTCCATCTTCACCAACACAACGACCATTGCGTCGAGGAACACCTGGTCTGGAACACTGGACCACCCGTAGTGACTCCGAGTCACAATCTGGCAACACCTTCACACTCGCCAGCAGTTCCCCGTCCAGGTCACCTTCTACAGCTTCGAGCACCCTCTTTGATTCCAACTAGGCCTAATATGCCTGCACCCCTTTCACCTCCTCACTGGTCCAGGGTGCATACTACTGGAACAGAGGATGTAGAGATAAAAGAGGAATCCGAAGACTTGTATGTTCCACAGGAAGTCATCTTCATGAAGAAGCAGTCACCCCTCGAAGAAGGAGAAGTCACTCCTGAACTTGTCTATCTGGAGTCACCGGAAGAAGGCAAAGAGGTTGAGTTTATACGTTTTAACCTTTATGAAGATGAAAACATTAACCCGGACGACTACCGACTAAGTGAAGATGAGAAGTGTTACATTCGAGAATGTATCAATCGTCCTATGATGGACAGAGAAGATTTCAATGGCATTAGGAACATTCCGAATTACGACATGGAGTGGTATGTGAGTCGCGGAGATGCAGCCCATGTCAGGGACTTCCATCCTTGGCAGACGGAGTATGGGCATCAGTATCCAACGGGGAATGGAGTTGTAGTAGTAGGAAAAAGGCCTACCCCAGCCGAAATTTTCACTCCAGGATATGGCGACATCTTTTCCCTCTTCTTTATCGCCTACGACATTTACCTCCCGTGGATGAGGGCTTTAGGGTTTGAGACAATGAAGAACCAATACAGGTTCTCACTAGTCAACCCAGGTCGAGTCTTCGACACACACCCCTTTTTCCGCACCTATTATTCACATCCTTTCAAAGTTATGCAACAAGAATTCTCACATTTTCTTGTTGAAATTCAGGATTATGTCGTCATCCCTTCAGACCCACAAGGCAAGGTCAAGATCCTTGATCTTGAGGCGTTGTGCCCTATCCTCAAAATGGGCTACAATGACAATGGAAAACCGGTGCTACCTGAGACTTTATCAGACTACTTTGATGCACCAAACTCATCAGACATATCCTATGCCGTATTACATTCATGAGCCATACGCTGTTGATCTGAACTTTATCCTTTCCACATCACACTTTGACGATGAAAACTATCACAGTGTACCTCTGAAAAGAAGTATACATAAAAACCACATACGCTTCACACATATGCTTCTTCCGTTCATCTTTGTACAAAAGCTTAAACTCTTTGTCTCTGAAATTCCTTTTACTGCACACCATGTATACTTTCATGGACAAATTGCTGATAAAGGCTGTCATCCTTCTGTGTTTAAAACACCTTTCCCATCCTGTGCTATCAAAGCCTGGGAACTGGATAGAAGTGTGTCTTTCATCAACTCTGTACTTGGGACAGGGGAAAAGGTTGATCGAGTAAACAACCCACACTACTTTCTGTCCCTAAACTTCCAGATTTTAGAGGAATCTGCAGAGATTGGGACGTCCACGAAGAAATGGAACTACTGGGAGAGGTCAAAGAGTGGGGAGAAGAAGCAAAAGCGACAAGAGAAAGTGATAGAATGAAGAAAGGATAAAAGAGTGGACAACGCGATACAAAGGATGATGGGGAATATGCCCCCTAGGCGAAAACCAGGGACACATAATGGAAAGCACAGAGTTGGATATAAGCCCATTCACCCTAAGCCTTTCATTCCCTTCCAAATTGAAGAGGAAAACACATTTGCTAATTGGTTTGCTTTCAACTGTCTATTCTAGGTATAAAAAATGTCTGCAAAAGACGTTCTCACCTTTGTCCCTCTCTTGAATGGAAACAATTACAAGTTATGGCACAATTCCATTGACACCTTTGCCATGGCTATGGGGTTCTATTGAGTGTTTACTGAAGACACACCTGTTGTCAGAGCAGGAGTAACAGCCGAACAGGTACAGGCCTTTAATGACAAGGACATTCAGGCCTGAGGTGTCATCAAACTCCGAATTTCCCCTTCCTTTTATCACCATATGAAAACCACTGCCAAGCTTATGTTGGCAGACATTGAAACTGCCTATGGAAAGCCAGGCAATATCAGTGCTCTCTCTGAAATGAGATCTCTCTTTCAGCACAGAATCAAGGGAAATGTCAATCCCATAGATGAAGCAAACAAGCTCATTGCATGCGCTGAACGCTTAACAGTGGCTGGTTTTCCAGTCAATGACAAGATAGTCGCAATGGCCATTTTAATGGCTCTACCCTCTGACTGGGAGAACGTTGTCTCCCTTATCACTACTACTGTCAAGGATGCGAACTTCAAGCCATCAACAATTATCCTGCATATCCAAAAGGAATATCAGCAGAGAGTTACTGGAAAAGGAAGGAGTACCATTGACCAAGAGCAGTATGAAGGACCTCATCATTCACACCAAAAGTCCCTCATTCACTGACTCTCCAATGTCAAACCCACAACAAATACTCAGTTTGCACCATGAGGAAGCTATCCTTGATGCGGGAATGGCTCTTGCAGGAAGAATCACTATCTGGGCGAGACTTGCCACATTACAGGCCAAAAAGTATACTATACTAGTGGCAAGCAGCAAATTCACTGTATCCTGGAACTCGTTTGTACGCCTCAAGTATCCCCACAGAGGCAGTTCCCTAATAAGGGAAAAGGACGAGGAAAGCAGAGTCAGGGTACTTGTGGGGGAAAGAACCCACAAAGCCAGGGGCAGAGACCTCGCCCCAATAAAGGCAAAGGAAAGGCCAAGAATAATATGATTCGAGATGACAAATCAATGGCCTATGAAGAAGCTCTGCAGTACGATGAACAGGATTTCATGTACATGCAAGCGGAATACCTCCAACAGGAGGAGCTTGGACTTCAGGAGCAAGCGATAACTCCTGATCAACCCATAGCTAGCTCGTCCAAACTCACTGTCCAGCAGTTGGATCAGGAGTTAGAGCTTATCCATCAGGGCCATTCGGAACCGTTTCAAACAGTTCCAGAGATAGATATCCCTGAGGAGCTTTATGAGGACTCGGTCAATCCTCTTACTGCAGAGGATTATGACTATGATGATGGTCCAATGGCGATGTGTGAGTCTACCACATCTACGCCGTCATACAAAGTCTCTTACTCCCTTCTCGATCCTATTCCAGAGTATATCGGAGAGGAATCGAAAGGGATGAGTGATGAGGACTTGTATTATCTAGTGCGATGCGTTCTGCCTCGAGACGTCATGTGTCCCAAGTCATCCACCTATAAACCTTTTAACTGAGATTATCATGACCAAGTGCACACTTTCCAGTTAAAACTGGGAGTTACTGTCCCAGATGCATGAAGAAAACCTAGAGAGTTTCAGATTTTCTATTGGTCACTCAATTGGGCTACAGGTTTGTGGGCACCAGCCTACTATCATCCAAGGTACAAACTAGATGGATACAATATCAGTGGACAACCTCTCAACGTTTACGTCTATGATGGAGAGGATGACTGTGACGAGTGTGGCTCACACCACCCCAGATATCTCTGGAGTCATGATCTAGGGGAAGGGGATCCCCTGGGATATGGTGGTTTTGCAGAAACAGTGCAGAAGCTGGTGGAAATCTGACCACCATTACCCTCCACCAAAAATTGGCCCGGTGATGCCGTGTATCCAAGGATGATGGCTGATGGCCTTGGAAACACAGTCCTCATGGACAAAGACCATAACATGCTGGAGATGTACTATCATCACCCGCTGTGCTCTGATTGCACCAAGCACAAGATATTTGTTTCTCAAGAAAAGGGAAAGTGCATCTCATGCCATTTACCTATGAATACGAGAGCAACCATGTGTCTAACTTGTAAAGGCAAAAAGAGTCAGCTGATTCTGCTTGACTCTGGTGCCTCCATGCACTGCACTCACAACCTTGATGACTTTGTATCATATTCTGCATACCCTACTCCAAAACTGTCTCAAATGGCAGATGCAGACACAGTTGTAGAGAAATTGGGGAACGGTACTGTCATATTTTATCATGAAGGAAAACTGACCAAACTTTACGGAGTGGAGTATTGTCCCAAACTCCATATGAGGGTTATTTCGACCACTCAGTTGACCAATAAGGGCTATACACTGATGTCGAATGTTGATGGAACTCAAATCTTTGCACCTAATGGCAACCTTTACTTGCGGTCATGCCCGATAGCATCTAAAGGGTCCCTTCATTATATTCAAGTATCTTTACAGTCTATAACTGATCAGATTCAAACCATTAGTTCAAAGGAAACTTCAACCCTGTGGCATGCAAGGATGGGACATTGTTCCTACAATGCCATATGCCAGTTGCCCAAAGCAACCACTGTTCCTCCATTTGAGACCTCAATGGAGAACAAACCTTGTCCTGGCTGTGCTTTAGGAAAAATGACCAAGAAGCCTTATCGCGTCACCTATAAGCGAGCCACCAAACCACTTGAACTTATCCACACGGATCTCTGCAAATTCCCCGTGGAATCCTACTATCATAAACGCTATGTCGTCACTTTTATTGACGATTACAGTGGATATGCCTCGATCATCCCTCTTTCTCTCAAGTCTGACACCTTTGACGCCTTTCGTTCCTGGCTTGCCTGGGCGCAAAATCATGTCTCAGGATGACTCCTTCAGCTATGTTCAGATTGTGGGGGAGAGTTTAGATCTCTCAAGTTTGCGGCCTTTCTATGTGAACACAGTATCGAGCACCATATGACTGCTCCCGATACTCCCCAACAAAATGGTCATGCTGAACATTTCAATCGCACCATGGTAGAAAAGGAAGAAGCTATGAGACATTCAGCTTGCCTTCCTCCTAACATGTGGCAACATGCTCTTGAGACCTCAGTGCATGTTTACAATCACCAACCATTTCACCGATCACAGTGGAAAACTCCAGTAGAGTTGTGGACGGGTAAAAAAACCTGATGTCTCTTACTTCAGAGTTTTTGGTTGCTTGGCTTATGTTTTTATTAAAAAGGAACATCGGACGAAGTTACAGGCCAAAAGCGCTCCAATGATATTCCTAGGCTACAAACCTGGAACTAAGGCCTACCGATTCCTAGATAAAAACCAAAGGGTCGTCATAAGCACGAATGCTATTTTTGACGAAGAAGTTTTCCTGCGATGTGCAAAGACTGGTGGAAAAGACCTAGTACCAGAGGAAACTGAAGACCAACCTCACGAGGATGTTCCGATGGAGGTCACTCCTCCAGAAGAACAAATTCCAATCGATGTCCCGCAAACAGTTTGTCCAACTGTCTCTCCAAACGACCCGAAGGAACTTGCAACTCCAATGGGAGTACAAACGGAACCACGAACAGAGGCTTCTAAAAAGACAGTCAGAATTCCCTTGAAGATGTCTTTACCCTCTTGTTATACACCCTATCCAGACTCCAGCATCTGTCAGTCTACTAGTGAGAGAGTCATTCCTCTAAGACCAGAGAATGTCTATGGAGAAAGGACACATCCTGTTGATGCGGAACAGCTAGCATCAAAGGAGATGACCTTTGAGGATATGAGAGAAGCATCAGACATGGGGGAGCCGATGATCGACTTGCAAAAGCTTAGTCAGGAATGTGGTACTGACTTCGTCAACTACTTGCTTATGCAGAAAGTCAAAGAGAAGTCAAGAACACCTGTTCACTATCAGGACACTCAGAGATTACCAGCCAATGACAAAAAGGCTTGGGAAGCCGCCATGTGCGAGGAGATCACAGTGTTAGGCAAGAGGAAAGTATGGGAACTTACACCTCTACCTCATGGGAGAAAGCCTGTAAAGTGCAGGTGGGTCTACACTATTAAATCTGATGGGCGAAAGCGTGCCCGTTTAGTAGCAAAAGGTTTCTCTCAAGAATACAGAGTAGACTTCAAAGATGTCTTCTCTCCGGTAGCAAGATTCGAATCAGTTCGAATCATTCTATCCCTGGCTGCCCAATATAATTGGGACCTAGAGGTGCTGGACGTCAAAACTGCATTTCTGTATGGAAAACTGGACAAGGAAATTTATATGGAACAGCCAGAAGGCTTTGTGCAAAAGGGAAAAGAGCACTATGTCTATCGATTGCTTAGAGCATTATACGGCCTGAAGCAGGCTGCTCTAGCATGGAACATCGAACTAGACAAATCCCTGAAAGCACTGGGCTTCACCCACATCAAGTCAGATGCTGGAGTATATGTGTTGCAGAAGAAAACAGGACGAGAAAACATTGTCATCATTCTCCTCATATACGTTGACGACGTACTCTTCACTGGCAACAATCACAAATACCTTCAAGAGTTGAAGAAGAAGTTCATGACAGTATGGGAATGTTGTGACTTGGGACAAGCCAAAGAATATCTCGGAATGTGTCTCCAAATGGATCATTCCTCAGGTCTTTTGATCATTGATCAGGTCGCTTATTTGGACAAGATCATCCGAAGATTTCAAATGGAGAACTGCTGCTTAGCAAACACTCCACTCCCATCAGGATATGAACCAGCAAAACATGAGGGAGAGACCACCCCTACACTGCATTCAAAGTATCAATCAGTGATCAGTTCCTTGTTATATCTCACCTTAGGAACTCGACCTGATATTTCATTCACCATCATCAAGATGTCACAATTCGCATTGAATCCTACTGAGGATCACCTTAACCACACCCTATACATCTTTCACTATCTTCGAGCCACTAGAGAAAGAGGTTTGGCCTACTGAAGAAAAGCCGAGTACTCTATAGAGGCTTATTGTGATGCAGACTGGGCTTCAGACAAAAACGATCGAAAATCCACTACTGGCATGGTCGTACTGGTGAATGGAGCACCCGTTACATGGTTGTTGCACAAACAAAAGACTATCGCTCTGTCTTCTACAGAAGCCGAGTACATGTCCTTATCCGATACCTCTCAACAGGTAGTCTGGATTCACTCTATGTTTACCGAACTTGGTTTCAAACCAGAACCCATTCCGTTATATGGAGATAACATGGGATCAATTTTCCTTGCCCAGAGCCCGGCACAAGAGAGACGAACCAAGCATATTGATATTTGGTATCACTTCATTAGAGAGTGCATCAAGGATCGGAAAGTACTTGTTGTCAGACATATCACAACTGACAAACAACTTGCAGACATCCTAACCAAGAATTTAGGACACGTAAAGTTTCATGCCTTCACTGACTTCCTGCTGTTTGATTTGGCACATACCAAATCTGGGGGAGTGTTGAACAAATGAAGTATTAGCGCTGGTCTTACATAACAGATGCTCACTGTTTGTTCTCAGGAGATTTGTCATGTCCATTTGTCACTGACATGACACTTGCATGTGTTTACCACTGCATGTGATTCTATGACCAGCTATTGGACATTACCAGTGTTTCACCAATATGGAGAAAGGTCTAGGCTGTATGACGTCAGGATGACGTGTCTATGACATCATTCCTTCTAATATGTTCTATGGCATTCTATGCTTACTCAGTACGATACCTGAGAGACTCTTTTATGGAAGGTGTTACTTACCATATGTAGTTCAACCCATGAGTTGAACAAAACTCCATGTACCATGCACAAACCACGTCTGTAGCGTATATATACTGGACCTCTTGGTCCACAAATAGTAACAGTTCAACATCCGTTGAATAGTACTCAAAACACCCAACCAGAAGATCACCCCAAGTGAACACTTAAGTAAGTCTTACAGTCCTTACCTAAGAACTTCCACCGCGTAGTAGAAGTAGACTTTAGGCTCTGCCCAGAGCTGTCGCGTCTCCCGACTACACTACTTCGCTTTAAGAATATTTAGCAGAACAATGCTCACCCACTATGGCTTCTGTCAATGGGGCCAAGCCGATAAAGGCCCATTCACCAAATAACTTGGTGAGTAAAAGAATGCACTCACCCAACTCCAGGATTTGATCTTGGCTCATGTTCTTAGTATTTTGCAGTCACTTACAGTCGTTCGACTCGGGGGTGCATTACTCTCTTTAATTTTGGTGATTCAGCGAGATTCCATCGAACCAAGCACATATATCCCCCATCTGACATCATACATGGTGTTGAACAAATGAGGTATTAGCGCTGGTGTTACGTAACAGACGCTCACTGTTTGTTCTCAGGAGATTTGTCATGTGCGTTAGTCACAGACATAACACTTGCATGTGTTTATCACTGCATGTGATTCTATGACCGGCTATTGGACATTACCGGTGTTTCACCAATATGGAGAAAGGTCTAGGCTTTATGACGTCAGAATGACGTGCTTATGACATCATTCCTTCTATCTCATTCTATGGCATTCTATGCTTACTCAGTACGATACCTGAGAGACTCTTTTATGGAAGGTACTACTTACCATATGTAGTTCAACCCACGAGTTGAACAAAACTCCATGTACCACGCACAGACCATGTCTGTAGCGTATATATACAGGACCTCCAGGTCCACAAATAGTAACAGTTCAACATCCGTTGAATAGTACTCAAACACCCAACCAGAAGATCACCCCAAGTGAACACTTAAGTAAGTCTTAACGGTCCTTGCCTTAAGAACTTCCACTGCGTAGTAGAAGTAGATTCTAGACTCTGCCCGAGTCAGTCTCCCGACTACACTACTTCGCTTTAGGTTATGAGCCCTGAGCTCATCGCCTAGGTTCGACGTCTATAACCTTGCAGCAGCTGAGCAAGGGATGCAACCAAACGATGGCTCGCGGTTCACTTGGAGGATTTTGTTGGGTCTCCTCAACACCCTCTCATTTCTCCGCGGTATACAATGGGTTTATTTGCAACTGCCATTTTGGCAAGCTGAGTTTTTCTTTGCCGTATCAGCTATTGCCTTTTTCACACTCTGTGTTGAGATGCAGCATACACCTGCTCATCGTCGCACTTATAGAGTGGCGGCTGAGGCACAAGATCGATTTGGATCGTGGCGAATCCAGGTGGATCGGACCATTGGTCCTCCTCCTGAGGACGCTTCAATGCTGGAAGATCTTACAGATCCTCCTGCATATACTTTGTCTTCTCCACCACCGAGATATGAGTCTCGGATGACTGAAGAGTCAGCAGTGTTACGATTCGTTGATGCAAATCCAGGTATTACTCTGGTAGAACTACGTTCGCGCCTTGATTGAGCTTTCATCGAGGCTGCTGAGAGAATCGTAGATTCTGTCCAACGACAGTGGCTCATTGAGTCCGCTAGAGCTCGCTTGACTGAAAGTCGAGTGAGAAATCGTCTGGACCTGACCCCTGTCCAGCCAACCTTTTTGCGGCTGAGGGGACAGCAAATGAGTGCCATGACGGCCTCATTACCATCTTCTGATCGTAGTAGTGGGACATTTATTGGATATATGGATGCTGACGGTAATCCTATTCCAGTCCCCTACAAGGTAATTCATTTACAAGACGATCCTATAATCGATCAAAACCCATTGCCTATTCCTTCACCGAATACCAACAACTATGCATCCACCCACATCCCCTCTCCACCTTCACCAACAGAACGACGCGGTAGTCGAGGAACATCTGGTCTGGAATTCGGGACCACCCGCAGTGACACTGAGTCACAATCTGGCAACACCTTCACACTCGCCGACAGTTCCCCGTCTGGGTCACCTCCTACAGCCTCAAGTACCCTCTTTGATTCCCACTAGGCCTAACACGCCTACACCACTTTCACCCCCTCACTGGTCCAGGGCGCACACTACCGGAACAGAGAACATAGAGATTAAAGAGGAACTCGAGGACTTGTACATCAAACAGGAGGAAATTGTCTTCATGAAGCAGCAATCACCTCTCGAAGAAGGAGAAGTTACTCCTGACCTTGTGTATCCGGAGTCACCGGAAGAAGGCGAGGAAGTAGAGTTTATACGCTTCAATCTCTATGAAGACGAAAACATTAACCCGGACGACTATCATCTCAGTGAAGATGAGAAGCGATACATTCGAGAATGCATCAATCGTCCAATGATGGACAGAGAGGATTTTAACAGCATCCGAAATATCCCGAATTATGATATGGAGTGGTATGTGAGTTGTGGAGATGCTGCCCATGTCAGGGATTTCCACCCCTGGCAGACAGAGTTTGGGCACCAATATCCAACAGGAAATGGAGTCGTAGTAGTCGGAAAAAGGCCTACCCCAGCAGAGATTTTCGCACCGGGATATGGCGACATTTTTTCCCTCTTCTTCATTGCCTACGACGTCTATCTTCCCTGGATGAGGGTTCTGGGATTAGAGAATATGAAGAACCAGTATAGGTTCTCACTTATCAACCCAGGTCGAGTCCACGACACGCACCCCTTCTTCCACACCTATTACTCACACCCCTTCAAAATCATGCAACGGGAGTTCTCACATTTCCTTGTTGAAATACAGGACTATGTTGTCATCCCTACAGACCCACGAGGCAAGGTCAAGATCCTTGATCTTGAGGTGCTGCGCCCTATCCTCAAAATGGGCTACGATGACAACAGAGAACCGGTGCTTTCTGAGACTCTATCAGAGTACTTCGATGCACCAAACTCATCAGACATACCCCATGCCATATTACGTTCACGAGCCGTACGCTGTTGATCTGAACTTTATCCTTTCTACATCACCCTTTGACGATGAGAACTATCACAGTGTACCTCTAAGGAGGAGTATACATAAAAAACACGTACGCTTCACACATATGCTTCTTCCCTTCATCTTTGTACAAAGGCTTGAACTTTTCTTGTCTCAAATTCCTTTTACTGCACATCCTGTGTATCTTCATGGAAGAATTGCCGATAAGGAGTTTCCTCCTTCTGTGTTTAAAACACCTTTTCCTTCCTGTGCAATCAAAGCTTGGGAGCTGGACAGAAGTGTGTCTTTCATCGACTCTGTACTTGGTACAGGAGAAAAAGTCGATCAAGTTGATAATCCACACTACTTCCCGTCTCTGAACTTCCAAGTTTTAGAGCGACCTGCAGGATCTGGATTATTGGCAAAAGGATATGCATATTGGGAAAAGTCAAAGACAGGAGAAAAGAAGCAGAAGTGACGAGAAGCTGTGATAGAACGAAGGAAGGATAAGAGGGCAGACAACGCACTACAGAGGATGATGGGAAATATGCCCCCTAGGAGAAAACCAGGGACGCATAATGGAAAGCATAGAATTGGACCAAGACCCATTTCCCCTAAGCCTTTCATTCCCTTCCAGCTTGAAGAGGAAAACACGTTTGCTAATTGGTTTGCTTTCAACTGTCTATTCTAGGTTTAAAAATGTCCGCAAAAGACGTTCTCACTTTTGTCCCCCTCTTGAACGGAAACAACTACAAGTTATGGCGAGACTCCATTGACGCCTTTGCTATGGCCATGGGGTTCTACCGAGCGTTCACTGAAGACACACCTGCTGTTGGAGCCGGAGTAACTGCCGAGCAGGTACAGGCCTTCATGGACAAAGACATCCAAGCAAGGGGTGTCATCAAACTCTGAATCTCCCCTTCCTTTTACCATCATATGAAAACCACTGCCAAGTTAACCCTAGTGGATATAGAAACTGCGTATGGAAAACCAGGCAATATCGGTGCTTTATCAGAAATGAGATCACTCTTTCAGCATCACATCAAGGGAAACGCTAATCCCATTGATGAGGCAAACAAGTTGATTGCCTGTGCCAAACGCCTCACTGCAGCAGGTTTTGCTGTCAACAAGAAATTAGTTGCGATGGCCATTTTGATGGCTTTACCCTCTGACTGGGAGAATGTTGTCTCCCTCATAACTACAACTGTCGAGGACACAAACTTTCAACCGTCGACGATTATCCCGCATATCCAAAAGGAATATCAGCGGAGAGTTACTGGAAAAGGAAGGAGCACCATTGACCAAGAGCGGTATGAAGGACCTCGTCATTCACAGCAAAAGTCCCTCATTCACTGACTCTCTAATGTCAAACCCACAACCAATACCCAGTATGCTCCACGAGGAAGCTATCCTTGATGTGGGAATGGCTCTTGCAGGAAGAATCACTATCCGGGCGAGACTTGCCACGTTACAGGCCAAAAAGTATACTATACTGGTGGCAAGCAGCAGATTCGCTGTGTCCCGGAGCTCATCCATGCACCTCAGGTATCCCCACAGAGGCAGTTCCCTAATAAGGGAAAGGGACGAGGAAAGCAAGGCCAGGGTGCTCGTGGGGGAAAGAACCCACAAAGCCAGGGGCAGAGACCTCGCCCCAATAAAGGCAAAGGAAAGGCTAGAAATAACATGATTCGAGACGATGAATCTATGGCCTACGAAGAAGCTCCGCAGTACGATGAACAAGATTTCACGTACATGCAAGCGGAATACCTCCAGCAGGAGGAGCTTGGGATTCAGGATCAAGCGATGAACCCTGAACAACCCATTGCTAGCTCTTCAAGACTCACTGTCCAACAGTTGGATCAGGAGTTAGAGCTTATCCACCAGGGCCATTTGGAGCCGTTTCAAACGGTTCCTGAGATAGATATCCCTGAAGAGCTTTATGAGGACTCGGTCAACCCTCTCACCGCAGAGGATTATGACTATGATGATGGTCCTATGGCGATGTGTGAGTCTACCACATCTACACCGTTGTACAAAATCTCTTACTCCCTCCTCGATCCTATTCCAGAGTATATCAGAGAGGAATCAAAGGGTATGAGTGATGAGGACTTGTATTATCTTGTACGACGCGTTCTGCCTCGAGACATCATGTGTTCCAATTCATCCACCTATAAACCTTTTAACCGAGACTATCATGACCAAGTGCATGCCTTTCAGCTAAAGCCGGGAGTTACTGTCCCAGATGCACGAAGAAAACCTCAAGAGTTTCAGATTTTCTATTGGTCACTTGATTGGCATACAGGTTTGTGGGCACCAGCCTATTACCATCCACGCTACAAGCTAGATGGATACAATATCGGTGGACAACCTCTCGACGTATATGTCTATGATGGAGAGGATGATTGTGACGAGTGTGGTTCACACCATCCCAGATATTCCTGGAGTCACGATCTAGGGGAAGGGGATCCCCTAGGATATGGTGGTTTTGCCGAAACTGCGCAAAAATTGGCTGAAATACGACCACCACTACCCTCCACCGAAAATTGGCCTGGTGATGCCATATATCCAAGAATAATGGCAGATGGTCTTGGAAACACTGTCCTCATGGACAAAGATCATAACGTGCTGGAGATGTACTATCATCATCCACAGTGCTCTGACTGCACTAAGCACAAGTTACTTGTTTCTCAAGATAAGGGAAAGTGCGTCTCATGCCATTTACCTATGAATATGAAAGCGACCATGTGTCTAACCTGTAAAGGCAAAAAGAGTCAACTGATTCTGCTTGACTCGGGTGCATCTGTGCACTGCACTCACAACCTTGATGACTTCGTGTCATACTCTGCATACCTTACTCCGAAACTGTCTCAAACGGCAGATGCAGAAACGGTTGTAGAGAAATTGGGGAGTGGTACCGTTATCTTTCGTCATGAAGGAAAGCTAACCAAACTTTACGGAGTGGAGTATTGTCCCAAACTCCATATGAGGGTAGTGTCGACCACTCAGCTCACCAACAGGGGTTACACACTGACGTTGAACATTGATGGAACTCAAATCTTTGCACCTAATGGTGACCTTTACCTGCAGTCATGCCCGATAGCATCTAAAGGGTCCCTTCATTATATTCGAGTATCTTTGCTGTCTATAACGGATTGGATTCAAACCATTAGCTCAAAGGAAACTTCAGACCTATGGCATGCGCGGATGGGCCATTGCTCTTACAATGCCATGCGCCAGTTGCCCAAAGCAACCACTGTTCCTCCATTCGAGACCTCAATGGAAAACAAACCCTGTCCTGGTTGCGCTTTAGGGAAGATGACAGAGAAACCCTATCGCATTACCTACAAGCGTGCCACTAAACCACTTGAACTTATCCACACGGATCTCTGCAAATTTCCCGTCGAGTCCTATTATCACAAACGCTATGTCGTCACCTTCATTGATGACTACAGTGGATATGCCTCCATCGTCCCTTTATCTCTCAAATCTGACACTTTTGATGCCTTTCGTTCCTGGCTTGCCTGGGCTCAAAATCGTGTCTCGGGACGACTCCTTTGGCTACGTTCGGATCATGGGGGAGAGTTTAGATCTCTCGAGTTTGCGGCCTTTCTACGCGAACACGGTGTTGAGCATCAGATGACTGCTCCAGACACTCCCCAACAAAATGGTCGTGCAGAGCGTTTTAACTGCACCATGGTAGAAAAGGAAGAAGCTATGAGACATTCAGCTTGCCTTCCTCCTAACATGTGGCAACATGCCCTCAAGACCTCAGTGCATGTTTACAATCACCAACCATTTCGTCGATCACAGTGGAAAACTCCAGTAGAGTTATGGACAGGTAAAAAACCTGATATTTCTTATTTCAAGGTTTTTGGTTGTTTAGCTTATGTTTTTATCAAAAAGGAACATCGGACGAAGTTACAGGCCAAAAGCGCTCCAATGGTATTTCTGGGCTATGAACCTGGAACAAAGGCCTACCGATTTCTAGATAAAAATCAAAGGGTCGTCATAAGCGCCAATGCTATATTTGACGAAGAAGTTTTCCCGCGATGTGCAAAGACTGGTGGAAAAGACCTAATACCAGAGGAAACTGAAGACCAACCTCACGAGGATGTTCCAATGGAGGTCGCTCCTCCAGAAGAACAAATTCCAGTCGATATCCCGCAAACAGTTCGTCCAACTGTCTCTCCGAACGGCCCGAAGGAACTTGCAACTCCAACGGAGATACGTATGGAACCATGAACAGAGACTTCTAAAAAGGCTGTCAAAATTCCCTTAAAGACACCTTTACCCTCTCGATATGCACCTTATCCAGACTCCAGTATCCGTCAGTCCACTAGAGAGAGAGTCATTCCTCTAAGACCAGAGAATGTCTATGGAGAAAGGACACATCCTGTTGATGCTGAACGGCTAGCATCAAAGGAAATGACCTTTGAGGATACGAGAGAAGCATCGGACATGGGGGAGCCAATGATCGACTTGCAAAAGCTCAGTCAGGAATGTGGTACTGACTTCGTCAACTACTTGCTTATGCAGAAGGTCGAGGAGAAGTCGAGAACACCTGTTCATTATCGGGATACTCAGAGATTACCAGCCGATGACAAAAAGGCTTGGGAAGCCGCCATGCGCGAGGAGATCGCAGCGTTAGGCAAGAGGAAAGTTTGGGAACTTGTACCTCTACCTCGTGGGAGAAAGCCTGTAAAGTGCAGGTGGGTCTACGCTATTAAATCTGATGGGCGAAAGCGTGCCCATTTAGTAGCAAAAGGTTTCTCTCAAGAATACGGAGTAGATTTCAAAGATGTCTTCTCTCCGGTAGCAAGATTCGAATCTGTTCGAATCATACTATCCCTGGCTGCCCAATACGATTGGGACCTAGAGGCACTGGACGTCAAAACTGCATTTCTATATGGAAAATTGGACGAGGAAATTTATATGGAACAGCCAGAAGGCTTTGTGCAAAAGGGAAAAGAGCGCCATGTCTATCGATTGCTCAGAGCTTTATATGGTTTAAAACAAGCCGCTCTAGCATGGAATATCGAATTAGACAAGTCCCTCAAAGCACTAGGCTTCACTCGCATCAAGTCAGATGCTGGAGTATATGTGTTGCGGAAGAAAATAGGATGAGAAAATATTGTCATCATTCTCCTCATATATGTTGACGACGTACTCTTCACTGGCAACAATCGCAAATACCTTCAGGAGTTGAAGAAGTTCATGACAGTATGGGAATGTCGTGACTTGGGACAAGCCAGAGAATATCTCGGAATGTGTCTCCAAATAGATCATTCCTCAGGTCTTTTGATCGTTGATCAGGTCGCATATTTGGACAAGATCATCCGAAGATTCCAAATGGAGAATTGCCGTTTAGCAAACACTCCACTCCCATCCGGATACGAACCAGTAAAACACGAGGGAGAGACCACCCCTACGCTGCGTTCAAAGTATCAATCAGTGATCGGTTCCCTGTTGTATCTTACCCTAGGAACTCGACCTGATATCTCATTCGCCGTCATCAAGATGTCACAGTTCGCATCGAATCCCACTGAGGATCATCTCAATCATGCCCTATATATCTTTCGCTATCTTCGAGCCACCAAGGAGAAAGGATTGGCCTATCGAAGAAAAGCTGAGTACTCTATAGAGGCTTACTGTGATGCAGACTGGGCTTCAGACAAAAATGACCGAAAATCCACAACTGGTATGGTCATATTGGCGAATGGAGCACCCATTACATGGTTGTCACGCAAGCAGAAGACTATCACTCTGTCCTCAACAGAAGCTGAGTACATGTCCTTATCCGATACCTCCCGACAAGTCGTCTGGATTCACTCTATGTTCACCGAACTTGGTTTCAAACCAGAACCCATTCCGTTATACGGAGATAATATGGGATCGATTTTCCTTGCTCAGAATCCTGTGCAAGAGAGACGAACCAAGCACATTGATATTCGGTATCATTTTATCAGAGAGTGCATTGAGGATCAGAAAGTACTTATTGTCAGACATATCACAACTGACAAACAACTTGCAGACATCCTGACCAAAAATTTAGGATGCGTAAAGTTTCATGCCTTCACAGACTTTCTGCTCTTTGATTTGGCACATACCAAATCTGGGGGAGTGTTGAACAAACGAGGTATTAGCGCTGGTGTTACGTAACAGACGCTCACTGTTTGTTCTCAGGAGATTTGTCATGTGCGTTAGTCACAGACATAACACTTGCATGTGTTTATCACTGCATGTGATTCTATGACTGGCTATTGGACATTACCAGTGTTTCACCAATATGGAGAAAGGTCTAGGCTTTATGACGTCAGAATGACGTGCTTATGACATCATTCCTTCTATCTCATTCTATGGCATTCTATGCTTACTCAGTACGATACCTGAGAGACTCTTTTATGGAAGGTACTACTTACCATATGTAGTTCAACCCATGAGTTGAACAAAACTCCATGTACCACGCACAGACCATGTCTGTAGCATATATATACAGGACCTCCAGGTCCACAAATAGTAACAGTTCAACATCCATTGAATAGTACTCAAACACCCAACCAGAAGATCACCCCAAGTGAACACTTAAGTAAGTCTTAACGGTCCTTGCCTTAAGAACTTCCACTGCATAGTAGAAGTAGATTCTAGACTCTGCCCGAGTCAGTCTCCCGACTACACTACTTCACTTTACATGGACGGACGATGAATTGTTCCTATGACCTGTGCAGTTTTGTACTGGTAGTTCACAATACTGCTCGTGGTGATTACATTTTCATGAAAAGGTTTGCCCTGAGCGCTATCTGTAAGTTTGATAAAAGATGGCCCGACGCTCACACGTCCTTCTATTCCAGAGTCCATGGTACTATCTAAGTCAATGCGGAGTGCCATGTAGTCGCTCTTGATGGCTGACGTGCCCTGCATCATTTTGTTTGGGGATGTATGATGGAAGCACATGCACAATGTTTAAAACCCCTATGTGAGCTCTCCACATTCAGTATGACACACCCGGGACGATTATCCATCCATCTACTTCAAAAATTGGTTTTCTTTGCACATTTCGAGATTTCGTGGGGTATCTGATCCCGCTTGTATCCTCGTGTATACAAACACATCAGTCATATGCGCTTACATTCTGACTGCATGTCGTACTCCCTGACACGAACCGACTCAACTAGCAAGGGGCTTCTGGCGCCCCCTTGTTTCTACGCCCATGAACGAAACACGTCTTTTGCAATGGCCCGAGATGGTCAATGTAGCCGCCCACTAGAACAAGATGACAGTTTTCTCGAACTGGGCCCTGCTAGCGACCGCGTGAACAAGTAGTGGAATGTGACTGTACTATTGATGCGTTTGATACTAATCATGGAAGATCCCGCCGTCAAAATCACAGGGCATATGGCTATATAACAATTTTTGCAGAGTGAAACGCCAAAGTGGGAGCAGGAATAGTTGCAGAAGAGACATCTGAGTAACCAACCAAGGTCAGTCAGACGGTGATAAACAATGACGGACTTGCAGCAACTTGGCCGACTTGCATAATCACCGTCCAGAAACTGTGAAGAAGGCGCACTAAGCCTTATGTATAGCGTCCGACGCACGATTATCGGACCATGGTGTCACACTAGTTTGTAGCTATTCCGAAATACCCGGTACGGATCGTCTGGGTGAGTCCGCTGAAAATATGGAAATGAAGTTACTACGACAGGCTACATTAATATACGATGATCCTCGGAAATATTTGGACCGGGTAGCAGCAGAAGCTATAGGCCGTCGGGGAACTGGAATGCGCACTGACATGTCAAGCACCATACACAGATGGGCACTTTGTGAGTGCGCCTCAACTGCACATGCTCTGGTGACGTCTGCTTTACTGGGAAACTGGTTGGTTGGTTTGACATTTCGGGATTACCTCGTTGACTGCAACGAAAACCATTATTAACAAAGTTTGTACCTTGAGCATCGTGAAGGGGCAAAGAGATTTTACTTTTCCCGGATCTGTAAGTAATAGGTCGATTAGTGGTAGTGACAATATGGTATCTCAAGTTCGTCCGCTGATTCGGACGGCCAGCTGGTAAGTACACGGTAGTAATATACAGTCGTGGGAACGCAGTGAGTGCAGCGGTAACATCATTCAAATGGCCCGCTTCCCTTCGAAGATGCTAACGATGGCACCGTCACTGAGTCTAGTAACAGGCTCAAAGGTCGATGAGATATAAACACCAGTCCAGTGGACAGTGCAGACTGACGTGGGCCCCGCTATCACAGGGGATTGGTTCGTAAATAAATATGCCCGATGCGTGCGCCCCATCGCGATGCTTTGGTGAGTGAAAGTCGCTTCTTTACTGTAAATGGCCTTGGCCCCCGACGGGTTGTACATGCAGGTATCTCGCCTGTGCAAACTCCACGCGAGGCTTGCGTTTATATGGAATTCCGGTCGGACAGTAGACCGTACGTGGTTGATCATATAATGTCAGCCACTTCAGCCTTCCAATGAACACGATTAATACTTTATGCACGGCATGGCTAGCATATAAGACGCTGACTTCCCTTTAGCACCTGTTCTCCTCCTACCATCTTCAATCACTTTTGCTTCGATACCTACCTCTCCATGTTTGGCCATTGGGCACTTGTATATGCTCTCCTCCTTGATTCATACGCTGCACCGGTTGTCTTAAACGACAGGTCAGATGTTTCCCCACTTTTCCCGCAGAGCAGTATCCTAGGACCATCTTCTCAGCTCAATGTCGTGAACGCAGTCGTTTCTCCGGATGGTTTTTCGAGATCGTAAGTGGTCATCGGCGTAGTATGGCCCGGTGTTCGAGCTTATGTCGTCAGCGCCGTCCTTGCTGGTGGAACCTTCCCTGGCCCATTGATCCAGGCATACAAGGTACCGACAGCTTTGCATGCCTTGTTCAGGTGACTGACCAAACAACAGGATGACGACTTCTCGATCGCTGTCGTAAACCAGCTTGTCGATGCATCTATGCCATTGGTAACCAGCGTTGTGAGCATCTTAGTCTCATACACTTCTGTCGTACGAGGGCTAACAGACTATTATAGCATTGGCACGGTATTTTCCAACGAAGAACGAACTGGGCAGACGGGACGTCTTATATCACACAATGTCCAATTCCTCCAAACAGTACCTTTGTGTATTGTTTCAACGCTCTCGGTCAAACAGGTACTTATTGGTACCATTCACACTACTCCACTCAGTACTGCGATGGCTTGAGAGGTCCCCTGGTCATCTATGATCCAAATGATCCCCTGGCCAGCATGTACGATGTGGATGATGGTTAGTGCTTGATAATCTAAGTTGGAAACAACACGCTTACCTTAAGAAACCACAGAAAACACTATCATTACCCTGTCTGATTGGTTTGTTAGCCAAATTAATCAGTCTTCGTTGCTCTAAACTCAATCAAGGTATCACAACTCCTCTACCCTCCTGAACCCAATCCTCAGCGCCGTTATTCCCAACTCAACGCTTATCAACGGGTTGGGTCGATACGCTGGTGGACCGCCGTCTCCATTGGCAGTTGTAAATGTCGTACAAGGCCTGCGCTACCGGTTTCGCATCATCGGTCTGTCTTGCGCATCCTGGTTTAACTTCACAGTTGATGGCCACAGAATGACTGTCATCGAAGCCGATGGTGTTGAGACTTTGCCGATGGTCGTCGACTCCTTGCCTGTCTTTGCCGGTCAGCGATACTCCGTTGTGGTCACTGCCGACCAACCGATTGGTAACTATTGGATTCGTGCCTTGCCGGATTTACTTCCAAATACGTTCGACGGTGGGCTAAACTCAGCGATCCTGAGGTATGCGGGTGCACCAGAAGCAGATCCCGCCACAACACCTGGCCCGTACGAACTCGAATTTAATGAAAGCCTTCTTCGTCCTCTTAACAACGCGCATGTACCGGGTGGAGCCGCGATTGGGCAGGCCGATGTCCATATCAACCTCGTCCCTGGGCTCACCAATGGAACGTTCTACATAAACGATGTAGCATTCCAGGAACCTCCTGTTCCTGTTCTTTTGCAGATTCTTAGTGGGGCAAGACATCCCTCGCAGCTGCTACCCAATGGGAGCGTCTATGAGCTTCCTCCCAATAAGGTAATAGAGTTGAGTTTCCCGGCTACGGATGGACTGCCAAACGGCGCTGTTGGTGGACCGGTGAGTATGCGCCATTTCTAACTGCATCAAGGTGACCAACTGGCCATTGATACTCAGCATCCTGTGCACTTACATGGTGTACGTATTATCGTTCGTATCGGACGCATAAGTTAATGGAATCCAGCACAATTTCTGGGTGGTAAGATCGGCTGGGAATAGCTCTGCCAACTTTGATAACCCAATCAAGCGGGACACGGTATCGATGGGTTCACAGGGCGACAATGTGACTGTTCGGTTTGTCACCGACAACCCGGGTCCCTGGTTCTTCCACTGGTAAGCCTCCGCTAATATCTAGTATCCGTGTCAATTTACATGTTAATTATATCTTACAGTCATATCGATTGGCATCTACATCAGTAAGCAGTGTCGGTGTTCCGGCATCGTGGTACTGACGTGGACTGTTCTGTATTAGTGGGTTTGCGGTGGTTATGGCGGAGAGTCCTGGTGAGGCAGCTGCACAAGAGAATGAAGTTATACCACGTAAGTACTTGGCAACATCCACCTGATAGCCAAATACCGCATGATTATTTATTCATTTCAGAGGAGTGGACATCGCTGTGTCTATCAAATACAACCTCGATAGCGGCCCTTCGAACCTCCAAAACGAACACCTGAGTCCAGATTTGTGATTCATATTTTCATTCTGTTCACATGCTAGCTATGAGGGTGGTGTGTTTTCTTTTTGTTTCATGGACAAGGGGCGTACTGTGCGATGTTTGTATATCCCGATGCCTTATAATTACCCGGTATTCCGGAAAAACCAGGCTGTTGGGACGTTTTGAATCAGAGTCCGAGGGGTTTGAACGGCTGCAGCGGCTTTGTGGGTGAGAATGCCCCTTTCTGCTATGGGAAGTGAAAGTACGAACGTTAAACGCCAAGCTTCAAGGCCCGACGCCCGACTATTTCAAGAACGAAACGCGTCCCCTAATGGTATAGATGGCCGATGCAGTTTTTGTCATCACTTCACTCGTGCTGGCTTGATAAGTGATGGCCGGATAAAATTAGCTATGGCAGTCAGGATTGTCGCAATAAGAAATGGTGAGAATCCATCACTGCATGTCAATGGGTGATATGGATGAGTGATAGGAGACGAACTAAGGAGACGAACTAGCAGCCGCGCTCAAAACTTGAGTACAACGAACATTCAAATAGTGAGCCCCGGCGTGTCAAGAACTACTCGAGCTTGAATGATTCGAGGTCCGGATGCCGCGGTTCTAACGGGTTTTAGGAAACAGGATGGATCAAGTGGATCAAATAATCTCGACAGCACGGTTGGTGGGTGCCCGAGGCGGCACCCCAGAGGCGGCCAAACGCCGACCCAGTGCAGATGAGCGCTAGGATTCGTCGGTAGTCTAGCGGCACCGGAAATGTCGTGGTCTCATTCATTCTACGTTTCACTTTTGGGAGAGATCCAGCCGCAGAGCTGTGTTGCCACTGTCACCGATATCATCTGATCCAAATATCGACTGCTGGTGTCATTACGGGGGTATAACACTCACATCGATTCGGGGCAATCATCGATCACGGCGAGACATTAGACACCGCTGTGTGACTGAACGCTACCGTTCTCCGTCACACCGGTCTTCACTGTCTGATGACCAGTAGCAGTGCATGTCCCTTCCGCAAAAATGCAGCGAGGGGTGTTGGTTGAACGAAGAACGATGAACATTATGTGGGTGAGTGGAAAGTTGATTTGAGTCAATCTCAAGATAAATGAAGGAACAAGTCATGTGTGCGGACTGTGGGGACAGAGAAAAGCTTGGAAGGAGCCATGACTCGACTCTGGGTGGGCACTGGGCAGTGCCGCCACTTGATTGAAGTTGCCGATGCTAAAATTACTTTGACTATTGGCAGTGTCTAGCAGGTGAGCAGTGCTACAGTGACCGTTGACCTACACCACCCGTCCATACACGGGTGAGCATATCGGCTTCTGGGAGTCATCAATCGCTCTTCAAGGTAACAAGGCGAGTTCCAACCTATGCACAAGGCTGTCCGACTACACTACTCTCTACTGGGTAGCACACACGTCAAACTGGGACAGTCGTCTCATTCCAGAACAACCTCACTGAATGGGATGGCTCTTGAAATGCAATTAAACTGTTGACTTGGGGTACGTTTGTTATCTTGACTTGGCATCATACTCACGTTCTGCCAAGGAATTGATTTCGACGGTGCCAAGCAGAGGATACAGCTGTGCTTGGACCTGAAGGTAATGGCTCACTACACCTGTCCGTGGTCCATGGCGATCGTCGCAAAGGAGTCCACCGCGTTTCTATTACATCCTATAGTAACGGTCCGATATACTCTTGACATAACCCACTTGGAAACTGCCGGTGCCACCAAACAAACGAAGGCGCCAGCCTCCAACCTACACCTGAAGCGGTACATCTCTGCCATTTTCCTCGCGATCTGACATCGGATTGCATGCAATTAGCGGTGTTATCACGGCGGTCGCTAGCACTAGGCCTTTGCCTCCAGCAGTTGAAAGCTGCCGGGTTAAGGTACCTTGTGCGGTCACCAATAAGGTCTGGTGATTGCAATTGGGCTCTGTTATTTGACACAGGTCAGGCTCCGGACAGCAGAGATGTGGAAGTAGATATAAGGGCCCTACGAGGTATTGCAATCCTCGCTTCGTCGTTCACGCTTGCTCGCGTGCTTTCTCCATCACATTGCGATGTACTTCACTTCACTTGTCCTCGGCCTCTTGTCATTCCTTGCAAATACACACGCAGCATCCATTGCTCTGCGCACATCGTCTTTGTCCCACCCGCCTTCCTCGGCTCTAAATGTGGTAGGCCCGGTGGTAGACCTTAGAATCGCCAATAAACATATTGCACCGGATGGATTCAATCGATCGTTGGTCGTGCCTCACTTGTTCATGTGATGACTCTGACAAATTGTTAGTGCTACGCTGGCCGGCGGAACGTTTCCTGGACCACTCATCAAGGCACAGAAGGTATGATTTTGATTAATATCTGCACCTGCGGTGCCGACCTCTCAATCTTGACTTTAGGGGAGCCAATTTTCCATCAACGTGGTAAACCAGCTTGATGATCCATATCAATTTCTAAGCACTACTGTGGTTCGTGGACAGTCCAAGTCTTGCATATCGAGTGACCACTGATATCTCCATCAAGCACTGGCATGGGATATTCCAGAACGGAACAAACTACGCCGATGGTGTCGCATTTGTGACGCAGTGCCCTATCACACAAAACAGTTCTTTTCTATATCAATTTGAGGCACAACGACAAGCTGGTACCTACTGGTATCACTCGCACTATTCAACGCAAACCTGTGATGGGCTTAGAGGCCCGCTTGTGATATACGATCCTGAAGACCCTCTTGCCTACCTATACGACGTCGACGACGGTAAACACTTCCTCGGGCCAACCAATCATTGACTGATCCCCATTCCACTCCAGAAACCACTGTGATTACTCTTGCAGACTGGTGTGTTTCCTGGCATGCATCCAACTTCCATTAACTTTTTCGTCATTATGTCAGGTATCATGTCCTGGCACCGGTTCTCAACCATATCATCGGTGTCAATCCTAATTCTACACTCATCAACGGCTTGGGCCGGTACAAAGGTGGACCCAATACCAACCTTGCCGTGACCAATGTGGAATACGGAAAACGCTACCGCCTGCGCTTAGTCGGCATGTCATGTTACGCCAACTTTATGTTTTCGGTCGATGGGCACAACTTGACGGTGATTGAGGCGGATGGCTTGTTGACCGAGCCTCTGCTAGTCGATTCACTTCAGATTTTCCCTGGTCAACGTTATTCTGTTATATTAAACGCCAATCAACCAGTCGGGAACTATTGGATGCGCGCATTACCGAACATTGCGAACGCTACGTTTGAAGGTGGCATTAATTCTGCGATTTTGCGGTACCAAGGTGCTCCTACTGCCGATCCTACCACTCATAACTCGTCGAGCATCATTCCGATGCTCGAGACTAACCTACATGCACTCATTAATCCTGGTGCTCCTGGTATTCCCGAATACGGGATGGCGGATATCAACGTAAACCTAGTTGTCAACAACACGGAAGGCATGTATTACGTCAATGATGTCTTCTATAAACCCCCAACTGTCCCTGTGTTGCTACAAATCTTGAGCGGTGCGCAAAATGCGTTGGACCTAATGCCAAGTGGAAGTGTTATCACGCTAGAGCCCAACAAAGTCGTAGAGTTGACAGTGGTCACTCTGGGACTTGGTGGTCCCGTAAGTTAACTTTTCTGCGCTATTTCAACACAGGGGCTAACTCGCAGGCTGTAGCATCCCATTCACTTGCATGGGGTGTGTATAGATTTTTTTCTGTGCTTCTTTCAGTGCGTTAATCTCCACAATAGCACGCATTCGATGTGGTACAAAGTGCGGGGAATACTTCACTCTTCAACTATGAGAACCCTGTGCGAAGGGATGTTGTCTCTGCGGGAAGCCAGGGCCAGCAAACGGTCATCCGGTTTGTGACGGACAATGCTGGACCATGGTTTTTGCATTGGTGAGACATATTCTCTAGTGCGTGTCGGATGTATGCTGAGTGTCACCTTTGCAGTCACATTGATTGGCATCTTGAAGCGTATGTCTTTCATGTCGGCGTCTTCCAGAAGGTAGCTGACTTTCTGATCAACAGTGGCTTCGGTGTCATATTTGCTGAGAATCCTGCTGGTGTGAGCAGTCATATTAGCAAACTTCCGAGTAAGTCCTATTTCCTACGCGACAGGGGTTGACTCACGTTGTGGTTTTCACAGATGCATGGGCCAACTTGTGTCCGATATATAACTCGCTGACACCATCACAACTTGGGGGTATAGACTCTTATGAGCAAGCTAAGAACATCTCGACGTTGTTATTCCCGTCCTGACGTGTGTTTGAATGGGTTTAAGCCCTAATTTTATGAACACGGGATTAGGTGGGCTTGGTGGATATTATAGCATTCCTAATAAATACACTATTCAAACATATTGTAGTTGTAGCCGTACACGAACATACAACGCAGCTGTAGAAGAATGAATGGATGTACTTGTGGCTGATGACTTTGGAGCGTTTTCGTGTCACGTGTACACGAGTGACCGGGACGCGTCAACTTGACGGTGGATGCGTCTTTCTCTTCGTTCGGTGCACATGGACAAAGTCTCAAAAACGAACTACCCCTTCCGTCTGGACACACTCAAATTCACCAATACACCCACTGATAAATCAACAGCAGATGTAAAGACCCCCTTTCAGTTCAAGTTCAGCTCCCAGACACAGAGGGCGCCCATATCGCAGGGGAAGTTTCCTCCAGCTGGCGCCAGCTTTCAGCGCTTGCATTTGAATCTCGGAGACACTTCTAAGGTAGCCGAGAGTACTCCAGCAAGAGCATTTAATACGTTTCTTCGTCCACTTCCGTCAGTTTTCCCAGGACTGCAGAACCCGCATGCAACTGGGAGCCCTGCATATATTGATTTGGTAGATAAGGAAGAGAAGAAGCCGAAGCTTTCACGTGCGGTGCGTGCTACGCCATACTTAAACTCACCTTGTGATGCATGTACCGCAGTCGTTTGACACGGACGCCAGAGGTTTGTATATGCGCGTTGATATAGCTTAAATACTGAGATGTGTAGAAAATGCACGCAGAGACTTTGATGCGCACTCGCACGAATACGCGGTATTGTTGCCTTCCACGCATAGTGACAAAACAACCGTCAAAAAGGAGGAATTGGACGATGTGTCACTCACGAATGTTCATGAATCTGAGGATTTATTACTTACAATCACAACCAAGTACCAGAAAGTGCAAAGAGAGGTAGTGAAGCAGGTAACTCATTAGCATCTTTATGGATCGTTTTGACACATCAGACATAGCGGGATTATATTGCAGAACTTGAGGCAAAGCTCGCTTCTGTAAACCAAGAACATGCAGCCCTTTGTGCATCTGTCGTGACGCAAAAGGAGCAGCTCCACAAGGTTATTAAGGAGTATGCATTGGTTGTGTTTCACTTTGTTGCAACGTTTTTCATAGATGCCCAATAGCTACGCCAACCTGAGGACGGGACTTGAAGACTTGAAATTGCTGTCGAATTCGTCTGCAACTTTCATGTCAGAAGCCAAGGAGACAATGCACAGTCTAGTGCAGCTCAGAGACAGTGCACAGTGTGAGCTCAGGGGTCAGTTGTGATAAGTATCTCGGCGTGGTGTCCTAACAGGTGTAATAGTTCTCGAATCTGCATTTGACGATGATGGAAAGCTTATATTGACTCGAGAAACAAGAACCACACTCAGCGAGCTTCGATGTGAACTTACGAAATGTAGGTTGCATATCTCCGATCATATGTGGAATGGCCTTTTCGAATATCCGATTCCGCAGCTCAGCAGGTTGTCGACCTTCTACGCGATAAACTCCACACCATGGCCTCGGAGTTGGCGGAATCACGGTCACGAGTCTCAGAGCTAGAAGGACTGACCGTGGGTGACACGCAAGTTGTTGAGCGTGTCACTCTGCACCTTC
The DNA here is from genome assembly GCA_029372045.1 of Scleroderma citrinum. Classification (NCBI taxonomy): domain Eukaryota; kingdom Fungi; phylum Basidiomycota; class Agaricomycetes; order Boletales; family Sclerodermataceae; genus Scleroderma; species Scleroderma citrinum. The sequence goes on from JARFMN010000021.1 coordinate 188,980, forward strand.
GACAATCCAGTACGATCATTTCCGCCCTAGAGTTTTGTGATGATAATCAAACTCGAACGTGGAGCAGCAGAGCACGTTGCAGTGGTGATGAACTTTCTACAGGAACAGAGGAAGGAGTCGATTCGGGCCGCGGCAGAAGTATATGAAATGGCCCAGCAGCTAACCCATTCGCATGTACGGTAAGTATTAGCACACTGTTGCGGCCTTCGCTCATCTGGGGAGTGAAGTATGAAAGAAGCAGAATCTCAGATACTGTCTATGAGGCAAGAGTATGTTTTTCGATCCCTCGTTGTTGTCTTGGGTTCATTCGTCTCTGATATACAGGATGGCCGAATACGAAGAAGCCCGAGAGGACCAGAAGGTCCAATTGCACTTCCTTCGAAACACGAATGACTTCCAAGAACGGACCAATAAAGAATTAGAAACGAGGTGAATCAGAACCCTTACTTCTACATTCCTCTGACCCTGTTTCTCCGAGAAAGACTTCAAAATGTCAACGAGGAGTTACGCCTTGCCCTGAACCACTCACACGAACTCGAAGGCCGATTGAATGCTCTCAGGGAGCACGAGGCGAGTCTTCTTCAGCAAAACCTGAGTCTTCAATCGGAACGGGACACCATGAATGAGATGTCGAGCACCACCCAACGTCAGCTCGTTGAGGCGCATGCTCGCGAAGTATCACTTTCTCGTCAATTGTCTAAGGTCACAACGGAGCGGGACACTATATCAGAGACCCTCAAAGACATAGATATCCTGAGAAAAGACGTAGAGCTATACCGTGGAAAGTAAGGTCGCCGTTTGCATGTGTGTTGTGCATGTTCTGAACGACTTTTTTTGAGGCACGTTGAGTCTTTGGTTGCACTCAAGGCAAGGCGAGTGATTGTAGCACACACACACACCTAACCAAAACAAGAATAGGCTTTACAAGAACGGTTCGATGACCAGTCTGTTGCATTGACGATTACCAAGGAATCGCTGGGTGACACACAGGTATACTACTTCTGATGTTCAGTGTCCACCCGTGCTAAGGGCCAGTAGGAGCGACTCCACTCAACGGATAGCCGCGTAGGGGTAGGTTTAAACCCTTCTTGAATGTCACTTGGACCAAACAGCTAATCAGTGGCGATCTCCCTAGGGGCTCTTTGCAGATATCACACATCTGCGAGAACAAAAGGGGTTATTAGAAACGAGGCTCCAAAACGCACTAAGGGAGATTGACGCAAATACGGAAAGCCTGATGGCCCTCCGAATGGAGGTCTCTCGTAAGGAAGGCGTCTCTGAAACCTTATTGAGTGAGGAGAAGCAACGCGCAGACGAAGCACGACGACAAAACTTGGAAATGAAATCTAGAATCGAATACCTCCTCGCGGAACTTGACCAAAAGAACCGTCGCCTACAGGATATGGAAAGACGCCTTACGGAGGCCGGAGCGCCGTGCACCAAACATGAGCAAGAGGTGGCGACTCTGACATCACGTGTTTCCGAGCTTGAGGCGACCAAAAATGAGTTGATCACTCGAGCGACGACGATTACCAATCGTTATGCAAGGAATGATTTGGTGAATCACTCCTATACTTCGCATTTTGCCGGATAACGGCAACGTGGCTTCGTAGAACGATGACGAGAAGGCGCTGGTTGCAACGGTGATGCACAAGGTTCGTGCCCTACATGATCGCGAGATGGTGGAAAAAAACAATGAAATCAAACGGGTGGGTTTCCATTATCATAAACTCATACAGAATAGTACTACCGCTGGCGTACGACCCACAGCGTGAGAATCTCATTAAAGAACATGAGGCAAGGATCTCTCAACTGGAGGATAACCTTGCGCGCCGCATTTATGAGGTCAGCCAAATCGTTTCGGCATTTTCCATTCTTTCTCCACACACTTGTCATGTCTTACGGCCACAGACCGCCTCCACCTCTGAGACCAACGCTATAGAAATCCCAGCGAAGAACAATCCATTGCCAGGCCCCGACATGGGTTCAAGACCGGATTTTAATTGCTCGCCGGACAACCACCCCATTTCAAATCTGATGCCCACGTGTAGTGTTGACCCAACCAATACTCTTAACCAGCAGACTAGATCTACCACATCGATGGTGTTGCTACCGCCTGGTCATACCAGCTTCTCCAAGCTAGCCAGAGAAGGTGTGGACGGTGCCGAATCTGAGGAAGAGAAGCAGCAGACTAGTACCAAACGTGTGTTGTTCGCGGATAGCGGGAGGGAGATTTCGACATCTCGTCCAACCCGTCGGGCGGTGAGCGCCCAATTTGTTACTATGCCCTATAGAGACGGCAGATTCTATTCTAGCCTTATTCTTTCCCAGAGATATTCCAGACCTGTCGAACCCGAAAGAACGTTTGACAATGTTAGCGTGTGACCCATCTTGGCATGGGCGTTTAACAATTACTGATTTAGGCTTTTACACCGGTGCTTAGGCTTCCGATTCGACCACTAAAAAGAAGACAACGAAGCGGCGATGAATTGATGCTACCCTTCCTATTCCCACCGTCGAACAAGTCTCAATATGGTTGTGGACCCGTTTCAGTGCGCTTCTTTGTGTTTTTTCGTAGGACGTTTGTTTTTGGAATGACATGAAGTATGCAAATTGTGGTCATGCTTGTTTTCGGGTGTATTTGGGTTCAAATTCCGACAAAAAGGATAGTTCCGTCCTGTGCAGACTGTCACCATCTTCAGTCACGAGAACAGCACTACCAAGAAAGTCAACGTTCAACATTGATAGAATACAACATGGCGTTATGTAAATACAAATGGCAATGAACCGTGTGACATGGGACATGTGAGGTTAACAAAACCAGTGCAAGGTGGGTAAGAAGGTATGATGACACCACCAGCAACAACGATGGCGTGGATGATGAGTAGAGGAGAATATATACGACTAATCAAGTCCGCATCGACTACGATTTATGCTCGGAGGGTGTGCACCCAGATAAATAAAACAAGTACGCAGAGAGCGAGTCCAAAGCATCAAGTAACTGCAAAACAACGATAACACACAACACGGTGATCAACAATGCATCGTCCACGCACAGTACGAGGCAGGAAGTAGAAAAAAAAAATAATGAATGGTTTTCGGTCCCACCGCACAACCTCAGTTGGGGAGACGGAGTATATCACCTTCGAAGATGATATCCCCTCGTTCCTGCAAGAGTGCGACGGCTTTGGCGACTTCGGCGGTGTCAAAGTCTTCGTATTTGTCGAGGGGCATTGCTGCGTTCAGGTATGCGAGGAGGGATGAGATCGTCATTTCGTCCTCGGGCTCATAGGTCGTCATGAATAGGTACGCGATGGAGGAATAGATGAAATTCGTACTGTGTGACGAGAAAGATGAGTACCGGGAAAGGTGCAACCAAGACGAAAACATACCGGCCAGTGACCCCGTCCAGATCGGCAAATCCTAACATTAGACGGCGCGACAGATGACTCGGAGAGTGGTTGCTGCTCTCGATTGCTATGTGGACCATCTCGACATCGTGTCTACTCTTCGGACGAACGGCACGCAGCGCGTGAGCCTTGGTACGACCATTGGGAGAACCTGTTCCAGTACCACTCTCCGGGAGAACTGTCCACATCGGGACTTTTGACTTACGCTTGTCGTCGTTCTGGCATCGGGAATCTTGTCGTTCCTCGGGTACTCCGTCGGATTCAAGCTCATCTTCGGCAGATGCATCGCCATCCGACATGATCTGGTCCTCTACATCATTCTTTGCCTTTGTTTCAGCGACCTGTGCAGCCTTTTGCGCGCGCCGCTCACTGATATGGTCGATCGTCAGTACTCTATATCACTCCGGGACACAACATTACACGCACTGTCTAGCCAGGCATTTATTCCGGTGCTGCAGCCAAGGATATGCACAGTACGAGCTGTCTTGTCTTAACTGTACCCACTTCTTGCACAGGGTGCAGAACACTCGATTCGGTTCAACTTCTTCGATAAGTGGATCTGCTCTAAGCGTCGCCGCGCGCTGTTCTGCATTGCGCCTTCGGGATTCGTGCGCGGGAGGGAAATTAGTCGGGGTGAGATCCTTGAAGGATGAACTGGGAGAAGCAGGGAGGGCAGTGGGGGGTTTCGCCGTTGGTGAAGATGCGTCTGTGGTAGCAACGGGCTGACGTATTTCTGGCTGTAGGGCAGCAAGTTCTTGCTGTCCAGTGCGAGGCGGTACGTTAATGGCGTCGGTGTTAACGGGCCTATTGATGCTAACATCAGAGCTGAGACAAGAGTCTTGGAGTTTATGCGTTCACACTTGCCTAGAAGTGGACGATGAGGATGAAGCTTGGAGTTGGCTGGGGGACGACGCGGACTGTCCCCCAGATTTGGGACATGTTGATCGATGGTGCAACCACTTTTGCACCGCTTGCATATGATTTTCTGGGCTGACAGCAATCCAACGATCGCATCTGTTGCACAGAACACGTTCCGCGTCAAATTTTCTGACATCCGGATCCTTGGAGAGCAAATTATTTCGTTCTTCGAGTGCATAACCATTCTTGGTATTCCTGTGGGCTATGTAACGAATTGATCACCACGGACAGGATTATTATTTACTTGCATTTTCTTTGATAAACAGCTTTTGCGGTGTGCATCCCATGGGATGGAACAATATGTGGAATTAGGGCGTAATCGGATCCACTTGTCACATGAAGCGCATAATACGCGGTATGCCTCGAATTGGGCGACATAAGGGTCTGCACGGAGGTAATCGATACGTTCCTCTTCGGTGCGCTTTGCGCGACGCCGTTTCGGGGTTGGATTTGCGAGGGCCTCTGCGGTGCTCTCAGGAGTGTATATCACAGGCTCTGGCACGGCCTGAGTGGTATTTGCACTGGACGACAGGATGACATGGACAGCACAGGAAGAGGAATCAAAGACACGGACCACTGTTGTCGATGGGCATCCCAGTGTTTGAGGGTGAATCCACCGGTGGATTCATCGCGAAACGAAACGCCATCTCCGCATACTTCGCAGATGACCCGACCCGTTTCATATTCGCCCTTGGGGGCTAGAGGGGAGCCGGAGACGGTGTCTTGAGCGGCATCGGAAGCGTCCCCTTCTGTGGGGGCTTTGCGCTTGCGAGGATTCCTGGAGTGATGTGAGCGGGGAACAGGATGCAGCCGCAGACACATACGCGGATGACGGGGATGGCTCGGGAGTCATAGATGGGGGACACCCTGGGAGTAAGTAAGGAGGAAAGAAAGAAGGAACGAGGGAAAGTCAAGATGAGACTTTATTTAATAAGCCAAGTATATAAAATATATGTCAGATTCGGTATTCCGTATTCGAGAACATATACATATTTCAAACTCCGCAGAGGGAGTTCATTAATCAGGCACATATTTGTGTCCTCGACAAGCCTGTCCCCGCGTCGGCAGCAAATTCGAATTTCTATCGGAGAAACAAAAGAGCACTTTGCGCGGAGGTCGCAGTCTGGACACCTGTCCAACTAGTGTGCCAGAGATATGGTATACATAAGATGCCTGATAGAGATATCAAAATGGGCTGTTCTCCAAGGATGAAATCACATTTCATTCTTGTTTCTTTTGTCATGATGTGATGCGGAGCTAACTCTGCACTGCTATATAGATGTGTTCTAGTTCCAGCTAGACAGTTTCCGAGACGGTGTTATGACTCTTCTTTTACATATTCGCAGATTGCTCCTCTCGGGTCTAACGCGGAACTCTTTCTCTCTTCGCTTCACCTCGTCGCCCCATCCAGAATCGCGACCACATGGCGTGATATGTCATCTGTGGGTGTGACTGTCCCACACGCCCTGCCACATCCCATCTCAACATTTATTTTATGTATTTTTTTGCTTCCCTCCCGCCGGCAAAGCGGTAAATATGTCACCTCCCGTTCGCTTCATCTCATACTTATAGCTTCCATTAGAATGTCGTGAGCTTTATACGGCAAGGGTACGTCGCCATGTTGTGATTTGTTTCATTCTTCCAAGTCGTCGTGTGAAAAAAAGGCGCACAACAGTTTTCTGTCTCACCATGCTGGAACGGGTCACAATCTATCCGGAATTCAGGATTCCTTGACTCAAATGTTCCCTTGATCGCCGCTGACTGACATGGACCAAGGAGAAATATATATGGACCCATATGGTCAGGTCTCCCACACAGCTGGATCGATTACTGCCACATGATGTCCTCTTTTTGTTTTATGAATCACCCCTTTCCTACTTGTTCATAGGTATGTGAACCAAGTCAGAATCTCCTCTTGCCGTCGATTGATACGTCTATCTCCTTCGGGTTTTGTTTCTGTACGTAAACCCCAGCACGCATAAGCGTCGATCGCGATACAGGTACATACCCCTTCGAGGCACAAACACACATATCTCAATCGGACAGCTGAGGGCCGGTGGCGTTGACTTGTCTTTCATTGTCTATGATCTGATGATAAATCGTCGCCTCCAGGCGCGACTTGAAATACTTGAAAAGGAGTTTCAGTGGCGAGTCAAACAGGGTAAATCAAAATTCAAACCGCCTCTGACACGACTTTCATACTTGTTTATCAAGCTCCATCCAGATAGCCACCTGATCCCTCTTGATGTCGCCTAAAGTGGGGAATCTTAATCCTATATCACTCTTCCCCACCCCGGAAAACAAGGGAAGCTTCTTCCTAGATATACATCTCTTCGCAGGTTGCACTTGCTCTCGATGGTTGTGACGTAAATATCCATCGCCGTCACCCCAGAGTCCGCGGACTCCCACTAACACTATCCATGTTGCAAGCTTGTTGCACAGGTATCCATTCGCGGAGTAAGAGGGAACGTGTCCACATTATCATATGTGCTCTTCTGCGTTCAAAACTGGAATTCGACCGACTTGTCCGAAAAGATAGCTAAACATAAGTCATACATAGTGGTCCAAGGCTCCCCCATTTACAGTAACGAGCACCGAGGCGATGGCGGGGGTTCATTAAACTCTGCCATATCCTTCCTCAATAAATGCCTTGAGGCGTTTCACGATAACGTCCAAGCCCGTAAGCCATCTCCTAAGCTCTGTATCAAACTTCTCTCTATCACCACCCTGGGATATGCGGGCAATGAAATCTCGGCGGTATGGAGCGGCGCGAACGGCAACCTAGAAGGAGAAGGATGTATTATTAAATGACAGGGGGTACCGAAAATGATCAGCAAGTATTCCAACCCAGCCAAGCGCCAAAACATGATAGCTGGGGATTGACGTACAGCGGCCAAGGAGCGTACGAAAAAAGTGTGATGGTGTCTCAACACTTGATCATAGGAGCGTTTAAAGCACACGTGTAGTTCTGCGGATGGATCATCTTGCATGTGCTGTAAAGCTTTGCACAAGAACGTCAATCCCCTGGAACAGATTTGACATATCAGGGTGAGCTACTGTGCACATGCACCATTAATAAAAAGAGTATTGTTATATTCACCGGGTCAGGCGTATGAGACAGCCGGTTCCGTGATGGTGTTGCTCTGTTGACGTTTCGCTTCGGACGAGATTCTCAAGAGTGATAGAACTGGCAGAAGCATGTTGATATCGCGACCGAACGCCCTGTTTCAGCCGTAGAAACGAGAGGGAGAATCAGGATATAATGTGATAAATATGGGGGTGGCAGAGGGTAGAAATCCAGAGAAGAAGACACATTACCCCAATGTTGCCTCTTATGTCTGCCTGTACAAATCCGAAGACGCCCGAGCCCAGGAGGTCTGGGTGTGTGAAACAGGTCAGACATATCCAGTCTAAGACCAGACCTTGGGACGTAATGAGGGCAAGGGAAGTAAGTGGATGTCGCACCGAATAACTTGACTAGCCCATCCGAGGCTTCCAGAAAAGACTCTGTCGCCACGCCATCTTCTGTGATGGGAACATCTGCAAACGACTGATTGGAAACGGTTACTTCCTGGTATCTCGACCACAGAAGTGGATTGGAAGGCTTACTTTGACGGTCTCGAAATAGGGCTTTGACTCCATGGCAGAGAGAGAAAAAAACAAGGACAGAGTGCCCTTGCCCCACACCGCACGCGCTGTTACCTCGAGGACGAGTCGACAACGCCCTTTCAACGTGAATTCAGATCAGAGGTTATCTCATTCCGAAGACGGTCTAATCCAGCCTGTAGGCATGATACATATGTACATACATAAATCTTTTTTTTTTGCTTCTGCGAGTTGGTACAGAGGTAAAGACGAGAACGTTGGATGTGCGCAGCCCAAGTTACACGTTTGGTGGCTGTATTCAACGTCCAAAACAAGAGAGGAAGAAGAAAAAAACGCGACCCTGCAACTTTTGGGTGTGGGGAGGTAAACCGACTCGCTACATACTTGCCTGTCTACGGCTGCTGGCGGTACGTGCTTTCATCTGCTGTGGCTCCGATAGACGTTCGTCCGGACTTCTTCTTGCGTGGCGTATCGATAGGTCCACTCCTCAGGTCGGTGACACTTCCGGTAGAAAGTGCCGTTCAGCGCTGGCGTTGCAGGCACCAACGGGTCGACCGGAGAAAAACGTGGTGGGGGGGTGCATCAGTTGCGGATATTCTGGTGAGTCGGTCGTATAGAAGACCTACCAGGGAACGGAACATGCGACAGCGGATCCATTCCCTCTCCTTCCTCACTTTCCTCGCCCTCGAATTCATCCTCGTTTGAGGAGTCTGTGTAGTACCCACTATAGATCCTTCCTCGGGTGACTACGGCAGTCCCATTGCCCCACTGAAGATTGTCCTGATCCATTCGCTCCATGCGGGACTCGGGTTCTCCGCCGACGCGGGAGTCATTTTCCTGCCCGCTAAGTGACGTAGTCTCATTCACCGCCGAGTGTGCACTAGGAGTGGATGCTACAGTGCTCGGCGGCTGTGAGACGGACTGGTCCCCCTCAGGCGACTGCGGACTTCCGCCGAACCCGGTGGCCCGCTTTAACAGAGTCAGCCCATGCAAACAAAATCGACATGCACAGTAAGGCAGCTCTCCCACCTTGATTCTCTCCACGTCTGGGCACTTGTTCTTGTGTTTGACCCACAAACCGGGGTAATACCGCGACCGCTTGTCGAGGCTGATTTGTTTGCCACACCCGACGCAAGTGACGCTTGTCGCTGTCACATTTTTGGCGTATTCATCCTCCTCGAGCTCTTTCTTACGCTGTTCTTCCGTCTTGCGCTTCCTCTCCCATCCTGCTGATGCTACTGAGGAAACAGTCCTAGTGGGCCCCGCGAGTTCGCGCTCTCCACCACTGTCCTTCTTCAATGGGCCCCGGCTTGTGCTGCCCGGTCCTCCGGTGGGGGGCGAGACCAACGGGGCTGGCCACTCAGACTGTGGGGGTGGTGGTGGTACCTGTGCGAGCAAGACATGTGGTTTTCCGGGACACGCGTCCCAATGCATGTTCACTAGTTTGTTCACCACGCTCCAGGGTGCGCGACTGTCGTGCTGAATCACAGCATGACATCGGCCGCATGGGATGCAACGTAGTCTGGACCGAGAGCGGTGATGGTGGGTGCCGTTACTGCTGCTCCGCCGCTCGTGGAGTGGCATAGGGTGTTGCTGCTGCTGCTGGACATTCGTGTCTGCGGTGGTGAGCGACATTGTCATGCGAGAATTTTTTTCGTTGGTTCGATCGTTGGAGCAAGGGTTACGGGGGGGGGGATAGGTATGTCAAAGGAGCAAGCGAACGGATGGCGACCTCCTTTTCACTCCCTTCTCCTTGTTCCTTCTTTTTGTGCTGTCAGCACTTTCTGGCCATTGTTTGTTGTGGAATGTAGTTTGACGAACCGCGGAGTGTGGTGGACAGTTGTTCCGTCCTGCATTGTTCTCTCGGACCACGCGACGACGAGTGGGGTGCATCTCACATCGGCGGAATCAGAAGGAAGACATGGAAGGATGGTTCGAGGGTATACTTTCCGTTCCAAGCTATCTTGTTCACATCGTATCAGGCGCTTTTGCTCATATGAGGTTACTATCTCAGTCACCCATGACTCTGGACGGTCCACTCGGAGGAGTTGACGGACATACTAGTGGTCCAAAAGGTTGTTTAGCGCTATTTCCAAGCGACGAAGTTCATCTCCATTCCGCGGAAATTACAGGGGTGCCCGTTCTAAGATCATTCACATCTCACCATTTAACGTGTGCCCTCGCAGTAGTTTCCCTGCACAGCAAGGTAACATGATATTCCCTCCATGATGATATTTCTAAATGCTAACGCTACTGGAACCAATAGCAAATTCACTTCTTCTCTCCCACTCCGGCTTCATTGCCCATGGATTCCTTGCGTTAGTGGCTCAAGGTGCTGCGAGCTCTTCCATGCTTGTGTTCCGGAATGAATGTATGAATTGGTAGGCTAGAGAACTGTTCTTTTAATCACAGTTGCTGAAGTGGGGCCGGCGTTGGCTGGCCGAACAGTTCTTTCCGTGTTTCTGGACTGATCAAGTAACATATACATCTCTGCACCGTCCGAATCAAGGCATGGCATTGCTTCTTCTGGGGGTGTACTGACCTTGCGACGAGCAGGTGACTTCAATCACACGTGTGGTTGTGTTTTGTGGCCGTTGGTCGTGACGTCAGGCTTGCGATCCTACGCAAGGAAAGACGGTGCAAGGATCAGGGTAATTTGCGGGGATAGAGTTTGCTTCCGTTTCCAGATCCCCAATGGCAATGACCTTTCTCTCGTCGCCTCTCACACTCGTTCCATGTGTCTGTTCTGTTCCCTCTCGTTCGACAGGTGCCAAAACGGCGAACGGAGGTATTTGACATGAGTAGGTATGTTTGGTAGATATGAACGGTCAAGCGTTCAGAGCGGATATGATGTATACGCTTTTAGGATATCCTAAATGAACCGTTCCCACCGGTGTTGGCTCTCCCAACGACATTCCGCTGATAAGTCAACAATGTGCCCATTTCAGCATGAGGGGAAGGTTTTTAGCACGGCAGGAGACGGCAGAAGACTTCGGGGGTTTCCATAATCCATTAACATCAACCCTGCACCGTCTGATGAGCGTGTATACACTTGTCGAGGGAGTTGACTCAGAGAGTGGCCGTCTGGAAATACATCGATAAGTAGTGTGGCTTTGCCAAGACTGCTGTGTTGGCTGTGACGGGTGGCGGTGGAGCTTTTCAGGATTGCCTCATTCGGAATCCTCGTGTCTCCGGCACCGCGTCTCCTGGCGCCGCTGACTGTGAAAACGAATACCAGTAGTTTTGGTACTTGGTTCCAAGTACCACTGGTAGATGATTATCAGGCTTGGTCGTCGCATAAATATCTTGACACGTTCTGGACTGGCTGGTGCCTGTCTGATAAAACTCATGACAGCCATGACAAATGTTTGTTTCATCATGAACTCACTTTTTTATTTCCAGCCAATCAAAGTTGCAGCCTTCAAGTTCCGACATTTTGGCGACCAGTTCCCATCTTCGCCAGCTTCTCTCATGCCGCCCGTAACAAAGTCGAAACACAAAGTGGGGCGAAGAGATGAGGAATTTAGCTTCGATGGCGGACATGCGCGCGAGATCGAACAGAAGAGGAATAACGGACAGATCTCATGTGCTGAATGCAGGAGGTGCGTGTCCTTCGTGCGATCATCGCGCGAGTGTCGGCTTGAGTCAATTTTACTTACCTTCCGCATCTTATCCTCTGCACTATGTATATCTCAACAGGCTCAAGATTAAGTGTGACAAGCAGATTCCTTGTCAGTCCTGTCAGGTGGGTTCCTTTAGTTAGCCTCGTGGGTGACGACAGACGACGACGACTAACCGCCTTTTTCTTTCTCTCTCACACTCGTAGCGAAGGGGTTGCGCAGCATTGTGCCCAAATGGTATGTGGCCCCTTGCAAACGATGATCCTCGTCACCCCATGGCTCCATGTTTGCCCCACCCACAGGAAGTCTGGCAACTGGTCAAGGCACTCGGTATAGACTCATCCGATTATACATCCGACTTGTCTATTAAGCGCCCATATACAGATTCGTCCTCGCGGCAACGGAGCATCTCCATCGTCGAATAGCCAAAATGAGCGAACGCATTCGGCAATTAGAAGATGCTCTTGGTGAGCTCCACGCCAAGGGCTCGACAGAACCACATCCACTTCTCCGACCTGACCTCGTGGGCGCCAATCGTCAAGACGAAGGTGGTCCACTACCACCCGATGACCCCGTGTTCGTGGACAATCCTTCTGAACTTCCCGAAGCTTTTGGGACATTGTCCATCACAGACTCCAGTGACACCCCTCGCTTCTTTGGTCCGACCGCTGGTTCGCATGTGAGCATCACATTTTTCTACCGTCAATTGACTATGTGCTGATGGTCAAGGTTCACTTTATCAGTGTTTATTGATGGTTGGTTAAACTTTGTTCTGACGTCTCGTGTGTGTGCTGATATGCAAAGCAGATCGATCATAATAGCTCCCAGGACGATGGCTCAGCTACCGATTCAGTGCGAGATTCGAAAAGCCCAGAGTTGCCGCATGAAATCGAGATTTTTTCGCAAGCTTTCCCGTTCAATCCAACAAATTCAGGGCCGACAGTGCGAAAGGTCATAGAGACATATTTGCCGACATGGGACCGAGGAGCCTATCTAACAGAAACTTACCTGGAACAAGCTGGCTGGTTATTCCGCGGCGTATCTCGGGAGCAGATCATGGACGAGCTTTTGCCAGTGTACTACTTCGAAGGAATCATTCGTATTCCAACAGAAGATACTAATCCCCACCACCTTGCACTCGTCTTTCTCATTTTTGCGATCGGTGCTTTGGTTGATCTCAGGCAGGCGCCTGGGAATGCTGAGGCGGAACACTATCATCACGTCGCCCGTGCTGCGATCTGTCTGCAATCTGTAATGGAGAAGCCGTCGTTGGAAACCATCCAAGCACTGCACTTGCTTAGCATTTACAATGCACTGAGCGGAAACGAATTGTCTGGAAAAGAAACAAGTATGGAGACGACGTGGTCGCTAGTTAGTCTTGCTGCGCATCTCTCTCACACGGTTTGTCTCTCTGTCACGGCTGGGCCTGGCTTTGTGTTACTCACCGTCTCTTGAACTAGATTGGTCTTCGTAAGTGTCTTTGGACACTAATGGCAGTCAATCATGCTGATCAAGTAAAGATCGAGATAGTGCCAGGTGGGAATTGTCCCCCGAAAAAGTGCAAAGACGCCGTGTAGTCTTTTGGGATCTCTGTGTGGCTGATTATTGGCATGTGTGTCTTTTCTATACTATATTGGGTTTATTCATTGCTCTAAGCACAACTTCCCGATAGAGCCTCGACACAGGAAGGCCTCCAATTTTCAATCTTGCGTATGTCAATTGCAAATTGCCGCGGAGTTCCTCTGCGAATGACAAGGGCGATATTGACAAGCAGGCTGCCTGTCGGTTATTTCCGTTCGTGAGCTCTACCGTTGGGTTAACCAGTCTATCTGGATTGCAGATGAATCATGGGCTATGCGGTTCACGTCGGAGTGTCTCTCCGAGGTTATCGCGCGCACTCTGACCACCGATTCGCCTAGTTATTCAACTATCATGGAACTGGATCGTAAAGTAAACGACTTTAGTATTCCAGAGCCTGTCGCAGATTTTGTTGCTGCCGTGTCGGGTGCCATGCCAGCAAAACCTCAAGATAGAGAAATTGGTATCGCTGAATCAATGGGTCGTTTCGTCATGTCTAATGCACGGGAAGTCAGTGAGTCGATCCGATCTCGTTTGGTAAGGTTTACACAGCTAATGACATTGCCTAGTTTTGCTTTACATCCATCGAAGTTACTTCGCTCAGGTCGTCATGGAGAATGCTGTTGACCCCCTGAAAAGCGCATACACCCACTCATTCCTTGCCGCATATCGGGCGTCAACGACGATCTTGCACACGCTGAAGGCACAGTTCAACCAGCATGGAAATCTTACAGCTAGGTTTTGGCCTGTATGGACATACTCGTTGACTGCTGGGGTTAGTCCATCTATACCCTTCGTGCTAAATCCACGACAAATGGTTCTTAGGTTGTGTTTGGCACAATTGTAACACGCTGCCCAAGGTCCCCCATGGCTGCAGGTGCGATGAAGGAACTTCATGATGCTTGCACGTTGCTCTCCAAAGGGGCAGTGTATAGCCGGAGAGCACAGAGAGCACTCGTAAGTTACCTGCTGCACTCGTGTGTCTTTGGATGACTGATTCCTTTGAAGCCAATCCTCACTAGGCTGAGAGAGAAAGCGCACAACGTCCTCATCCTTGCGCAGAACGACATGCCATACGAACTTCGCCAGCAATGGACTGTTGAGAATGACGGGGATACTGACGAACTTGCTATTTTCGCAGGGCGGACCAAGTTTGTGTCTGTCAAGCGAACGACGACGGACTCAGCATCAGAAGGATCGACCAAACAGACTAGCCCTATGCCTGACTTACAACAGCAACAACAGTCAACCGACCAGACGATAGTGCAATCTTGTGGTCCTGGGTCGTCGGGCGCTGCGTGGACTCGTGGACCCACGATTGACGCTACACAGCCACAAGTTATGACACTATGGGACCCAGCGCACTATCCAATGACCGCGTCGCAATCTACGCTTACGCAGCTCCCCCCACTTACACGACCCCCTGCTCCCCCCCAAGCACAAGCACAGGGTCCCCCTATCCCGGGACCATCCACACGCCAGTGGCTAACCGATACGTCTGATCCATATCAATTGGCTAATCTTGCAGACTCGAGCACTCACTCCCATCCCCAAGTGTACCACCCTCATACGCAGCGGTACGACCAACCCCCGCACCTCCCACCTGCATCGTCTACTGTTCCTACTTATTACAACCTTGGCAGTGCAGGTGCACACCAACACCAAAACCTACATCAACATCCACCTACGTCTCTGCGTCAGCACCACCCTCCCACGCACCAGCTTCCGCCTATTGCGCTTGCCCCGCCCGAACTTGCTCAACTAGGTCTTGTTGCGCAGGAATCGAGACTGGATCAACGGTGGACAGCGTTCATGCAGGAATCCGGATATTTTGAAGGTTTCCAGTACAAACCCTAATCGGACGTATCGTTTGTTTTGTTTTGTTTTGATTCTTTATGTCGCTTTTGGGTGTACGTTGTTTTTTTATGGCTTGATCGTTTTTTGTCGTCCATGCATGTTACCTTGGGCATTTCAGCTTATCTATTGTTGTACTAATGCCTCCCTGCTAGATCACCTCGTTGGATGACACCTGTCTATCTGGACTTGTCATTAATACATTTGTTTAGGTTGACGTTTGCCTTAAGCATAGCAAGCACCTGACCTATATAGATATATGTTTGTGTGAAATGGTGTCTCAAATCCAACTGTCTTGCGGAAGCTCAGTCTCGAGCCAGTCCTCTGGTCAAGTGGTAAGTAATTGGAAACGTGTAGTGATCGGGTGAGAACAAGGTTAGCTTTCATTAAAACTTCGATCATATTCGAGGCTCCTATTTGTAAGATTCAGTAATGGAACTATATATGAGGTCTAGAGTGATTAGAGGTCCCATGGTGTATGTCTCATGATCATGATGCCATCATCGTCTACCCGTGGATGTTGGCTAGATAAAATACAGATATTTCGTAATATATCGAATCTTGGGTATGATCTTGGTTCTCAACGCGCGATTCATCTAACGTGTCAGCTAGGCGGCCGCGTGTACACAACTTGGGGTGGGTTTCGGAAAGGCTGTTCTTGGGCGCTTGAAGGTCTGTAGTCCCAAGGTTTTGAACTGTCGTGGGCGTCGATTGATTTCAAAACCAGCTTTGCGCCACCAAAACTCTCACCGTCGCTCCACAGTTCCATTACTTCGATCGAACAGTAATATCACTCCTACTAGGTGTAGCTGGGGTTTACTGGCTTGTCTCCAGCTTCAGAGCACCTTGATTCACATTGCTTCCCGTCTACAGGGAATTCATGTTCGTCGTCTCAGCCTTATGGTTTCAAATTCTAGCTCGCTCGATTCGAAGTTTATTACTTGGATGCCACTGCGCTCATTCCAAACAGAGCACCGGGAGCACTACTGAATTATACAGCTGCAAGTACAGTGATACCCAAGTTCTCATTCTAGTGGAACACACAGCCCGCTCTCATTCTGTGGCTAGAAATGTACTAATATTCTAAGCACGCAATTTGCACTCTCTAATGTCGTTTTCCGGTATCCAGCTGTGCGATCTGGTGTGGGTGATCGCGATGGTAGCTGCGTGCACAGTACGTACCTTGGATCGATTGCTGCGGTTGTCAGCTGGACACTCGTTTGCAAGTGGCGCACATATACTAAGTTACTCTTCGCGGAAGACCACTCCACAGTGGTACTGGTACCGCTCCCATCATTGAGGCTTTTCATTCCACATTATGGCTCTATAACTTACGAATGGCAACAGTAGCGTTCTGGAGTCGCAGCAACATATTACACCTAATCTGTATGTTTTTGGCACAGCTACGTCAACGCACCACAGCTGAATATCACTGCACTGCTTATATGAAGCCAGGCCGAGTGGAACGGAAGTTACGTCGTATGAGCTTTGTGCGAGCGTCTAAAGCCGGTGACAATACTGACAAATGTCCGCTGTTCAGGGTTCCCTGTTTGTTAAATACGACCTTTGTATGGGCCAACTCCCGGCTTCCAGCATTGTCCTTCAGAAGACACATTCTTTGGCAGTAAGAAAGAGCTGTAGTGGAACCCTTCGACCAGCATGACCAACGATAGTTGTTCCTTCTTCACTTAAACCACTCTCACAGACAATTGCCATAAGTGGACTTACCTCTATGGTTTATACGTTCTTAACTACTTATAATTTCCAGACTTTTTATTTCAACCAGGATAGTCCAGTCCTCGGAAATTCACGTTAAGCCAAATTTCCCTAGCTGAGAACTTCAAGAGCCGTCTTCATGCCGTCCAATTTCCTCAGAAAGGGCAAGGACAGCGAGCTAGGCACTGGAGATAATGACCGATGAGATCTGCTTCAAAGATAATCGCAATGGAAGAGCGATTATCTGAAGCTCCATCGAGCTTCTTCTCAATGGATC
The DNA here is from genome assembly GCA_029372045.1 of Scleroderma citrinum. NCBI lineage: Eukaryota > Fungi > Basidiomycota > Agaricomycetes > Boletales > Sclerodermataceae > Scleroderma > Scleroderma citrinum. The sequence goes on from JARFMN010000021.1 coordinate 205,959, forward strand.
CACGTCACGTGAGACTGGGATTAATTTCAGGGATATCGACGTCAATATTTCCAACCACTCCCTCCGAGCTAACCAGGCAATCTAGTGGATTCTTTAGGTACCCTTTTCGACTTGGTGTTTAGCAATACGATTATCGGTCGTAAACTGGAGATATTGGAGAGTAGTCTGCTCTTCGTCATTCGGTGCAAAAGTCTTACATTCATGAAGTATGCAATTGCACCCCTTGTGCCTTTCCCCATCTCTTGGGCTGTGGTAAGAGTATGCACACATATTTTACTACTAGGTAGGTTATGTTTCACCTCTTTCACTGTAGTGGCGGTGATCAGGGGTTCGGGGCATTTTTCGAGGTATGGTTCCAACACACTGGACTCTGGAATGTAGAATCCATACCAACAAGTTCCGTGAAAGAAGGTGCTGTTCGGTTCTTCTGTGATGGCAACCAGAAGCAGGGCTTTCTGCCGCAGAACTGAGCATGATTCTTGTATGACCCGGCTTACCTTTTTGGTATGTGTGTCAGTGCTTTCTCTGTGTGATGACCTGTGTTGCTAGTTGACTACTATCGCGCCCAGTGCCATAGTTTCGTTCCCAATCTGTGCGAAAGATGATGAATCTGTCCAATGAAAGGATTTGCAATTGCCGCTTAACATGGCTTTGTGTTCTTTCTGAAGGCCAAGTTTTGTTAGAAAAGATTTGGGTGAATCCGAATCAAAAACATGATTACAGTGGAATACTATGACGAAGGATTGAGGGCGCTGTCACTGCACATTGTCGTACCTCTAGTGCATGCAAGAAAATACAAGTAGGAATGTCAGTCTAACTATAGAGAAACAGTCGATGAGATTAAGGACCAGGCAGAAGGCAGTCTGTCCTCGACGTAGAAGAATAGTACATAGTAACCTTGTACCGGGTGGGGTTGACTATTGAATATTAGACAGGTGCTCAAATGCATTTGTGCAAGTGATACATCTGTTGGAAGAGGGTTGTGTCTTCCTGCATGAAACTATGCGAGAATGAGAAAATTATCGTTTACGGGTTGAACTGAGGGTTTAACCTCAGTCTTCGACACACGATATCCCTCTCGTGTCGAGTCAGTGCTCATGTTAACTGGAGTTGCCAGGCAAGATATCGAGATAGACTCACAAATAAAGACAATTCAATATGGCTGAAACAAATAGTAAGTCAGTATAGGAAACAATACCAATAGTCCAATGTCCCCTTACTGACCAATGAATCGTCTAAGCCCCGATTTATCCGTCATGATTCGAATGGTTTGTCGCACACATTCCCTGTGTTAACAATATCCTGTAGGACAGGGTTGACAAGACTGTATACTGTGTTGCCGGTGTTTTGGATGATGGCAAATCTGTGCTGGGTTATGCAGACTTGCGTAGGCGTGGGTATGGGAGCACATACCCGAAGACAATACTCGTGGTACTTACGCCGCCTAGGTGGAAAGGATGGCCCCCACGTCCATATGAAAAGGCAACAAGGCTCGTTAACATGCCAATGGTAATCGCGTAAGAGCGCTTCATAGGCGGTAGGGCTCAATGGCCTTCCATTATCAGCTTGCATTAGGGGAAATGACACGTCGATAACCTTATTTTTTGGAAGTGGGTACAATGATCCAGAAGGTTTCAAGTCCAGCAGGGAGGCATCCTAACTCAGGGTCTCCAATAGAATAGGAACGGAAGGTGAGGTGTGCCGCACGCCGTTAATTAGGGAATTCTAGTTAGTCGAGTTCTCATCCAAGACTAGATTGAGATGCTGTTGGAGATATGCAAACAGACACTATAGACGTGTGAACGCACAGATTACTTAAGCACGTAGAACATACATCCGGTTAGGACCTTTTCACTGTTCCCTCAGTAGCTTCCAGCCTACCGAGGGTGAGTAACATTCTTTACTACCTTACTGATACCTTGTAGTTACCTCCAGGTACATATCCATTCCTTGAGTAGCTTACAGCCTACTGAGGTTACCTACAGTCAATCTTTTCTTCAGTTGTCCGAGATCCAGTTTTAACAGATGCACGTCGGCTTCAGGGCGAAGTAGGCGGTCGGAGAAATCAGTAGGCAGGTGGTGATCCAAATCTTCTTTGTACAACGGCACTCGTTCATCCTCGAGACGAACTAGACTATCGACAATTATTGAGTTCACGCAGAGTCGACCAACGCAATCACAATTCTGAGGCACAGAGGTGCTGGTACAGAATTTCCTAAATTGAGCTACCCGTTCGCAGACATTGCTGAACGAGACTGATCAAGTCCACAACGCAATGTTTAACGGATTCTCCGTCAACTTCTATGACTCTGAGGTTATGGTTATCGAGGTTGGGCTTGCAGGCAAAGTTGAGGAGGTGGAAGCGCTGGCATTTACTGGGTTTGATGTCGATAACGACGATGGAATCTCGGAGTCACCAATGTAGCGACCTACGCAAACTTGGAGCAACCTATCTTTGTACTTGGGGAAAAGAAAGGTGGTACCAGTCAATTAAGGTGAGGATAGTGGTTGCTACGAAATGTTTACGGGTAAAGCTAAGCACAAGGCTTAACGTCATTAGTATCATGTAGATGTCTGTATGGGTCATCCAGATTGTATATGATAAATATACCCCGGAGTCCGTCACGATACTGAGCATCGTAGTGGGAGTGCTACCCAAGGGTACCAGCCTGCCCATAGGGATCAAAGCCGTACAAGAACGCATGCTCAGGACTGTGGAAACTGGGTCACAAAAATTGTTCCGTCGCCTGGCTAGAACGGTGTTGGAATATGCCATATCAGTATTGAGAACAATCAGTACACAAGCCTACGTGTTAGCATAATGAGGGCTGCGAATGACTGTCGTTTTGAGAGGTATGGTATTGTCTGTTAAGTAGTTGGTCACGCTGACCTGAAAATGGTCCCCCTGACGCGGTATGAGCACCATTGTTAACTCGGCGGTATCGGGTGCGTCCCTCCGCATGTACAGTACTGGATGTTAGCCAGGATACAAAAAACAGTTCAACCAGATATGAATCGCGATTCAGAGAAACCTCAATCGTGGCGATTGCATTGGTGATGTCAAGGTCAGCAACAGGTCTAATAGTAGGGGACATGACGCAAACCCAAGCAGGCATGCCAGAGCTAGAAGCCAGGAAATCATGGACATGCACCAATTCTGGTTATGTAAAGCAGAACAAAATGGCGGCAGGCTTATATATGGTGGGGATCAAAGGCGGGGGAAAATGGATGAAAAGTTATTGGTCAGCAGCAAACTCCTACCGCTGTTGCAGAGAGATTCTCCTGTCTCAGCAGTATAAACCCGCTATTTCAAGTGCGCCGCAGGTTGGATATTCGCTAACAAGTTTCAAATGTCGTCGACGTGTGGCACGTTGCTATAGTGGAGGAGCGCGAAAAGAGGACACAACAAAACCTAACGCTTTGTAAGGTGGGATCGTGATTCAATTTCCTATGATAGAATAGGATCCTCGATCCTCGTGCACTTACATAAATAAAGAGAAGTCCTTTATGTGGGATAGGATACTGGTTATGGGACAGTAAACGCTCAGCATTTGCGCAGTGATCACTTCAAGTAGGATAGAAAGAGTAAAATAACGAACAACCGGTTACCTCAAATTAAAATTGACTGCGTGACTAATGACGGTCTACCTGAACGAAGAGAGGAGGTAACCAACTAGGATGGGAAAGTGTCAGTGAAAGGCATTTCAAAAACCAGCGAAGCGACACGTACACCAGGCTGGAAAGCTGAATTGTCCGACCAAATTCAACGTTGAAAGGCGCCGTGTCTACAAATAGCTCACACGCAGTTATATAATTGACCGGACTTAAGTATGGTCCTGGCCCGAGGGGAAGAATCGATCCATAGATAATAGGCGATTATTAAACAATCACTAATGACGGAGCTGCAAACGGCATACCTAGCAGCACCTACATGAGCGACCAAAACGAGAAGTAGCCCACGCCGGAGATGGTAGTCGAAGCGTATCCCATGAAACTCGAAGTCGAAGCACCAGCTCACCGGACCCCAACATGGCGAATTGACTCTAAAAGGGGAGATTGAAAGCACTCGTACGACAGTAAATTATCCAACCTGAGCACAGCGCACACCGTACACGTATTACGTCCCTCGGCCTGAACGACTGTAAGAACAGCGGAAATGATGAAGACACCAATGGCTAACCTGCTGTGCGTTGTGAATTGATTCTGCTATCCCTCATGAGGTGCACAAGGACACCCCCCTCAATGCTCGCCTCCCATAGCTCAACTTTAGCACATTCGAGCTCCGCTATCAACTGCCGTTGTCGTTGTCGTGCGCTTTTGAGAACCTCGTCCCGAGATGGTAGGGGTCCAGCGTTAGCACTTCGATCTGTCGTGGTCGATCGTGAGCTGGTGGTGGATCTTTTTTGGTATTTCCGTTTGACCGTGCTCCTCTGTGGACCTCGTCCTTGAGATCCTACACCCGCGACATCGGTAGTGTCCAAGTCATTTCTTTGTGGCACATCAGTCCCCGGGTTCGAAGCAGAAGGAATAGAGAAAGATGAAACATAAGCAGGCAGTCCGGAGCAGGACATAAAAGAACCAGGAAGTGCAATGGTCCCTATATCTCTTTCAAACGAACCTGTTCAAAGTCGTGAGTCCAAAGTTTACGCCTCAGAATTCTGGCAGATCTATGAAGCTTACCTCCATCTGGAGAAGGCGGGGGAGACCCAAAAAGCGAATTATTGTCTTCCTCATCAGCAGTTGATGACATTTGGAATACATACAAGACTTGATTGGACTCAATCAAAGACGAGTCCACGATGACGTAAGCAATTTCCTTGTGTGGAGAACCCCTATGTACACAACGAATTGCATGACCTGGAAACCTCATGAAGCAAGAGAAGCAAATACTACGTTCAATGTTTCATCACCATTCATCGCTATGATCACGCCGTATCTTATCGGAGTCCGATGGCGAACCGCTGTCTACTCACTAATAGCTCACGTAAAGCCAAATCACTCATTCAAGGGATTCAACCCAATCTAGTGCCAACATTTATGCACCCAGATACTCTGTACTGTACAGAGTCATTCCATCCTCACCTGAAATCCTGGGTACATCGCCGCCATGACCTGTCAAGAATGGCGAATTCCTATGTCGCCTGGTTACGGCCTTCCACGATGACAAGTACTCTGAATGTGGGTCCACGACAATAACCTCCAGACGTGGCAACAATCCAGAGAGAATCTTAGCCAGTCTCTTGGAAGACATGGCTTGGGATTGGCATACGTCGAGGTAACGGACGCTGTCGCTTTGTATGACGCGCCCATTCTTACGGCTTGACATGTATTCCAGCTGATTCCTGCGTGCAGCATTGAATGGCAGTGAGAGACGTTCAAGGTTCGGACAGTTGTTCACGAGATTTACAAGTGCACCAAGGGTGAATTCAGTTCGTGGCTTCAGCACTGTTTCATCCATCACCAGCTCGGCAGAACTTGGTTTGTCCAATAGATAAAACCGTTCCAGATGTGGCAGCCCATGGGTAATCGGGACAAGGGCATCATCTGTCCATGGCGTGGAGAAAAAACTACGATACATTTCGACAGTCAAAACCCGAAGGTTGGAGTATGGGTCTAACTTGTGGACGTCGGTGTAGAAGAAGAAGCCATGACTCAGACGGACTGATCGGAGCTGGCAGCAGTGATCGAGAATGAGGTCAACGACTTGTGAGTCCCCTATTGCATCACCAGGGATGTAAATAGGACTGGCAGAGAGAGAGACAAGGCTTTCAAAGTTAGCGCATCGGAACAACTCTGCAATGGACCGAAGGGTTCCTCCACACATGTCCAAGGCTTGTAGCTGCGAGAAGATTACACCTCCATTATTATGACTGTTGTCCAACGTGGGTCTGTCTGGAAGTCGGAAGGAAAGCTGCCTAAGTGCAGGCAGATGTCCGAGGTGCCATAGAATATCCCAGGAATCCAGAACACAGCTGAAAGACTGCAAAGAGCCCAGTTTTGGGAGCGTACTGCAAAGCACAGATGTCAGCTCTTCGTGTCTGTAAACAAGTGGGTCTCCACTAATTACTAATTTGCGGATACTCTTTATTGGTGGCAGGGCGGGGACGATCACGGGGACGAGGTCACAGTGCAAGTTGAGCACTGTAGGGCCGACTTCTACCAAGTCCATGAGCCAGCGCATGAGAGCATCTTCATGCTCCTTGGAGAGCTTGCCAAAGAAGTGGATGCTGGGATTGTCGAATATTGATAGATACAGCAAAGACGGGAAAAGATGCTCTGGACGCGGGGAATCTAAGAGAAAAGCGACCATTTGCTTAGAGTCGGAGGGATAGCAACATCCACTCTGCTTTCCAAGGCCAAAATGTAGATTATGAACGCGGCTCGCTAACCGTCTGAAAGTCTCCCGGTCTGCGGAATTGGGCGAATCAACAAACGTCACTTTCTGACGCCGCAGATTGGAGACGTGTCAGTGAGTTCTCCGCCAGATTTGGGGACCATGCTTACCGTATTCCGTCCACATTCCTGGTTCTCTACACAAGATAACTGACGAAAGATCGGAAGGAGGTTTGGAAGGGTCTCCCATATCAAATCCGTTGCTGGCCCAGTGAAAGTACGGCATGTCCTGGAAAGCGCGTATAACGTGTGCCCGTCGTCTACCCATCCGAATATTTCCCGAAGTACTTCGTCGATTTGTAGGCAGGAATGCATGGCTCAGCTTAAGAATGTTGAGAGGGGTTGTTCCAATACATGCACTTCCTATCTTCCGGTAGAGGGGGTAAATTACTACATGACTCCTCAGAGTAACAATTTGTCAATTGAGGGGTTGACAGGTGACGCTCACTGAAGTTGTCGACATCAAGCTTGACTCCACAACTTGAAGTGGTTGATGTCATCTGTTAACTGCTGCGGCCGCACTGGTTGTCCGTTTGTCATTGGTGACGAGGACAATGACAGGGACGTAGAGATGGCATAATGTGGAAGTGAATGTACAACCTAGGACGAGGTAAAACAGCCAGGGTATTCAAAAGGTGACCTGTTTGCGGTACAACATGAATGTTTTCACTCACAACGTTAAGTACAGACAGGGGCCTCAGCCCGACGAAAGTCATCCCGACTTTGAATTTAACTTTGGACTCCTCGCCATTTGTAGATAGAGCGAGATGAGAGAAACCTGGCAACACTGTTTTCTGACGTATTTTGACCTGTGAAGTCTAAATCCGAGGTCCATTTCACCAAAAAAAAGTCGTCCGAAGCCTGTCGTGTTTGTCCAATGTCCACAACTGTATGCCTTGGCTGTTACTCAGCTGCAGTATCTGCCTGCCTGTCGTTCAGCCGCCCTCCATCGATCATCAACTATGTTTCGCTCTCTTGTAAGTATTTTGACTGTTGTTCACTTTGCCCAGACTGAGTTCGTGCAGATGATAATTACACATCATGTCGCATTCCCAACAAAAGAAAGTGGATAGACTTTGGCACCTTCACATCAGTCTACCCACCCAACTGAACACGATCGGTGGGTCAGTAGTATAATAGCACATTTTGTAACGACATGTTGGTAGCTCCGTGCACATCATGATGCACAAGTTAGCCTGTTAGCACGTTGGGCTCTACTTGACAAGTCCCAAAACATGGTTGCAGAAGATCTATTTCCAGATTACACAGAATGGAACATGCTTGACATACGTTACAAGGACATGCTCAAGGCATTCAGAGCAGGTAAAGTATGGTCTCTCCTGCCAGAAATTTGTCTTGAGCTCATCGTGTTTGGCGGAAGTGTACGTGCACACGGGAATCAGATGACCCATGGTTTCACACCGGAGGAGATAACACAAGCGATGGACAGTCTTACGGGTCCTGAGAAGGGTCGGTTGCAGCGAATTTTCAGACATGTCAAGCATCGACTCCCTCGAAACCTTCCTGGCAAATGATCTCCATTGTTAACGAACCACCTAACACCCACCCCCCATGTTATTGCATTCGACACCCACGTTTTCCAAGGCATTGCATGTACTTGTCTGCTGCAGAGCCATCGTTGGTTTCATTGTCCTGTTGCATCATCCCATCCTGCCATACACTACAACTATTATGTATTCTTTTTGGAGCCCTCGCATTGTACGAATGACAAGTCTCAACGCCAAGCTACTCTTCGGACTTTCCATGTTCTCTTGTTTTGGACACTTCTTCTACCATTCGCATAAACGCTCGTGCTCGTGCTCTCCACATCATGATCCTTAATGAATCCTTCACTACAAACCTCAGAGGCCCCGTCATATAAAGCTTCAAGATGGCAAGAGTTTTCGACTGTGTTGCATTTCTTGGACTTGAGATACTGACTCGCTATTTCTGCAACTGCTGTAAGTGAACACATTATGCCCTATCCACTTAACTTCCTCAGCTTCTGGCAAGTGTACTACTCTCTACTAGGTCTGGTCTCCGTGACTACCAGGTTATGTAACGTATGCACTAACGACAACCCCGGGCCCGACAATTCATTGGCTCAGGCGGATTGTTCCCATACTTTCACCCGTTGACAAGTATTAGGTCAAAATCGACGAATCCAAACAGAAGCATGTAGTACCCATCCAGTCCGACCGTGGGCGAGGAGGACGATGAGAATGGATTTGAAATCTGGGAACATGCGCATTGTAGACTGATCACTGGTGCTTTAAAGAAACAACTCATCAGGCAGAACTATTCACACCTACACATGGTGGGGCTGGCCCGACGGGTCCGGAGGACATGGGTACATCTGTGCACCAATGGCATGGAAACCACCGGATAGACTGGCTATCAAAGATCTGAAGCGAGACAAGATCTAAGCAAGGCAGCATCCAGCATCTGACTTGCCAAACCAATTCAATGTAGCAAGTATCTGACAACCAGTGTGTCGTTCCTGTGGCGCACGCTCGGCGTAGATAACCAAGATGCGCCACTAAGACTAGCAACATACTAACTAAATATACATGTACGTACAATGGTTGTGTCGCTATATTCGCACTGCCCTCAGGGACCATATCTTACTTCCAAAGATACCGATTTGAATATCACAAAAATATTGATGGAAGTCACCCTATATTTAGCGCATGAAAGAAATAGCATTCGCCCTTGTCCTCAATTACTCAGAGGAAACCTGCATCGCCTGCTCTCCACCAGTCAAGGGATCCCCACCCACCGTCATCCACAGTCTTTAGAAACTCTGTGCTACATAGAGTCATTCCGTCCGTACCCCTTGAGAGCTTGGATACGTCATCAACACGCCTGAAGATTGGCAAATTCTTGTGTCGCCTAGCCACAGCTTTCCACGACGTGTATTCCGAACCTGGATCCACAGCAATGACCTCCAGACGTGGGAGTAATCCGGAGAGAATCTTCGCTAGTCTCTTCGAAGACTTGGTGGGGGAGTGGATTACATTGAGGTAACGAACACTGTCACATCGTACGACCCGTCCGTTCTTGCGACTTGACATGTATGCAAGCTGACTGTTATTTCTGGCATCGAACGGTAATGAGAGATACGTAAGTTTGGGGCAGTTCTCCACGAGATTGACTAGACCAAGAAGGGTGAACCCAGTTCGCGGCCCGAACCCTGATTCATCCGGCTTGTCCAGCAGGTAGAAGCGTTCAAGGTGTGGTAACCTGTGAGTCATATTGACAAGGCCGTCATCTGTCAATAATGTGGACCCAAAACTACGATGTAACTCGATGATCAAAACCTGAAGGTTGCAATACGGGTCCAACTTGTGAAGATCAGTATATCGAAACATGCCGTGTCTCAGACGGATAGATTGTAACTGGCGGAAATGACTGGGGATGAGATCGAGGACCTGTGAGTCCCCTACGGTGTCATCGGGGTTGTAAACCGGTGTTGCGGAGAGCGAGGTGAGTTTGTCAAAAGTGGTGCACCGGAACAACTCTGCAATGGACTGCACCGCTCCCTCACGCATATCGAGAGATTTGAGCTCAGAAAAGAGTACACTCCCGCTCTCAGGGCTGATCGACGAAATAGGTGTGCGAGGAAGTCGCATTGAGAGCTGCTTGAGTGCAGGTAGATGACCGAGATGCCAGAGGATATCCCAAGACTCCACGTCACAACTGAAAGACTCCAAGAGACTCAGTTGGGGAAGCGTACGATAAAGTACAGACGTCAGTTCTTCGCGTCCATAAATAAATGGGTCTCCACTGATTGCTAACTTACGGATGCTCTTTATAGATGGCAAGTCAGGGACGATAAGTGGGACGAGATCGCAGTGCAGGTCAAGCACTGTGGGGCCGACTTCTATCAAGCCCCTGAACCAGCGCACAAGAGCGCATCGACGCTCCTCGGAGAGGTTGCGAAATTGGTGGATGCTCGGGTTGTCAAATAATGATAGGGACCGCAAGGATGGGAAAAGGGACGCCGGATGGGGGGAATCTAAGAGAAAAGTGAACATATAGTCAGAAGTATACCAGCATCTGGACTGCTTTCCCTGTCCGAGATGCAGATTGCGTACGCGACTCGACAGCCGTTTGAACGTCTCCCAGTCAGCAGGGGTAAGTGGACGAACAAATGTCACCTCCTGCCAGTCGCAGACAAGGGACGTATCGGTACTCGTTCAGAAGAATGGGAATGAGGCTTACCGGGCACCATGCGCACACTTGACTCTTCACACAAGACAGTTGAAGGAGGATCGGCAGCAGATCCGTAAGGGTTTCCCAAATCAGATCGGTTGCAGGCCCACTGAACGTGCGGCACGTCCTAGAGAGCGCATATAGCGTCTTCCGGCCATCTATCCATCCGAATATTTCGCGAAGGACTTCGTCGATTTGGAGGGCGGGATGCATGATTCGTGCAAGAACGTGGAGGGGTTCCCGACACGCGCAGCTTAAGTATTCCAGGAAAAGGGGTTTAGTCTGCCAAGTATCGAGTCGTGACTCCCATCCTTAGGAGTCTATAGCTCGTCGATCGAGGGGTAATTAGTAGCATGCGGAACGACCTTAGAGGGTTGGGACAGGCGTACAGTACCGTAGTGGGCAGTCGCCTGACGTGCTACTCGTGCAACGGCGAGTATCGAAAGTGCGAGTTGTCGATCCTGCACCCAGCGATGTATAACCAGAGGTGGCTAGTAGCCTAGACCCTAGAGAGGGGTTACCAGATGCAGCCCAAAATTAGTCAGAACACAGCAAGCACTGGATAACACTAAAATTTGGCCATAGAGCCCCTTGTGGGGAACCGAATTCAATCGGATGGCATGCCCCATCTGTGCCTCGTGGCCGCCACCATCACTTCACGTCCTAATAACTCACTATACGTTAATCCGCACTTACATATGACCCCAAAACTTGCCAACTGTCCAAATATTACATTTCGAAAGCTATGCATGATGCACGTAGTACTACTCCTAAGGCATGAATGAAATACGCATGTCCGGAAGTTGCAAATCAGTATGTACCTTGCAGAAGTGTTTACCAAGTACCTTGCCAAGTGTTGACGAGGGGGATATACTTAATTAAGAATCGAGAGAAGAACTTGAAAGGACAAGTAAACGATAGCAAAGATGAGAGGAGACTGTTCGAACGTGATGTGCATGATACTTAGCTGGATCCAAAGGTCATTTTAATGCCCTTCCTCTTGCTTTCTTCCTAGACCCGATAGACCCGGCGGTGAAATCCTCCTCCCATCCCCTCCTACATCCATCCTCATCTCTGAGTCCGTACGCGGTCGCTTCCTCGACGACGGAGACATCAACATACCACCCACACTTACCCCACCCCCATTCACGAGTTTATCCACCATCCCTGCCTCTCGTTCCGCAGCAGCATATTCCCTCTCAGCAGACGGAAGCGACAAATGGAGCTGGTGCCCAGATGGCGGACCGTGACCCGGCGCAGCCTGCGAAAGGAAATCAAGCCAAGTATTATCACCGGACGGACCTACATAGTACATAATAGATTAGATCGGTGAACAGCAATAGATCAATCGCGAACCCACCTGCTGCTGTTGGTTCCTGCCGCGGAGCCCCTGCTGCGCTTCCGTGGGGTGGCGACTGGTGTGATGGTGTCGATGTTGCAGGCCCGTGCGTGGGCCAATCCAATGGTGCGAACTGCGGCTGCTGGGAAGATGTCATCGGTCGTTGATGGTGGTGTTGGTGATGTTGATGCGAGTGATTATTCGGGTCGTCAGCGGGGTCTAACATGGCCGGGAACAATTCATTTTGTGGCTGTGAGTGTGCATGGATGCTTTGGTGTGTCGTATGGGGATGAGGCGGACGAGTCTGCCGCATCAACTGGTGCGAATGGTGGTTGTGATACATTCCTGAGACATGACCATTGTCGTTTCCTTGGGGAAGCGGGTATGTCATTGATCGTTGGCTGTACAACGCACTCCTGGGTCCACCTCTCGAGGATGGAGGTGGGAAATCAAATGATGACGGCAGCGCAGTCGAAGGTGAGCCGAGATAGGTATTGTACGGCGGTGGAGGGCCGTTGTGGCGGTAGGCTGGCGATTGTGCGGAGGTCGGCGAAGGTAGGTAGCCGTTGAGCAGGGATTCGTCGCCTGAAAGTTTCCCAGCGCTTCCTGTGGCATGGTTAGTAAGAGCCAAGCAAAATGGGATTCAAAGAAAAACACAAGACTGACCATTTGTAGAGAGGGATGATCGGGTGGATGTGTGGCGTTCCGTCGAGATAGGAAGTGAAGGACCCGGACCTGTGGTCTGGATTTGTGAAGAAGGGTGAAGATGCATTGGGGGAGCGGGCACAGCTACTGGTCTGTGCAGTCCATAGTCGTTGACCTGATCAGAGCATGAGGGACATTGTCTGGATGAACGTGAAAGTGATGACACATACGTCTACACTTGTAAGGCTCGAGTCCGTTGAGGTCGGCGGGAGGGTATTCTTTCCATTGCTGTGTTCGTGCTTTAGTTTGAGGTTGGTAGTCCTTTTGATAGTGTGGCGCGAGTCGTGCTCGTCGTCGTCACCGTCGTCATCATCGATGTCCGCAGTATCATCTATTTTCATGCTGTTGGCATTGTTGGCAAAGTCGTGCGGTGTGCGGGTGTCATTTTCGCCGTCATACTTGAAAAAGTAAGCGTTCAGGTCGATGAATACAACAGATAATGGACTTACTTGAATGTGACGTTGGACGATGTCGTGGACGTCGCCGGAGCAGTACTGATATAGCTTTACGTGATGGCCAGGGCGTTCCTCTGGACGTCGTGAACATGCAGGGAACGAGAGGAACGGCAGCAAGACTCACGCACCGAATATGATGACTGCAACCTCGACGGAGCAGAGAACCCCTAGTTCGTATGCTTTCTTGAAGAGTCCATTCTTGCGCTATGAAACGGTACGCCATCGTAATGAACGACGATAATAATATAATTGAGCGCCAAGCCACTGGGAGCAAAAATAGCATAGGTAGGTTACCTTTAAAAAAGTGACAGAGCGATTACGCTCGTGCTATGTTTAAGAGACGAGAATCAGTAACAGAAACATATGTCAAAGATGGAACGGCGAGAAGAGAGACATGTATAAATGGAGGAGAGACGCGCACGCATGTGTTTGGGGCACGCCGCGCAGTACATACGTCAGAGAAAGAGAGAGTACGTACGGTGATGGGTTGGATTTCAATCTTTCGCCTGCCCATGTTGATGATAGAAGGAAGAAGATACGCAGGAGAGGAGGGAAAGACAAGAGAGGGAAGATGGGATGAACCTTGCGAGTTTGTATCTTCTCCTCGCACCTTGTAAATTCCGCGAGGGTGCCGAAAGCAACAGCTGCAAACGGCGCTCAATCAGATTTCAGATCGATCACTCCTCCGGACAATCTCCGGATTTCCTGTCCATTCTCATCCTTGGTTTCATTGGGTTCCCTCGGATTCCCCCCACTGCCATATCAGACCATCGTAGACAAAAATCAACCGCCCCTGCGCTTGTTCGTTTATCCAGCTCACTTTCCGTTCCGAACTGCTTTCCTTCTGCCATCGCGCACATCTCGCTGGGTCTCCCCTCCAACCCAGCCAAAAAGACCATAACCTGTCCTTTTTTTTCACACCCTTGTCATCCACCCATTGGTCGTCTGATCTCCCCACCTCCATCGGAACTATCGGGATCACGCTATGGGTTGCTTGTCCTTCCCTCAATTTGCACTTCCAAAGCAGCCTTAGCCATCGATCGCATCCTGCCACTGCATCTTCAACACTTTTTCCGCACAAATCTTCTTGGGAGGGTGTTCCGGCGGCATGGCCCTTGTGATGGGGTCACTGCAACGGGTCGCCATGTACCTGATCGAGCAGTGCAACCAGCAACCGACGTCATCGCTCCCCACCAGAAACTACCCCAAAATAACCCCATCCAAAAATAATTAGCCATTAATCTTGCATGACTCATCCTTTTCTGATAAGCAAACTTTGCAGTTCATCGACTTACCATTAACGTCAGGGTCGACTGAACCACTATCACCGCAAAGCATGCCTGTGAGTTCATTTGATGCCACTCCATCCTATAGTGGTTAAGATGCGCAGCTGGGAGCCTGTGACCAACGCGAGGAAGACTGGACCATTTGGCAGCGGAAATGCTCGAACACGGTTGCATTCATCGTGATCACTGGCCAGTTGGCTCCATGCTGCACGTCCTTACCGTGTGACCATATCCTTGTTCTCGGACACCTCCTTCCTGTTCCTGACCCACGTTTATTGCCTTTCAAGTACTTTTCCGGTCTTTTCCGCGCCGCCTATCACACCTTTTCCTTGACAATACAGCCCTCAAATTGAACCTACATCGTTTATCCAAAACTGCCGCGTCGACGACCGTTCGCTGAATATACATGTCTTTTTTTATTTTCGGAGAGGCATAGTGGTATTTTCGGCCATGATATTCGCTGCGTTTCTCGACTATGTATTTTTGCTTCTTGCGTGGTCCCGACAAAGTACATAACTCTCCACCGCGTTAACCATTGTTCCCGAAACCTAATATCCTCCACTCCTGCTGCTTCCCCCCACATCTACCCGTATGGTGGGACCAGCCTTCGGCCACACATCTATCCGATATCGATATCGATATCATCCCTTCCACCGGTGTCTAACTAACATCCTCGAGACGCTCATACAACAGACCCCTTAGGTAGCGATGGTGAGATGGTGAGATAGGCTGCACTGCCAACGACAGCCACCTCCAGCATATTTCTCTCGTCGACGCGTGGCTGGCCGCGGGGCCCAGAGCTGAATCCCTTTCCTCGTTAGGTAGACTGCAGCGCAGTCCCGCGAGACCCACGCCCTGTCACAGTCTTCTCGATCCACACGATGTTGTTCCTCATTCCTCTCCACCTGCGGCCAACCACGACGGCACAGCAATCTCCGCTTGTTGTCCTCGGACTCCGAAGAGTCGTACGCACATACTCGTGTCATATCATTATATTACACACGAGTTCGAAGGCCATCATTCGAAAGAACACACGAAAAGGCAAATCAGTCTTATCTCAGGCTTTCATAGGCGCTCGGCGATATGTCGGTGCTTAACGATGCATCGATGAAGATTATAGAATCTCCTCGGCGCTGACCTGTCCTTTTCCTCCCAGTGGTCGTATGTACACTCATAGCTGAGGCGCACGGCTTGTCGGGGAGCCGCTTTGTAAGCGCCGTTTACCCGCATGCTAGCATCCGATGTATCCCCTTCATAGACGAGGATTATCGATCTTAGATGTAACCTCATACCATCGCATCATCTTTCAGCCAAGCTGCATCGCAGCATTCAGCGCATCTTTTGATTATCGATTTCGATTATCAGCATGGAATCCCAGTGCCAGGTTACTGGATTCGTAACAGCTGTGGGCGGGCGGCGGGCGGACAGCCGAGCTCGTGGTATAGTTGCCGGGCGTCCATGTCGGTCATCCCTCGGCCTGTAATCTCTGCTTTCTTCCCCTCAAACCCCGCGGTTCTTCTCCCAATTTCAAATCAGCATGTGGAAGGGGTTGTAAGGGTTCCGTCGAGTTTAGTGAACGAGCAAAAAGGTATGGCCGATATTCCAGTGGCGATTAAAGTTACCATATTCTCGGTGGTTGCAGAAATGTCGTAAGCGATAGAAGCGGGAAAGTGGCCAGGTAGGGAATCATTTCCATTGCCAGCGGGGACCTTCAGGAGCGATAGAAGCACACCTCTAGAGTTCAACTCTCATTATCGGAGCTGAAAAGATGTCACTTGGCTTCAGAGAGGATCATGAATGAAGGGAAATTACGGCTAGATCAGGCCAGGCCTAGCGACGGCCGACCAGCTAATCAACCTCTGAGCAGCCAATCATCGTCGACTCTCAAGCGAAAGAGTTTTTTTTTTTTGCTAATCAAGGTTGTCAAATGTTACCGATATAGTGTGCATGCAGGGTCAAGATATTATCATGAATGCACGCATGGTTTGCACACACAACATGACGTAGAATGTCAGTCCCTCGCGGGTACGTATCATGTATCTTGTTCGACTCCCCACACCTGTGTCTTTTTCACTATCAGCGTGGCGTGACTGAAAAGAAAGGGGGTGGTGGGTCTATGGGTTACACATTGCAAACAGCCTTCCTGCGTGCAGATAGGATAAGGCTCCCTTCTGACTTTTATTGGTTTAATTAGGTTTTGGTATCTCTCCCTCGCACAAAGCAAGTCCATCTTTGTCCCCTGTCCCTCTTCTATCAGACGTGATTATCAAGCCTGGCGTGCTCGTTCGTCATATGTCGTGTCTGGTTCTTGATCGCTATTGTGGGCAGGGAACACGGTGAGCTTTGTAACATGCCAAGCCTTGGCGCGTGTTCAACGTGACCAATACTGTTCACAGGACTTGCAGGGACTCAATTGAATTTGCACCGTGCGTGGTCCGAAATCATAGCGTAGTGCAGCCTTTCGTGCGTACTCATCCACTGGTCGTACGAGCACTATCCTTACCGTGGGTGGACAAGCAGGGTAGAGGAGCGCGAACCTGAGATCTACGGCATGGGTAAGTGGAGGATGTAATTAATATATTCCCAGTGGCGGAACTATGTTGCGTCCACTATCCAGAGCACTTGCGCAGTATCCATACATGCCCAGAACGTCCCTTGTTTGTGGAGCAAGTTGGAACGCTGTTTAATCGAGGTGAAGGCAGGGACGTTCGAGCCTGGAAGGGTAGCATGATAGTGCTCTTCTAGCACACGACCATTCTCGCACCCTCAAATCCGATTGGGACACTCTCCATACATAGTTAAATGTACGGGTCCAGATCCCTTGACCTGCGGACAAGGACGACAAGCGCAAGGCCTGCACCTCACTTAAATGGCTCAAACGCTGAGATTTCCGAGGGATTCGAGTTGAAAGGAACCCGGGTTGACCCCAGCCTTTGCATGTGCACATGTACATGTGATCGCACCAGCTCAGTAGCACCCCAGTTATCAGTCCTTCGCCAAGTGTCCGGGAGAACAACTGCAGAATATGGTATGGCATTTGCATGCGATAGACCATCACTCGTGACTACCCATCACGCAGTACGTATCGCCTTTCGGCCAGTACTATCTCCCGTCCACCCATAACCTTTGATTATGGGCATTTAATTTCCTATTCTCAAACGGTGTAGCGAAAAGCACGGACGGAAAGGTGACAGCACTGACATTTAGGTTACATCGACATCCAATGTAGCTCATCCTGATTTGTCGGCCTGTCAGCGGCGTGTGCACTTTGGTTCAGCTGCCATGAGGGAGTCTGCTAGCATCCCCTTACCCATACGCCGCACACGAAGCGTCTGGCCCGTTATCGTTTCCGCTGTGCACCCGTATCAAGGTTTTAGAAAGGCGACCAGAACTGGACCTTGTATCTTCCAATGGGTGACATGCGCTTGAAGCTGGCATGGGTGGTGTTCTACAGCAGCAACATGGGTGCTCTGTCGGATCTGGACTGCGTCAATGGCGCACTCCAGTCGTGTCTGATACTGGGTGGAATAAGCAGTACCAGTAAGTTTATTTCCTCGATAGCCTGTCTCTCAGAGCCCAGTATAGTATCACAAGAAACATAATATTCTTTTCGGCCGATAGATGATAGGAGGTGTCGAAGAGTAGGGTGGGAGGGGGCAACTGATAATCTATTTTACGCAATGACATGGGCCATGGTAGGGCAAGGGCTTGGGACGACACGAGCGTTCGATGCGGCTACGACCCTACATCGTGCCTGGACCCGCCATCGAAACGGTCGTTTGCCTTATTCTTGTCGACAACCTGCATCCGGCCCATGTCAGGTTCCTCTTACCCCAAAGAAACCAAAAGGGAAACCATCGGGCCTAGATTTAGGTCCATCCAAGGACAATAAGAAGAACGTGGAGAGAATATCAAATGTACAGATAGACGGACATACGATAGATGGAGGTGGGTTCACAGGCTTGACAAGATGTGGTGTGTCAATTTCCATTCTAGTTTTAAGTGAAGAATGGTAAGTTGGAAAGCGTACCGTGTATACGGGTGGTCGAAATGGCCTTGGCAATTCATTGTCATCACTTTCGGTCTTGTTGTCATTGTCATTGCCGTCTCCATGGTAATGATAGGTGTCATCTTGTTTCCCAGGTGCTTTTGCTGTTAGGGGGGGGGGGATGACAATGGTGACATGGGCAGTGCAAGGTCTATTTTCTTGGACGAAGGGGATGCGTCTGACCATCTGATAGAGCCTGCACCGTGCTGTCCAGATACTTTACCGCCAACGCTTGAGGAGGTCGCCTGAGTCGACATAGATGGACGTTGCAGTAGTCGACGGGGACCTGGTTGTGGCTGGAGCGGACCGTGCAACTACTGATCCATGCCAGGGGTAGGCACCCTTTGCCTACTCCTGGATACAGTGCAAAATATGCACAGGAGATCCAACCCAATGGTGGCCGACAGTATTAGCCGGAAGTTATATATACATGTATGAATAAGGATCAGACAACATACCGACTACAACGGTAGGTATTGCGACGAACAAAGCTGAGGTCTGGATATCATAGTTGAGCAGAAGAGGCGACAAGCTAGAGGCGGTCATTGGCAGCGGTCCGATAACGGCACACAAAAAGGGCAGTACGAGCGTGGAGCCACACGAATGGGCGAACATAAGGGCGATGGCGACCAGATGAAAAACGACATCGCCATCGCCTTCGTCCTTTGGCGGTACACATTGTGTAGTGGGCCTGGATTGCGCTGGAGAGGAAGACCGAGGCGCAATGGAAGTTTGCTAGGCGTTGTGTCCCATGGCGTCTATTGTGACTGTTTGCACGACGCGGGATCAAGTTTAGTCCGATAGCAATCATCTAAAACACGTGATTGCTTGGGCAGAGAATTCAAATTCTGCGTACCGCAGCTTTCTTGGCAGTATGGATCCGTTCCGGCCTGTGAACCAGACTAGCTGCGAGCATCGGCACCTGCCTTCCAACGACTGGGAACAGGAGACTTATTCCGTGTCGTTGTAAGTCAGGTTACAGAAGCATGGGATCTGGGAGGGTAGAATCTCTAGGTAGTATGGAGACATATGACGAACTCCAGACCTATCACATGGGTATTGGAATCTAGCCCAGAGAAGTGCCTCAGCGGCAATATTGACCTTCGTCGTGATCTCTTTGTCTTCTCGTGATTGTCCGTTTCTTGAGTGGTTTTCCCTGCTCTGCTTCATACTCCTGAACAGACTGCCTGATGTGTCTACGCCGTTCCATGCCAAATTCCTGTGCATCCCGGTGCGCCTGTGCCAAGTTGGCAGCTGCACTTCTCTGCTGAGCCTTCCCTGGAGCCATGATCGGTACCATCAACATTCCGATGCACTCCACGGGTCAAACAAATGCTTCTCAAGCTTTGCCCAGTGTGGACCTTGGAGATGAATGGGCTTACCAAAGTTGTGATACCAATTCCCCGGAGAATGGCGCCAACATCATGTGCCATTGCGTCGGATACATGCGGAGACTGGACCCCATGGTCAGTCCATCACCTGCACTTGAATTTCTCATGGGTCGAGAATGAATCCATGCTTGCCTGCGTGTGTGTATCCTCGTTGAAACCTCTCGTTTCCATACCACCCGGGGATCTCCGGTATGATCTGGGTCGTCGTCTTCGCGCAATTTCTGCGTAAACGAGGTCATCAAAAGCTGCCGGGCCGGCCTGTCCCGGGCGTTTCAATATGTCATATGCACGTTGGAATGCTTGGAACCGGCTTGTACGTTCCGCGTGCGGGAGGGATCGGACGTGCGGTGAGTCGGGGTGGTAAAGCCTTACGAGTTCATAATCTGTGAAAAGAAAACACAATTTGATGAGTCAGGTATTAAGGTTGCGTAGATGGAAAACCATACTAACGATGCGCTGTCGCATCACTAGCTCGCTATTTGTTACACGTCACAGGTATACTCACATCTAGCTTTAATTTTCTCCTGTGAAGCATTTCGAGGGAGATGGAATATTTCGTGAGGAGTCGGATGGCGGTGAGTAGGGAAAGGATAAGGACCACAGAACGTTGAGGCATGCCTGACAATAAAGGGTACTCGGATGGTAGATTGAAGGATGCAACTGCGATAACTTGGGGTATGCAATGACATCTGGTGGAGAAGGCCTTTCGATAGCACTTGTGTACCCGTCTAAGTACGCTACAAAGCATCGCGAGGAAAGCCATCGTATCACGTGTTATGACACGTTGATTTGGCTGTGTTGACCCTGCTGAGGCCGGTCATTTCGCTGAAACCCTGTTATTTGCTAAGACGGCGCCCTTCAGTCACAGCTTTCTCTGGAAAAACTATGGAAGAGATGGCGTACATGTATGTGCCGGAGGGTCGTCCTCTTTTTGCTCTTTTGAATAAGTCCCCTCGTCCGCGTGTCCCGAAGACTCTGCAGCATGCATCGCTGTCTAAAAATCGACGAGATCCTACGGGAAATATTTGGTTTTACTAAGGCACGCAGGTCACTGTGTTCCCTAGCTCAAACCTGTCGCACATTCAATGGACCAGCCACAGATCTAATTTGGGAGACCCTCACGGATCTGACCCCGGTCCTGCAACTGTTGTCCTCCGTGAAACTTGAAGAGCACAGAATGTCTCCGGTAAGCACCATTCTTTTGGAACGGATGTAACAAATAAATCGTCGTCCAGGAGACATTGTCGCACTGCAATTCCGCGGACTGGAGTGCACTCATACAGTTGTCAAGTCGTGTGCGCAGACTACACTTCCAAATGGATGTGTTGTTCACTGCGGAAGACCTTTCTCCGTCGGTCACTGCACAACGTTTATGCCATGTTTCACATGCGCTCGGCCCAGAATTTCTCTTCCAAAACCTACGCGAGCTTTCATTGGAAATGAACGCCACCGTACCATTCGATGGTGCAGACGCCACATTCCCCACAGATTACAAGAATTCCATCATACATTTTCTCCGTGTCCTGATGCGACTGGACCTCTCTGCACTTAGAATGAATTTCAATGCTGCACGGTTTGTTCACCTGAATTTGCCGACCTTCCCTACATGTCCGCGGATGCATTATCTGGATATGGAAGGAAATTCCTGGCCTGAGGAACACGAATTCTCGTCTGAGCTTTCTAAGATGGTTCTCAGATTGCCTTCGTTGGAAGTCGCTAGGTGCAATAGAAACTCCTGGGAGGTCCTAAACTGTTTTGCTCAGTTAGACGCACTACGACAATTGTGGGTCGATCTTCCTGGACAAATAAACCCCTCATATCGTCCAAACACGGGAAGGAACGCCTTTCCGCAGCTCACGTTCCTTGACATGACCACCGGAACTCTCCAATCATCTGTAGAGTTCCTCCGCTTGACCGCGCTCGACGACCTGACCGATTTGAATATGTCATGTATCTACGTCAGCTTCAACGAGCCAACCTACGATGCGTCAGAGGACATCCAAGGCTTACTCGCTCTGATACCTTCTCAGTGTCCCAAGCTCGAACCAATACGGGTGAACAGCGGTGTCTGCCCACTCGCACCTCTCCCGTGGGTTCTGGACATGTCAGTCTTATCACCTTACCTTGCCCTACGAAACCTCAGAATTTTGGACATCGAGACGCACTACAGTCCTGCACTGACAGACGACGATCTTGCGCAGATGGCCAGGGCATGGCCATGCCTCGAACAGCTCCACTTAATCAAAGAGTCAGGGTGGAAACTGCCAACGGGCCTTACTTTTCAGGGTGTTGTCTCCCTTGTGGAGTACTGCCCTAGGCTAGAGAGCTTCTCGTTGGTATTTGATGCCACCGCGGACGTGCCAAGTTGCATTCCGAGACGTCCGGATGGAATGATCATACAGAATCCAGGGGTGCGGTATATGGATGTATGCAATTCACCCATCACGTCTCCAGTGAAGGTTGCCGCATTTCTTTCGAAATTGTTGCCGGGTCTGAAACTTATCGGCGTCGACCCCTACATAAAGTACAGGGTACTTTGGACAGAGGTGGCCGCACAGCATTGCGGATCGCCACAGGTTGAGATGTACGGACAGGCAGACTTCCGATCTGGATGCTATGGGCTCCAGAAACTCATCAAGGAAGTTGGGGAGGAGTGGTGGTGGACGTTGGAACCTCAGAGCAACAGTGGTAGTGACGAGCTTGGGGATGATGGTGGGTTTAGAGGAGTGCGGCGTAGCGGGAAGAATTCTATCCTCTTACCATTCCGGAGTTTGTCTGCACTCTGAGTGACTGCTAAAATAGTTCCCGTTTGGTTTAGGAGTATTGAAAACTTCTGTAAGCGCATAGTGTAATTCGACGCTTTTGCAGATGCTGGTATCGCCTTCTATTATGTGGTATATATTTCTAGAGAATGGACTCTAAATTTTTATATAAAGCTTTTTCATGCGTATAATGCTACACAGGCCCAAATCTGGGCAACCCAGGATACGGAATAAACACCACCTGTGGACAACCCTCCTGACATTATTTTGATAGGCCGGGAACGACCAAGGAGAAATGGTGCGAGACAGTCAAAGTGGCCACATACGTCCTTTGTCCCACACGAAACTTGGAGCCAGTTCTGGAAGCGCCCCTATCCTCAAAAAGTTCCCCCGTTAAAGGCCAGATTGTTGTGGATCTCTGAATGTAGCCCAGCGTACGGGGTTCAAGAACGAGAATTCCTCCTTGTACGGCTTAAACAACTCTTTCCACGCACGCTGCGCATTTTTCCCAAACTTGAATGCCGGATGATTCATCGCTTCTTCCCTTGGAAGCTCGATGCTGTTGGTGATGATAAGGATCTTGGGAACCCCTTCACTGTCAAAGACAGTAATCGCCCTCAGTGGCATTCCCTTCCTCATAAAATACGTATATATGTTGGATGATAGATGATGTGTGCCTTAGAGATATATCTCGTTGGGCGCATGCCTACTTGCCCAGGCGTAAGCATCCTCCAGTGAAAAGAGAAATCCGCCGACGACGAATGTCATAGTGATTGAAAACATAAAGGCTGAGGGAGGGATCAGTGAAAATATGGTTGTCTCGAACCTGGGTGCCGTGTGGTGACAACTGTCGCGATAGGAGGGACGAGAGGATTTGTTCTGATATGTTTTGCTCAAATCCTACTAATCATAATTTTAGAGGAACGACTCCTATCTTCCTCTCTTAGAGTCTGCCTACGGGAGACTAACTAATCGTACTACGCATCACTGTGGAACGCCACGCTCTAATACGCTCGTATCCATGGTAAGTTCTTTTGCCTTCCCATGTCCGGCTAAGGTTTGCAGGACCGATTTTTCGTGCTGACTAGCTTCTCCAGCTAGCTGCGCTTCCTCAACTTGCTTCGAATGGATGGTGCTGAGGCTTGTATGCCGTCACTGTCGCCGTCGTCTCCGACCACGTTTCGTTCGTCGTCGCTGCTGCCCATCCACTCATTCTCAGCGACTCTCACCCCCATCTCCTTGCATGCACTCTCGACTTCGCGCTCGACCTGATCTAAAGGTAAACTTTCGACTTGGGATCTCCAGGGCTTTAGTCGGTGTATGCTGTGACACAAATACGCTGACATCTCCAACACTAATCCATTTCCATCGAATAGCGGGCTGGACCATTCAATTTCAAGTCTATCAGGTGAGTTTCCCGCCTTCGACCTGTAACGCATTCTGATATTCTTGAATGCATTTGCTGTCATTTTTGCGTTGTCCGTGATGCTTGATGTGTCCGTGCACTTGCTTGACCCGTCTGTGCGGTCTCTGGCGCCGTTCGACTCATCCGCGCGGCATCTCGCACTTCTAGCACCCTCAAGTAAGTTTCGTACCTTCCGTAACTTTTTTTGGCGTTTATTGATTTTCTGTGGTCCATTTGCAGGCATTATCGCATCGTTTGCAATGCTGGACACGTTCGCGTGGATTCTGACACCGCTCCATGCATTTGAGTTTCCTCTTGTACCTCCAACACTCGCGCATGCGCTGTCAGCGAGTAGTGTTTTTTTTGCGGGTATACTTGACATATCTAGGTCCACGTTCAACGATGATGTCGAGACTACTCTCGCCTGCAGATGCAAGAGCAGATGCATGACGATGATACCCACCTACCAGATGCATGAGCCCATGCACGACAACGACGCCCACGTACCGCGACTGCTGCCGGCGGTCGACACCTGACAACAATGATCTCGTACAACTGAAGAGAGAACACAAGAAAGCGGCATATTTCGTCTGAATTCGGGTGTTCACCAGTGACTCAAGACCGGAGAGTCAGGCGGAGCGTATGCTGCATATACTACATCTGAGTTCATCGCAACAGGAGAGCATTGTTGCGTACTGCGCGTCTCGACACTCCGCCTAAGATTGGATAGGAACGTGAAACGGATCCGAACGTTTTATTCTACGCCGCGTGACTTACCCGTTCCCGAAGATTGGATAATTCTGATGGCCTGATTGTATTCTGATGGCCTCATTATGATTATGGGTGAGGCTCTGAGACCAGCCACAAACTAGCGTCCCATTAGCCTGAGCACGTGAACGTACGGGACCAGTGACACCTGTTGCGAAGGAGGTTGTAGATATAGAGAAAAGGGTGTTACTTCGACGAGGTGGACCTTCTCATGCTAAAGAAGGGTCGACAGAGATGGTCGTGATTCGTGAGTGGAAAAACTGATTCCGGCGGTGCAGGGGAAGGCTGGTGGTAGGGTTGCAGGTGATCAAACTTAACCCTGTGACTATGGACCGTTTGTGCATTTTCAATGGTATATTATCGTCGTTAGAGGACACCAGACGACTAGAGCTATGAAGGGGTCCAATAGGGGCGAGATCATTACTTTTGGATGCATTTCACGAGTTCTTTACCGCAGCCAGTGGCCCTGATCGACTGGCTTCACCATGGCCGACTAGCTCAGTTGGTTAGAGCGTCGTGCTAATACCTCGACTCTGTGGCTGGCCTAGTTACCCTTGGTCGGCCATGGATCGCTACGCGAAGGTCTTGGGTTCGATCCCCACGTTGGCCATTCTTTTTGATTTCTGACATAATCAATACTTTGTACGGCTATGAAGTTCAACTTCAAGGTTCAACTCCAACCACGATGACAACTTACTCTGCCTTTTTCTCGTCGGGTCTGCTCGCCCCATGCATCACCAGGCCATCCACGCCACCCTTGCACACGCTCCCTGTTCCACCCAGTCCAATTGACCGCGAACTGAGCATCACACCCACTCCATTGAGTCCCACCACCCCACAAGCAAAAGCGTCCCGTGCAGGCGCTGCTCCTGGTGAGCGTCCCCGCGCACTACGCAGACGTCGTTCAAGCATGAATGTCGCTGCGGGCCCCATGGCAGTGATCAAGTCACCCTCTCGCAATGTCACGAATGCATTGCACCGCACAGGCGTCATGTCTCCCTCTCGCAGCCGAGCAAGCAGCATCAACGAGGCATCTGAGAACAACAGCCTCTTTGGCAGGCTGAGGAGCGGGAGTCTCAGCATGATGCCATCCATGCGGTACGTCCTCGTCTTGTTGATTTACACCATGCCACTGACGAGCTCACACACACCATCAGGACGCGTCGCACCATTCGTCGACCTGTACCCATTGCACCTCCACCCACTATCCCCCTTCCGGCTGTCCCACCGCCCTCGCCCTCGCCCAAATGCACCAACACGATGCTGTTGCCTGCCCTTGTTGTACCTGTCCCACGTCAACCGCTTTCGACGCGCGCTTCGCCCATCGATAACGCAGGAACCCTCTTTTCATCCGCATTAGCTTCTCCCACGCTGCTCTCCCCGACGCTTCTCAGCCCGGATTACGCTCCGAAGTTTCCGACGAGGATGCTCCCTTCTCGTGCTTCGAGCCCCGCCATCCCCATCCCTGAGCAGATGGACTACTTTGAGAACATGGCTGACGTGGAAATGAACGATAATTAGAAAGGATCCAAATACAAAAACGGGGCTGGACTGGGCTTGATGTCCTCTGAACCCTCTCTTCTTCGGACGGTCGTATCGACGGGAACACGTGTTCTCAGTTGTTTTTTCATTTCTTCTCGTGCCTTCTTATCCCCGATCCTTTCTTGAGTTATTATATCAATTACTGTGCTAGACCTAATATCCCTGACCCTCCACTTGTACACTGTCTATGCACGCTCCGCCTCGCTCTGTCTTCCCTCTAGTTTGGCTGGTCTTTTACTCCAGGGGGTTTGTCCTTGTCAATGTATGTTGTCGCTGTTCCTTCTGGGTACCGAACATAGACTCGTTTTGTGCTCGTCGCTATCGAAACTGGCGGTGCTGCATGTTGGAGTCATTAAACGCGCTGCATGAAGCCATGCACGTGACCAATATCAACCATATTCCCAGACTTCCCCAGTTCCCGATCAACGAAGCACGAAACAAAGACATGATACATGATACAGAAAGACAGACATTTTACCTGGGCAATACTTATATCCACAAAGATTAACTATATAGCTACGCACAGACTGCATGCATGCACGTGTGCGTATGTTATGAAATGATCCATGTCCGCACATATGTAATGAATACTGCTGGCATTTCCCTTCCACTTCTAATCCTCGTCTTCGAACCGCAGAATTTGCGCGTCCTCGTCGACGGGTACATCTCGGTATCCCCTCCGCGCCCGTACATCAGCAACAAGCCCATCCACATTCGACACCACATATTCGTACGCGATTCCTGCCAGCCCAAGTAAGAACCACGGAACAGACGCGATCGTATCGAGTACGTTCGATCCAGACCCGTGGAGCCCACCCAATGTGCGTGGATGATCTGGACTCGGGAGTCGGATAGTTCTGCACGTGCAAAGGTGAGTATGGGAAGTAGAAGCGAAGGGCTGAGAAGATACCCACCCCCGTGCGAGTCCGCTCTTCTTGTACCACCACCACGCGACCAGCGCAGTCATTGCGAATGGGAAGAGTAGAATCGTCATCCAGAAGAACGTGCTGTGGCCTCTCAAACCCGGGCAGAGATGCCGCGTGCCCTGATCTGGCCGGAATCCTCCCTCACAACTCGAATACGGGACCTTGCGATACGCCGTTCGCTCGTACCAGTACTCGTCGTTACCGCGACATGACTCATCACTTGGGAGAGGTGTCGTCCCTGCAACTAAGACACAATTTCCGTCGGCATTTTTGACGTGGTTGAATTCGCTGTCCAGGCGTTGAGATAAAACTGCATGACGAGCATACCATCACTGGCACGCACCATTCAAAGTCGTCTGCTGTGCATGCGCAGTTACGCACGAACTTTTCTTCTACTTTGGGGATATTACCCACAATGCAGTTTGCATTGCGCTTGCGACGGTGGTAGAGCGTCTATATCCGCATGACCATCAGAACCTGAGGATCTCAACACGTACAGGGGAACTCACCTGACGCCCGAACAAGCAAACCTCTTGCCTCTCTTCGCTTGGGCTCCACAGCTCAAAGTCGTCGTGTCCCGGATCGTCTACATTCAGCACGCCTGCACAAAAAAGAACATCAGAACCGCACTGCTGACCTCCAATTCGACGCACATTGTTTGTGTGTCAACGACGTAAAATCAATATGCACAATCGATGACGCCCTCGTCTGTGGCTTATATCCCAACAACATAAACTTGCGGCTCGTATCCTCCTGCACAGTCACAATCGCCTTAATGCGCAACTTCTCCTGACTGAACTGGTACTCCCGCCACGTCATGCCCTCGTCCGTCGTGAATAGCACGTGGTCCGTCGGCCCTTCATCATTGACAAGTAGAATGATCGATCCAGAATCACCGAATTCCCAGAGATGCGCGTCTTTGTGGACTTCTTCCCATGTAAAGCCGCCATCGCGTGAGAGGAAGGTGTCACTCTCGGTGTATGGAGCGAGTGTCTCGCCGACATTGCCAACAGCCATAACAACACCGACGACGGAGGGACTGCTATACGTCGCACGAGCATCGGTGCGCTCGGTATACCCATGAACATGCAGCGCACAGCTCTGGGTCATCCGACACGTCAGCTGAGGAAAGCTGCGGAGAGCGAGGAGCCGACTCACCGTAGTCGAGCACGAATATGATTGTCCGAGCGAGTCCTTGGACGGTGGCGTCAAAGGCTTCCACGTACCACCTATCACCAGACACGCATCAGCCCACCGCAACACGCATAAAAGCGAGGTCACTCACCATCATTATGCGTGATCCGGCTCTGCAGCGCCTTCGTCTTTGTGAGCACCGCCTCGGCAGGATTCGCAACGACATTGACGAGCGCAATACCGTCCAGGCCGACAAACTTTTCAAAATCGACGTACCCGAACTCATCGCGATTCACGTTCTCGACGGACAAGCCAAAGTATGTCCCGTTCGAGTTGGACTTGAGGATGTTGCCCCAATACGGCGCGGGCCAGTCGCTCATCGTCATGTGTAAAAAGATGGAGTCAGTGCTGGATTCAAGGATAGTGTATGCCTATGGGGAGACGTGGTAAGCGAAAATATAGGACGACTCGTGCAGCTACGTACATGTGTGTCGGGGTGCATCCCAGGCGGGAACTGTCCAGTTGCAAACGTCCGGCCATCGAGCGAAACTTGGATATCGAGAGAATTCCGCTGTGGTAGGTACTATATACAAGATTAATAGCAACACTACACCAAAAACGGAAGGACCACGCACCTCTGCAACGATCAGGTACTCCGAGAACTTCGTAAACCCAACAACATGATCAAACAATTTTGTCTTCTTCCCATAATAATCCCTCCCAGAAACAAACTGCAGCGGGTTATCCTTCCCGAACAACCGCTGAGAGCCCTCCTTGTTCAGATATGACTCGCAAAGAATCTGCGTCGCATCGATGCGCAGATCCTCGTCTCTGGCCCATGCACAGTTAACAACATAATCGTCGATGAAGTGCCATGTGCGTCCATGATCACGGGTATACCCTGCCTGTGCACGGCACCGCTCGCCAGCACCCTCACAGTCCGCATTACCCACCCATATCAAGCAATCAGAACGAGGTTGGAAACTCAGTACGCTCGCATGGAATGTATTTGGGGGGTTAGGTGCGGTCTGGGGGTGCCAGTATCGCCCGCCGTCGGTCGTATAGTAGTATTTAGTAGTATCGGTAATGAGGTAGGCGCGGTCGCTGGCGTGCGTGTGCATGTAGAATGCGAGGAACCGTTCGTCAGGGAATTTTTGTTCCCAGGTGTATCCCTCGTTGCTGGACTGCCAGATCGTGTGGTCGGATAAACGGACGAGAATAGTCTGTGGGTTGGGATGTAGGGCTGTAGATGCATGGCCAAAGGGGATGAAACACTCACACTGGATTCACGGAAAAACTGATACTGGACAACTTCAGCTCCAAAGTCGTGCTGTGTGCATATGCATGAGCATCAAGCCCCGGAAAAGTCGAAGTCATGCGAAACACATACAATCTGGCTTGTGATCTCTCCTTCTGCAGGTTGAGCTTCAAACAAGCACGATTGCTTTAGTATGCTAACACATGACATTACGAGGCCGACATACCTTGCGAACACGACTTAGACACAGGCTCGTCCTTGCGCACGCCCCGTCCTTTGTCGCATTTATCCCCTGCTATTAGACGATACCCAGACGAGCCCATGTACGTCTCGTCTGGTCTGCCACTCGTACACATGTTGCTTGGGATGCGCTCCAAACCAGACGGAACGCATTGGTCGCCGCTCCGGACGTAGTTGTAGTCGCTGTATGGGTGCAGTGAGTAACGCACACTTGGAGGACGGGAAATAGGACGTACCATTCGTAGTCGTGGTCTGCGCAGGGACAAGGTTCCTCATGTACGACGGGATCTATAAACTTATCACCAACATAACAATCCGCGTCAGCCTTGCGGCGTCGATACCATTGCTGCAGAACAGAATGACATCAGCGTATGCACGTAACGGTAGTGTTAATGACTCACCTTGACCCCCATCAGACACTCTACATCTGGTTTCGAGCGCGCATACCACCGCTCGAAATCGGAATCTCCACATTTGCGTCCACGCATCCCTGCAAAATCGAGGTACAGGATGGCGTATCTGCCTTGTCCCGATTTCTGCTCTTGTCGAGGGATCTGCGAAAGAAGCATGAACTTTTGAGAGGTCGCGTCTGATACACTGGTTAGACCGCGTGCGCGGACTGTCATGCCGAGGTTGAAGGTTTTCCTATGTGATGTGGGACATGAGTTTATGACACGTCATTCCGTGATGCAGCACGTACCAGGTCTTGCCAAAGTCCATCGAGTAGAGGACTTGGTCCGTTGGTTCTTCATCATTGACGAGGACGATAATGCTCCCCGAATCTCCAAATTCATACAGGTGTGGCTTACGCTGGATCATGCGCCACGTTAAGCCAGCATCTGTGCTCAGGAACGTGTCGGATTCGTCGTAAGGGGCGAGTTGGGCACCGACGGATCCGATCCCAACAACGAAGCCCGGTGCGGGGGATGAGAAGATGCGTCCAAAGTTATGTGGGTTCGTTACGGAGTGGAAGTGGAGTGAGCAGCCATCGAGGTCTGAGGTGGTGCATGGTGCTCTGTTCCCGTCGACGTCATAGTCGGGAGCACGGAGGGGACCCCAAGAGCTGCCTGAGCGAGCATGACAAGTTAGCACAGGGCAGTGACCGAGAATAGAAGTAGGGCGTTACCGTCGTCAAAGGTGATCATTGACTTGAGCTTCTTAGGCTGTCCTTTCCTTGCGACGTCCATCGCATTGCTCACGACATTAGCAATGCCCACGCCTTCGATCCCATATACGTTCTCGTAGTCAACGTATCCCATTGCATTCCTGTTCGTGTCGGGCAGCGACTCGACAAAGTATGTTCCGTTGGAGTTGCTCACGAAGAGTGTGCCGATGGTACCGTGGTCGAGGCTGAGGACATCCACTGCGAGAGAATGGACAGTCGATTCGACGACGGTGTATGCGTTCTCG
Source organism: Scleroderma citrinum (assembly GCA_029372045.1). Lineage (NCBI taxonomy): Eukaryota > Fungi > Basidiomycota > Agaricomycetes > Boletales > Sclerodermataceae > Scleroderma > Scleroderma citrinum. The sequence goes on from JARFMN010000021.1 coordinate 237,236, forward strand.
CGGAGACGCGCCTGTGACGCGTGGGGGAACTGTGCTTTTGCCCATTCCTTAGTGTCGACGGACACGTACAGCATCATATCACCGTCAGCACCAGGGGACGTATCTTTAAGGGCGACGACTGCAAACTTGGATACGATGGCCAGTGCAAGAACACCCTTTGTCCCTCTTCCCATGCCGAGTTCCTCGAGTGTTTTCGTGTGGAAGAAGTCGGTGCTGGAGAAGAGTCTGCTGGATGTAAGGGAGTGGGATGCCCCTGTGCTTGTGGTGTCAAATGCGACGCAGTAGATGAGATCCGGGTGTGCATCGTGTTTAAAATCTTTGCTGCTGTGTGCGAATTGGCAGCGGGATGTTTCTGCAAGGAGTTCTTTTGGTTCAGAGGAGAATCCGTCGGTGGTGTAGTATGTCTGTAACAGCCTAGGGTCAGACGCGAGTACAGAAGTGAGTCTGATGGACACGTACGATGTCACTGCATACTTTTCCCCAGCCAGATGGCGTACATTGTGTACCTTGATAGAGTATATTCCCCCATTTTGCAGGATCCGAGTGGAAAGAGAGTGGTGCGACGGTGTAGGCTGGTGGTGCTGGTACAGTGAACGAGCGCCATGTCCTCCCCCGGTCCTCAGTGCGGTAGTGGGTCGTCCCAGAAGTGAGCACGAATGCCTGGTGTGTGAAATGAGCAGGTGCAGTGGGTCATAGCGGGATACGCACATAGCGGGTGTCGAATGGGTGGTCTATGACCATCAACGCTTCGCCCGAGGGTACACCGGCTGCCCTCTCCCAGGTTTTCCCCTCGTCCTGGGTGATGAATACATTTCCTTCGAGCATATCATGATACACTGCGCTCTGTTTCCTTGTTGTGAGATGCACCAGAGTCAATGGCAGCCATACGCACTGGTGTGTCCTCGAAGAAGAAGAGTCTTGCTGGTAGATTGTCAAAGTATGTCACGTCCATCCGTGGTTCTTGTGCCATTGCAAAGCCAAGGAAGAGAATGAAGGCCCATAGAAAGGCTGCTGTTCTGTGCGAGGGTGCCATGTCGACAAGGCAAAGGGCAGACGCGTATTTGAACGCCCAACCGGCCACGACAGCCTCAAACCTCAATGCAGCACTGCTCCATTCCATCTCTACGATTACAACAGATTTCACAGATATTCTCTTTCAGACTACGAGAGCCTCCGTGGGCACCAACAAGCAGCCTCTCCTAGCATTCAAAGGTCGAAGTGAACTGACTGCAATTGGCTGCTGCGGTTGGCTATCCTCACCGCAGCAGGCGTCTCTCTCTGTATTGCAGTCTCAGCGCTCTCTTGTCTCTGAGGAGCAGGTATCTTTTTCTGTCGAAGCGTTTGTCTAGGAAACCACGTACAGTCGGATGATCCGTATCCACATCGTCTCCTTCAGACTCTGTCTGTCAATTCGAGGGCTCCTTGGATCCTAGCGTAGTCAGCCAATCCATTCTCGTTCTCGTTCCCTGGCTAAAGTTGGAACTCCACGAAGCAACTGGTAAGCAATGCCGTTTATATCTACTACGACCAAGACCCTATTATATGGAAGGAAAAACCATCTCCCTTCTAGTCTTGAGTATGCATAGAGGGAGGGTCCGTTCTCTCCAGGGGGTGTCATGCAGATGTCTCCTGAGGCTACGGTATGAGAGCTTAAGAGAACATCGTCGAGATGGAGCTGCGGTTGGCTGTCCAGATCTGACAGCCCAGACTCAACATCATTCCTACCATCGACTCTGCTAGCTCAACATATCCCTGTTAAGGTGTCTCCCAGATCGACGCACTCACGCACTACAGCTACTATGCCGCCGCGGCGTATTGCAACCCAGCGCAACCCATCATCTGGGACTGCGTGGTACGTCTTTCCTTTTACCTTCTGCACGCTGATCATCATACGGCTCATTTACACATGTCTTGTAGTTCCATCCCAGCTTTATACCGATCGCTGGTGGTGGTGATGATGCTATGGTTCCTTATTGTGAGTGTGTTCCATACCACCGGCCACATGGAGAGGCAGAGTTGTTAGAGTACGTCGGGTACAATTTGGCCTTCGAGACTGTTGCGCACGGAGGATCAGATCCCGCAGGGCTGTGAGGCGCCTCTATCAGGTTTGAATCTGGCTGGACGATCTCAACCTGCATACGACAGGCTTGTTTATGCTACTGACCCCAGCTTCTCCCTTTCCCTGTTCGACTCAACATCCTTCCCGGGACTCCCTCCCGACATCGCGGCCCACAGCGGGTTCGCATTCCTGCGGGCAGTGTAGGTGTCCCTTGAGGACCTCTCTGTAAGAGGTCTGATCAATAGTCTCCGTCACATCACAGAAACGCCGGCGACACCCTTATGGCTATGCATACAACTATCTCAAGCTATTCGACGACAAATGTAACAGTAGTCGGTCATATCGACGAGACAGGCACATGGGAGGCGTCTTGGACAGGACAACCCGAGTGTGTTGTGTGCTATAGGAGATGTACCAAGTGTCCTTGAGGGAAATGCGTTGGATCATATTGGGCCATAGAATGATGTTGTAATGGGGGCGTTAAGTTGAGTGGGTGCTAAGGTTTGATCAGGGGAATTAATCTGGCGTACATTCAATCAGAGTGTTGGCACTAATCGCTGCGTGCTGACTTGGAACAGGATCCCATTGCATCCGTCCGTTGATCGATCGACAGTGGCGTTTCAGTGTGCGTGACATCATACTTATATTCCAATCGCAGAATTCATTTGACGACCTCGATGGTCCCTCCGTGCCGCAAGTACCACTACTACCATTTACACTGAATACTGGATTAGGCAACAGGGAAATATTTGAATTCAGACACAGGACCCAGTGCCACACCGGCTGGCTAGTACAATGCAGATCAAGTGATCACAGAAGCTTGGGTTGCTCGACAGGGGATGCCTACCTTAGTGTGATAAGCCACTAGTCAAGGGCATTCTAATCTCGTTCCACACCAGAGAACCGCTAGAACAGCGGTAGGGAACGAAACTGGTTGAAGGCCTAAGGGAATAATAGTGTGCCCTCTTCCGTGCAATGACGAGAGTTAGATGGCATGATTTATCCGAAGATAAATTGATCGCGTGACATGTGAGCTCTGGTGAATTCTTATCCGTGAATAATTCTGATCTGAGCTATAGCCAGCTAGTCTGCTCTGGGCTGACTGAATACTCCAAGGGAAACAGCCGTTTCTTCACCAGTGTACCCTTCGTTCAAATATTTCATTTTGCATCACGACTTGAGGAATTTGCCTTTCCGATCTGCGCTTCGTTTTGCATCAAGTTACTTACGTTATGGTGTCACCATAGTAATAGGGATATTCAACTTTCCTGGTCATACCAGACCGAAGATGGCGCCACGCATAAAATCTCTAGGCTAAGAAGCAAGCATGCCTTGTCAGCTGCATCTGCCATGTCTCCATCCTCTTTCCTGACCGTCGCCCTCCTTGGCTGCCTCTCTGCCTATGCGCTTTCTGCGGGCCCCCCTATCACACCTCTGTCCACGTCCCAGATCGACTCTTTCACACCATACACCTACTATGCTGGTGCTGCATTCTGTCCACCCGAAAAGACACTGGCTTGGAACTGTGGTGGTTCGTCTCTCTGTGTCCATCTTTGCGAATTCAACGCTGCAGAAGTCAATGCTAATACATATCTTGGCACTCAGCCAGTTGCCAGGCTAACCCCAACTTCAAACCAGTCGCTTCCGGTGGTGATGGTAATTCCGTCCAGTACTGTAAGCATGTCATTTTTTAGTTCACATATTTATTTATGAAGAGGGGGGAAAATGGTTAGGGTATGTTGGGTATGATCCTGACCTCCACACTGTGATTGTGGCGCACCAAGGAACAAATACCTCCGAGCCGTAAGGTTATACGTTCTTGCTGTGTGAATGGGAATAATGGCGCCGTACGGCAATACAATAGAGTTGCGGTCATCAATGATGCGGACATCCTACTCACGCCACTCAACCCGACGTTGTTCCTTGGAATCTATCCCCTAATCTTAGCCCACACTGGTTTCCAGCTTGCACAGGCCGGGTAAGTGGTCACCGTGATCGCCTTCGATGGCCTTCCTTTCCTGGAACACGCCTTGTATTATGTAGTGCGGCTACGGATGTCCTCACCGCGGTGCAGCAAGCTATGTCTCAATATGAATCCACATCTATCACCATGGTTGGCCATTCCCTCGGTGAGTAAAAAATGGCTCGATGCGGGTGGAGTTTCAGATATTGGCTTGGATATTGACGTTATCCATGATATGTCATCAGGAGCCGCCATTTCCTTGCTGGACTCTGTTTACCTACCATTGCACCTACCCCAAGGCACGTCCTTCAAAACGATTAACTATGGTCTTCCTCGTGTGAGCCCTTTGGCTACTATCGATGTACATTCCCCCCAAAACCATCTCTTATGTGCACAACAGGTCGGCGACAAAGCATTTGCTGACTATGTCGGTGCCAACGTGCACTTGACTCACATCAACAATAAGGAAGATCCCGTCCCGACACTTCCACCCATTGAATTTGGATATGTGCATCCTGCGGGGGAAGTGCACATCGAAGACTCGGGGGTGTGGGTTTCATGTCCTGGACAGGATAATCCGAGCAAGCAGTGCATCGTTGGTGACGTGCCCGACCCTTTACACTGGAATGAGAACGATCACAATGGGCCCTATAATGGAATTGTCATAAAGTGCCTTTCGTAAATGTGTTTGCAGCTACTAAGAGATGTGGGAAAGGAGTGCAGGGGTGAAGAAGCTATGTGAAAAGTAATAAAGTGATGTCCGTAAGAGGATGGAAGCAAGTTAAGCATATCTGGAATGTAGACTATTATAATACTCACCATGCATTCTATTCTCACATGTACGTTTTCATATTGCTCAGGTGAGTTATTACTAATCACAAATAAAATGATGCATACGATTCAAGTTCAGGGTCGACATCAATAAAGACCCGACGAGAACCCGTTCCGCGAGAAATCATCGGCTCGAGTGTGCATGTTCTGCATCCCGGACAGAATAATCCGAGCAAGTATTGCGGTTATTAACAATGTGGCAAGGGAGAGCAGGAGTTGGGAAGTGCATTGAAGGATGTCCGTGCGAGGAGGGAAGAAAGTCAGACATAGTAAGGAACTTGATTTATATTTGGGATGCATGCGAAGCTGGTGTAACTGATAGATAACACCATGTGCACGTTTCACCTGAGTCTCGCTAACCAAAGAAAAATGATACACACGAACATTTCGGTTCAAGGTAGACGTTGATGCAGAGCTGAGGGGAGCCCGGAGTTGGTTAACTGTACAATGGAAATGATGCACATTATATGACTACAGTCAAAAGCTGGTGTTCACTCACGAATGCAATGCCCAAGAACATCCAGCGGGTTGTCATCGACCTACTAGGGGGGCCACAGGCCACTAATGGTACAATGACACAATAATACATATGACATATTAGTGACAACGGTGATCCTATGCCACCGCACTGCCTCGACGATGTGATACGGGCAACCAAAATATTGCCAACTCGGCGAGGATGCCAACGAGCAGCTTGCCAGCCGCAACAGACGACGACTCACAATGACGATGTATTCACGTTCATCTCACTCATACCCGCGCGCACTCACGCTTGGTCCTGGTTTTGTTTTGTGCTTTTAGATCTGCACATGTGGTTTACTATCTTTGGATCCCTGATCAATCACGTGCGATTGATCCCGCGCTTTCCTTTCATAAATGACTGCAGATCGATGATGCTATGTACTGATTGGCACAGGCGCTGCCAGTGACAGCATACTCTATTTTTCAGTCACGGTATAGGAATGTTCAGCTGCAGGTTAACTAAAAACGTGGTAAACCTTATATTGTTGTCAATAGAAAGAATGGAGCTTTGTAGGACTATAGACAAGCCCTCCATCTCCGTCAACGAAGGTTTGTCTAGAAAAATGATTTATACGTCCAGCATTCCATCGAGATCAATGGTTTCCAGGAATTACTATGGTTTCCTGATGAGCCGTGCCATTATGATAATGTGATCATACGCCCCCATCCCTGGCACGCAACTGCATTTAGCATCATGCGTCTGTGCTCTAAATACACGAATGTATGACCCTCGGACCATGTGCTCAATGCTCATTCGTTGGTGACTGCCGTCCTGGCATTTATTTCGCTACATAAGAATGCAATTCGAAATGACTTTGCCTTATCAACCGCACCATCCGTAGAAGCAGATATTCTCTGCGAAGAACTCAGGTCATGTCGTTCCTCCTGGCAATCATCCTCATAGGAGCGTCAATTGTCAGCGCGATCTCCGTGCGGCAGAGCATTACACCCCTGTCCACATCCCAAATCAATTCCTTCACACCTTACACTTACTTCGCCAGCGCAGCGTACTGTACTGCAACTCAGACACTCGCATGGAACTGCGGAAGTGCGTCTTCCTCCGTGGGCATGGTGACCTTTACGATGCTAAGCCATACCTTCTTTCATAGCCAATTGCCAGGCTAACTCTGGTTTCAAACCTGTCGCTTCCGGCGGAGATGGGAGTTCTGTTCAGTACTGCAAGTTCCGCTCCCATTTGAATTGTACCATGATCTATAATGGGCATCGTTAGGGTATGTGGGGTACGACCCCTCGCTCAGTACTGTGATAGTTGCGCACCAGGGAACCGATCCATCCAAGATGTGAGCCCCCAAATACCTTTTGTTGGGTTTTATGTTTTACAGGACTATGCCTTGTTCTGGGAATGATAGATTACCTTTAGTCACTGATGCTGACATCATGCTCACGACGCTTGATCCGACGTTGTTCCCTGGAATCTCCTCGGGTATCGAAGTGCACAGTGGTTTCAAGGATGCACAGGCGGCGTATGTCTACCACCTTCACTGCCCTTTCGAATAGGATTATGAACATCATACCAAAGGACTGCTACAGATATTCTTGCGGCAGTTCAAACAGCCATGTCAAAGTATGGGACTTCGAGTGTAACAATAATCGGCCACTCCCTTGGTGAGCGACCTCGAAGCGTGGTGATGCAAGAGATGTTTTTGACCCTTTTCGCCAATCGACAGGGGCGGCCATATCTCTTCTCGATTCCGTGTATCTCCTTTTGCATCTCCCCGGGGGTACATCCTTCAATACCATCACGCACGGTCTTCCACGGGTAAGTTTCAGGATTCCCTCTCAACTAACTGAACTTACTGACGCACACGCAGGTTGGCAACCAGGCATTTGCCAATTATGTCGACGCTAACCTCCACCTCATACACATCAACAATAGAGAGGATCCCATCCCGATCTGTCCAGGAATGTCCCTTGGCTTCGTGCATCCTGCAGGAGAGGTCCATATCGAGGATTCAGGAGAGTGGGCTGCGTGTCCTGGACAGGATAATCCAAGCACGCAGTGCATCGTTGGCGACGTTCCCTACATTTGGGATGGGAACGAATCGGATCACGATGGACCATATAATGGGATAGAGATGGGGTGCTAGTTGTGAATATGTATATGTCGCACCAATCGTAAGGGAAACCAGCAGAGTTGAACAAACGTGGCGTACTTCGAAGTGTGGGGAACTGTGAGAAGAATTCGCGCTAGTCTGGATAACATTTTATTATTTTTGTACACTTCATGTTTATTTTTGGGTTGAACAGACTGTAGTGGTAGATTCGGACACGTGTACATTTTTGTTTCCAACACTTGGCCCTCAGCTGTCCTCACAGTATGGTATAAGTATATACACGTACCTGGGCGAGTGGGATCCTTTTTTGTTATTTGAGATAATTATGGGACTCTTCAAATTCACGTCTCTGGAAATCACTAGCCGTTCGAGCGCGATTCGGCGAAGTTCCAACGACGCCTTGCTTTCGCTCTTTACCCACATCGGCACGCCTTCAGGACAGTGTCGACAGATGACGACGCGCTCACGCTGGCTTTGTTTTGTGTTTTTGAGGTAAAATTCTTTGTTACTTTTTCATCGTTCTTCCTTGATGTAACGCCGGTGCTACCGAACTGTCCAGTGTCCATGCAAGATCAATTTAGTGGCACGTGGGGTAGGCACTGTGAGCAAGTGCCACTGATAAGGTGGAGTGACTCGTGCGACTGGCACAGTGCCAGTCGCATCACTCCACCTTATTTCTTGAATGAAAAAGGTATTGGACTAGCGAGGGCAGCATCGATGCAAGCCTTTCCTATTATGGCCGAAGATCCTATGAAATCAAACAATCCATAGGGTGGTCTATGAATGGTTTTGCGGTCTGGTCCACCTTGTGATGAGTCAGCCTCTTTTCCTGCTTGTCGCACCACCATCCGCTTGGCATCGACGATCTCTGCGTTTGTTCTCACACCAATCGCACGCCGGCACGCCAAAGGGTACGTTCATCCCTTTTCCTGATGCGACCTTGGTGTCCTTCCGCTGACATTAACTCGTCACCCTAGCACTCTCGTTTTTTATGGCTTACTTTGTCATACCGTGAATGCGCCTGTGGAACTTGATACCCTCCATCTCGCCAACGCTATCGCTGGATACAAATGCCTTCTGAACTCCCCGTGGTTTCCGGTGACCGCATCTTTTCACCGGAGTTATTGTCTTCAATATTCTTGGAATACGTGCAGCAGTGGCATTTGTCCAACAGATTAAACATATAGTGAAGACCCTGCCATGGGTTCAGGTTTCCTACATATCTCGCTACGGGCGAGATGTGGCTTTGGATGATCCGAACCTGTGGGCTTACTTGTTCTTTGTCTCCCTGATGGATAGAAGAATGCCTCGCGAGGTCGAAGAACACACCCCTTATTGTTTATGCTCACGTTCGCCACGCCATCGCCACAGAAATGGAAGCTTTGGATTCCCAATCTCCGTTCAATTTCCTATTACCAGATGAAGACGTCGGCGGACCCGTTGCATTGTTACACACCTTTCCTGCATCGCATCTCGATGCGATCGTCCTCCAGTTGCCAATGGTCGTCGCTGTCAATAGCCTCGCCAAAGACCAATGTCTACGGGCGGAGGCGTTTTGGAATGCATCAGGCCCGTCCATTTTACATGCTGTAGAATTGCAATACGGAGATCCAAGTCAACTTGTTTGTGCATTGCGACCTCGCGACGGTAAGACGTTCCTGTCTAACTTGACCTGTGTTAATTTCCAATACGTAGACTGGCATCAGAAAGGCGTCGAAAATGCGCCCGCTAGCAGGGAGAGGGCAGAGTTATGCTTCATATGCTCTCCTTTGAGGGCTTTTTTGGCGTCACTGTAAAGGATAGTGAACACTTATCCGCGTTGGCTATGAAAGTTCATCACACTACGGCCTTCCTTTTTCTTTCAGTACCAATGTATATTCGTTTGTCTCTGGGTGCGCAGCGTCGACGGCCATCCCATGATACTACTACAGTCCAATGTTGCTTCGTATGTCTAGTAGTCACACATGCAGATACGCCTCATGTACACACTGCCTCTACACTAAGATCAGTTTGTTTGCATCCATGATCAAAGTATCTGCACAAGGCTATCGCCATGGATATCTTCATTCGAGTACGGGTCAGATAAGAATCCCCCAGTGGCACCATTTGCTCCTATCGTGACAGCGCCTGCTACTCCTGCACAGGCAGAGGTCACAGCCTTACCTGTGCTTGATGGCACAATACTTAAGTAACACCGTCTTTCCACTTCACATTCTACTTTCGCTATTGGCATTGCCAATGAAAACATAATTCAGCAAGCAACCACCCAAGGGAACGCTCACTTAGAGGTGCTCTTGTTGCAACGAGAATGAGCGCATGTAATCCCTTGTTCTGTGGGCGAGTTTTTTTACCCATGCTAACGTGGGGAGAGTAGGCAGCCCATGATACCAAGTGCCTGCCGCTCAATGTCGGGTTGTGACAAGGTAGACAGTGCGATTTTCGCCCCGGAAGCAGGCAGAAACACGTTAACATTATGATATCAATCGAATACTGGGTATGTAAACTACAAGACAAAGGAATGTGTGAAACAAACGAGAGTGGCATTTTTAGCGAGCGTGAATGTTGACAGGCAATGCTCGGGTCCAGTAATCCAGGGAGAAATTGAGGGACAAATATTAAATGCGGAGAACTGGGTCGGGAGATCAAGAGTGGTTCGGAAAGATTTCAGAAGAAATTCTCCCGGGCGTGTCTTTGCCGCTGCTTCTTCGCGAGCTTCCTGGATGTGCTAGACTTAACCGCCCCAGTAGCCGACGTGGTAGTGGTTGTAGACTTTGTGTTATCCTTGATATACGGTACGCAGACATCAGGGTTAAGGTACTTAGAGGGATCCTGCGTGAGATATCCACGCTTGAGACCTTCCAAGTAGGACCTGTAGTGTCCACTATGAGTGTGTGCGGGTGTGCGAGAAAGTAGATGGATAATACCATTGTCTCGGAACATCCGTCTGATCACCCCAGGAATCCGAACTTTCAATTTTGAAGTTCCAAAACTAAGACGAAGCTTGCATTAGAACGATAGAGAAGTCGAGGAGGAATGTTAATACGTACGATCCACCCTGCACCCTTGCTATAAGCCAACTTCTGGGCGTCAGCCCAATCCTTGAGGAACGCATCGGTCGCATTAAAGTTGGTCGAGAGGGCCCATTCACCGAACCACATTGGCGAATTACCAAGAGCAGCAGAGTCCTGGACCCGTTGGAGGTCTGGTGTATGAAGCTGTAAACACTTCCAGGTCCTTAGATTACAATATGAAACTTACTGCAGATGCTTTCTAGGTAAGCTGTCGGATTGGGGTCCGCCACACCCTAACGTAGAATAAGTAAATAGGTCACTAGTATTCAGCGATACCCTGCACATACCCCAAATCTGGAGAAATGTCAGTTCAGAGAAACACATCGAGATTACGTGACAAAACGACATACGAATAGTACAAGTGATTGTCGTACGCTTGGGGTCCGATGGCAGCATCTGCGGGGTTGGATGGATTGTCATACTGCCAAGTGATATCCATGAAGCTGTGGGAGACATTTTAACATAAAAAAATCCTCTCCGAAAAAAATGGCTCACTTGGTTACTATTGGTTCCTTGTCGTGGCAATCGAAAGGCGACAAGGTAAGGATAACCTCCAGATCATAAGACGTGGCGATGTCGCTAAGGATCGGGATGGCTTCTAGCAACGCTGCAGTAACGTCCTGGTTGAATAGGTCGGACTTGCATGCACCATCCAGAGCCGCTACAAAGTTAGTGCTTGGAAGGGTGGACATAACACTCGAGAGATTTGGCGGGGTGTTATCAACAGGAATGCCAAGAATAGTTTCGACTGCACGGACTGTTCTGACAAAGTTCTTCTGGACTAAACCACCGTCGAAAAGAGAACACAACGAATAGAGCAGAAAGCATACAATCTCCATATCCAGGTGTATCGTTCGCGTCCATCATTTCCTCGTTGACAGCTTCAATAGAAAAGACACTGCTGAAGTTGGGATCGAGGTGAGACAAGGTTGTCATGACAGCGGTCCACACCAATGCGCGGCCGTAGTTGTATGGCGTCTGCAGATGTCATGGAAGGGCTATCAGTATCTCAGTTTTCAAAACAAAATCGCACATACGTAGAATTGGACATCGTCCGTGCAGCTGGGGGATGTAAGCCTTTTGTCAGTATAGGTTGCGGATGACCCACTTTCCCGTAAACATCTGTCCTGGTGTTTGTACACCAGGGAGAGCATGATGGTCCAGGATTACTCTAATTCCCGCATCCCGCAGCCAACCTAATCCACGACGCTGAAGCATGGGAAGAAGGGTGACGGGTATGACTCAAGAACTTTGAATGAAAACGCACCAGATATTGGAGACCGCCACGGGGATAGTGTTCCACCGCACGATTGACAAGGCCTTCCACAATCCAAAACCCAAGCTGTGTGGTGAAATAAGTCACTGTAGCAACCGGAACAGATATACTCACAGGAAGACGAACGGTGTTGATTCCAGCATCCTTGAGTGTGTTAACATCATTTTGGGTGAACCAAGTATCCCAGTGCTGAGCAAATACTCCGTCAACAGTATCAGGATACGCCTTGGCTAATGCGCTAGTTGGTTGGAGAGCCTAAGAAAGACTAAGGAAAACAAGAAAAGGTTGACGCACAACTCGGATTCGATGCATTGTGTACAGTCGTCACATATTTGACCGCCCATTTCTTGCCATTCTTAAAAGGTTCCTCAACGACATGCAAAGATGATGGAAAATATATATAAGAACTTACCCTTGGGAAGCATCCAGGGTTCCAGTAGAAGCCTTCAACGACCCAGTCAAGACGGCTCGTAGATTAATCCACACAGAACGCGTTCTTACCAACCTCCCAAGTTAACACCATATATCTTGTTGGTGGGCATCTGCGCCAGTGCTTTAGGGACCAACGCCGACAAAAGCGGCAAAATGAGGAGCAGACTTTTCATGTCAACACGACGGGTTTGGGGAAAGAAAGTAGGGAAAAGAGGAGGAAGAAACCTAGTGGCCTTGGTATGATGTTAGTCAGGCATGCCGTTGTCATTATGCCGGAAAAAACCTCAGTTTTGGGAAGCGAAGTATCACCGGTTGACGTGGTATTTCGAAGAGTGTTCGGAAAAGCAAGCACCGGTAGAAGCACACATCCTTCATATTTCGGCGATATGGGGTCGTTGAGTGGACCAAGTACTGGCGATCTCGGAACTCACGAGTAGTCCAGATTTCTTCCAGTGAACATAATCGCGAAGAAGTTCGGGAGTCAACAGAAGCGTCGAATTACGCTATGCGCTTGCCGAGGGTTTCAATACTCGCTCTGATTGGACGGAGATGAGGTCCATGTGTGCTCGGCTAATCTGTAGCTGAATCGGGTCAACATAGACGCTGCATCCAATCGCTACTCTTATCGATCTCGTCTTGAGACGAGTCTCCTCGTCCCATCCAAGTGGCACGCATCGCTGGCCATAATGCATCTCTGTCTCTATGTTGATGAGATTCTCCGTGAAATATTTGGCTATATTACTTCTCAGCGACGGCTGTATGCGCTGTCTATGACATGCCGCGCATTCCGTGATCCTGCGACGCAATTGCTCTGGGAAACACTCCCTAATCCCATGCCAATCATACGGCAGTTGTCATGTGCAGGGATCATTGACCCCTTCCTTCGTCAGGAATGGCACGATACAGAACTTACCGACACAGACTGGGAGACTGTTAGGAGGTTGTCATGCCGGGTACGCAGACTTGCCGACAGTGTAGCTTCTGATACGTGGCTAGTCGGGCATGGAGCCATATCACGTCCCCCCGGTCAAGGGATTCTCTATCTTTCTAACGCGCGCAATCCGGAAGTCATGTTCTCCAATCTTCGCACACTTTCTTTGCACATCGGTCTCATCACTCATCATCTGCACACTATACCCCACAAATCCATCCATGATCTGATCGTAGGGTTTCTCGAGCTTGTTATGAAGCCACACCTCACCGCGCTTCAACTGATCTATTGCGATCCACCGGAAATACATGACAAGCTTCTGCACATCCTGTCATCCTGTCAGCGCATCCGTAACCTCGCCCTGTCTGGACAGAGATTTGATCCTAGGGCGCTTTGTGAAGTCATCCCCAAGCTTCATGAGCTGGAGGTTGTCAGGTCCGAAATACGGTCTTGGGAGGTCCTCCGGTGTCTCTCGCATCTTCCTACACTACGTTGTTTGATCATTCTCTCCATGAATTTCAAGGAGTCCTTTCTTACCGACCAGGGAAAGCTGCCCTTCCCACAACTCCAAGTGCTCCATATATCTGTCAATGGTCGAGTGTATCTGTCAGAAGTTTTACTCTGTTCCATCCTTGACAACCTCACCTCCCTAACAATCACTATCGGATATCAACGTTACCAACTGGCAGAGTGGCTTCTTCAATTACTCACCCTCATTCAATTACTCACCCTCATTCCTTCCCAATGCCCACGGCTCGAATACCTATGCATCGTCACTAGTGGCAGTTCCACGGTCTTTACCAAGCAAACAGATATGTCAGCCCTCGCACCATGTCTCGCACTGTGCAACCTCCGAGTACTGGTCCTCGCACCGTGTCTTCGGTTCGTGCTGACAGACGAAGATGTTGTACAGATGGCTCAGTCATGGCCGCACCTGCAACATCTCCACCTCGCCACAGACTGGGAGCAGGAATCACCGCCGGTCCTCACCCTACACGGGATCTCCGCCCTTGCATGGCACTGTCCCAAACTTGAGTGTATTTCACTCCTCTTTGATGCATGTATGGACAAATCTCCAAAAGACAGTATTCTCAGACAAACGGCCATCAGGAATGAATGCGTACGCCATATGAACGTGGGCATGTCTCCCATTTCATCAACCCATGTGGTTGCTAGGATCCTGTCCTGCCTGTTTCCACGCCTGGAAGTGATTGGTGTAGTATCGAATGCATCCTACACAGATGTGTGGAGGAGGGTTGCTACGGAGCACCAGAATGCACCGTTGATCAAGAGTCTGAAAGAATATCACTGTAGTGATAATAGCAGGAGACATAAGGAGCAGCATAGGGAAGAATGGATGTACTAACCATACGGCGCGTGAATACTGGGTATGTGTTGGTGTGCCAACTATCAGCAGTGGTGTTGCCCTCATAAAATAAAGTATATGTTACTCACTAAGTTAGTTGTGGTTCGATGTAAGGCATCGGGGTATCGGGATAGAGAGCAAGTCAGTTAGAGATCATGATCCACATGTGTTCTGCAGCTCTCCAAGTTCCCACATAACAGACACCTCCAACTGGTCTCCGGCAGTTCTTCTCTCTTCCCTTGCTGTAGGCTTCTGTGCTTTTGTCTCTTGTCTCATTCTTATACAGCTACTTCTGCAACAAGGTAGCACCAAAGTGGAAGTGCAATGGGTAGGTTGTCTGGTCCTGGGTCAGAGACACTAGCAATAGTAAGATGGTGCACTAGTCTCCTGTTAAGAGAGAAAAATAGTTGTTCCTCTAAAATTAATATATTACCTTTGCAGGAGAGGCATGGAATTTGTGTCCAGTAGTCCAACCCCTCTCTGCCCTCACTATGCTACCACTCCACATGTACAGATATGTGGGATAGTGCAGCTTGTCACCTTGGGGCATTCAAGAAAGCGGTTAGAATGCTCAAAGAGTATCATTGAGATCTCCCAGATGATCCTGTTTTGCCCCCAGTTCAATTCCAGCTGTTCCTATATTGCACCACCTTCTGAAAGGGATCTTTGGAATAATCTTGTGCAACATTTCGAATATACATCCCAACCCTTCAGAGATAAGCATATCTTTTTTGCCAATCTCTCTGATCAGCAGCCTGTTTGCATCAAATTTGCTTGTCAGTACTCAAAAGATGCCCATGAAATATGTGCATCACTGGGACATGTGCTGACTCTCTGTGGTGTAGAACACATCCCTGGGGGCTGGTCTACTTGCTGGCCAACCCTATAATCAGGAGTAGGGTTTCAGTGCTTATCAGCCTGGAGCTTCATTGACTTCTTGGCCCTTTCAGAGGCCCCTACTACTTTGTTGAATATGGTAGCAAAGTCCTTGGCTGCTGGTGCCTTCACTTCTACTGGCTCAATACCCATGTGAGGAGAATAGCTTCTCATTATCCCAAACAGGGAGTCTGTTATTACAGCTGAGACTGTATTATTCCAAACAAACTGAGTGAGCTTGATCCAGCTTGCCCAGTTATTTTGCCTATCAGCAGTGTAAGGCCATAAGTATTGGTTGACTTCTCAATTTAGCCATTCAGTTTGACCATCTGTTTGAGGGTGAAATTCAGTAGACATTTTTCTCTTAATGCCTAGTAGCTTGTACAGTTCTCCCATGAACTGGCTAGTAAAGACTGACTCTTGATCTGAGACAACAGAAAGGGGTAGTCCATGTTGACACTAGATGTGATCTCTAAAGAGCTCAGCAGTGGAGAGTGCAGTTTCCTCCTTTGTGCATGGGACAAAGACCACCTCTTTGCTGAAATGGTCCACTATTACCATAATGTTATCATATCCAAGGGAGGTGGGCATCTCTGTGAAGTCAATGGTGACATCCTTCCAAGGGCCTTCTGGGGTAGGAAGGGGAATGAGTTGTCCAGCAGTTTTCTGGTTAGAGGTTTTCAACCTTTGACACTGTCAGTAGTGCTTAATGTAGGTCTGAATCTACTCTTTCATTCCATCCCATCAATAGTGTTTCCTGAGGGCATTGTATGTAGCATTTACTCCTTTGTGTCCGGCAACCAGGGTGTTATGGAAGTCTGTTATGTGTTAAAATTCACAGGGTGGGGCAATTGGGCATCACAATGAATGGATGGGTGTGAACCAGGTCCAAATGTGATGCTGATACAGGTATTACTATGAACTGTTTATCTGTAGCTAGACATCTCATGTATCAAAAGTAATTAGCTATCAATCAAAGTCTTGTGAGTTTGACACATGACAGCTAAATATTCTGAGTTTATGAGCTGTTGACATTCAACATACATAGGTTTTGTTTGTGACATCAATGACCTTTACATAGGAGGGTTGTAGGAGGATCTGTTCTTTATTATCCTTGGAACTGTGAACAAAATGGTCAGACCTCTGGCTAAGTGGATCTGCTACATGCATCTGAGTACCCTTTTTGTGTTGTAGGGTGAAATTTGATAAAGTTGGGGTTGCTGGCTCAAGGGAACACTAGAGAACAGTTCAGAGGACCTAGATCAAAGTCCAATTCCCTTGCTTGGCAAGGGTTCAGGAAACCAATAATTCATGTTATGACAGAAAAAATTACCTTATTTGGTACCATGTGATTGTTTGGCATGGTTGGTGAGTATGGCATAGCAAGAGTATCACACCTCTTGCAATTTGTAGAGTGAGTGCACCTTAGTGAGAAACAGACAGGGCTCTGAGATGAATGAATACAACCAACTTATTCACTGTATTGAGAAAAATGGATTTTATGACAAACATGTCAGACCTGTCTATAACCTTCAAGCTTGCCCCATTTTTGCCCACCAATGCTTTGTCATTTCATCCAGATCTTTCAGTTGGTTGTCCTTGGCCAGCAACTCTACACAGTGTGAAGCCTGAAACACCTTATTGTCATACTGTTGCAACAAATGTATTGTTGATTGCCCTTGGCTTCAAGACAACACAATGTAAAGGTTGAACAAGCTAAGTCCTCCTGTGGGTGGACTTGTTATATTGATGATAACATGCTGTAGTGTTTGGCCCTGGGACTGGTAGTCTGTGAAGGCATAAGTGGCTGTGATAGGAAACTGACACTGCTTGACAGATCATTTTTGTTTGCATCCTGTGTCATCTTAGACATGGATCTGCATGAATTTGGTTGATGGTTCAACTGGAATCACTGCTTCATCCAAGCCTTCCAAAGCAGAGACACATGTGCAGTCAAGGACCTCCCCTTCCTGTTATGGTTTTCTTTCCTCTTTCCTTTTCAGGGTAGCCCCTATTGGACTATCCCTATCCATTGACACTTCATGGACTTACAGTTATGATTATCCAATGGATGCATCCAAATGTGGACTTATTACCTTTGTGTATGTTTTCCTTTACTTCTCAGGATCATGTGACTTTCCCATCACATGACTCCAATGTGTTGCATCACATGGACTCATACTTACTCATGCATGACTCATTAGGAGTCATTCTGGACCTGTTTGCCTGTGTGTTGCTGTGCACCTTTGTTCTACCATTATGGACTACTTGTTGTACACCTCATATGGCACTTAGCATTGTTCTACATATACAGCACTTCCTGTAGACTCAGTAGTATAAGAGACTGAGAGATGTGGGATACTCCCCATCTTTTGTCTCCTTTGCATCCTATGAATCTACTGGGTTTTGTATCCACATGAACTCTATCTGGTTCTGATCCCTCTAGGAGAAGGAGTCTCACTGTGCAGGGAGAACCCTTGTAAAAGCCCTGTAGAGTGCTTAGTCAGCATGTCTAGGGTTAGGGTTAGCATGTTGGTCTTGAAGGCATTAAGTCTCATGTCTGTGAAGCCTCAACAGAAGACAAAAGATCACCTTGTCAACATTGATGTCATCCTATGCTGATCCCCTGTTGCTTTGGGCAGCAGTCACCACCTCTATCATCGTCATATGGCAGTCAACACCCCTATATCCCATAAAGGTGTAGTCCCCTATCGCTTTAGCAATAAGTCTTCAAACTATTTTCACTACCCTCTAGTGCTACTGCTCTACCATGGGTAGTACCTGCTAGTCACCTCTCTTGCTCAAAATGGTCAAGAAGTTTACAGTCCAGTCAAGCTCAGGAAAACCTTTCAAGTTTAGACCACCAGTCTCTAAACAGACTATCTATACTCCCCAACTACCCATGTGATTCAGCCTAGGAGGAAACATCTCACTCCCACCCCTAGTCACCACCAAACCACCTCTGCCATCACCAGACCCCACTGCCTCTTCTCTCCCAGAAGAAGGCATATCTTCCCCTATTCAAGTAGATGTTGATCTGGTTCTCCCAGGGCTATACTCATACTGAGATAAGCTGGAAGAAGCCTCGGATTCAGATGCTGATTCTTTAACAACCCCTATCACACCACAACCCAAGTCTGTCTATTCAGTTGCCTTGGATCTCCTGTTGCCAGGAATAGAAGAGCAAGTCATGTTGGAACAACTTGCAGAAGCTCTCAAGGAGGCTTCAATCTCTGATCTGTTCATCAGACAGAACCCATCCCCAGTGAAAATTGTTAATTGATATCGTACCCAGGTCGCCTCAGGCACCAGGAAGGGTGAGGCCAAAGCAACAACAGAGGACCCAGAAGATACCAAGAGTGGCAGGAAGGAGCTTGACCTTAACAAGCTGGCTATCTTTGATGGTGATCATCAGGTACAGTGGCTTAAAAAACTGTCCACATGTTTGCATGTTGTACATTAGTTATAACTAAATGCAATAACCCCTAATCCTAGCCCTAGCCCATGAGTATATGGAATGGCATACTTACTCTTGGCTTTCTATTGGTCCATGAATCAAGTGATTTGGATAGGAATTGATAGAGTAGCAGCCATTTGGAAATGACATGTCATGTGGACAGTTGTTTGACTTAAAGTTTTGATTATATATATTGACCCTGGCATGCTGTGATATCATTACATACATCCATCAAGGGTTCTATTATGTTACCTTTATGTAATGAGTATCATCCAACATATATAAACCCCACCACCCTCTGCTCATTTTCTCATCATCACCATGAAATCCATTTCCACCTCTCAAAGACAAAATATCATCTCTCTTGCCTCTCTTGGCCTGTCTACTAGGAAGATTGCCTCACAGACTGGTCTAGGGAAGTCTACAGTATCCCAGGTTCTTCAGGAAATCCAACCAGAGAGGCCTAGGCTTCATGGTGATTGCCCTTCCAAGCTTTCCTCCATCAACAAAAGGGCCATTGTCCAGCAAATCCTTACTGGCAAGGTCAAAAATGCTGTTCAAGCCACTCATTTCATCAACTCTATTGTTGATAGTCCTGTTTCTTCTCAGACAGTGAGGAATACCCTCAAAGAACCCTCATTGAAGGCTGTGGTAAAGAAAAAAAAGCCATTGCTTTCTACTGGTCACAAGAAGAAGAGGTTAGCCTTTGCTCTCAAGTATCAGCATTGGACTGTGGAGGACTGGAAAAGAGTTATATGGTCAGATGAGACCAAAATCAACAGGATTGGGTCAGATGGACAAGAGTATGTGTGGAAAAAAAGGGTGAAGGGCTTATTTCCAGAGAGGTCAAAGGTACAGTCAAGTTTGGAGGAGGTTCACTCATGGTTTGGGGATGTATAGGGTGGAATGGTGTTGGGGTCTTGAGTGAGGTTGAGGGAAGGATGGATGCTGAACAGTATGTGGCCATTTTGGAGCAATGGTTGCTTCAAAGCATGAAGGAATCTGGAATTCCAGAAGATGACATTATCTTTCAACAAGATAATGATCCCAAGCATACCTCTAGAAGAGCCTAGAAATGGTTTGAAGAGCAAGATATCAAGCTTCTAGACTGGCCTGCACAATCTCCAGACATCAACCCAATTGAACACACTTGGAATCACCTCAAAAAATCTCTCTCAGGTTATGAGAGTGCTCCTATAGGAGTTCATCAATTGTGGGAAAGGGTGGTAGTGGAGTGGGGGAAGATATTTGTGGAAGAGTGTCAAAAATGGATAGGAAGCATGCCTAGAAGGGTTGAAGCAGTTATCAAGGCCAAAGGAGCTCATACCAAGTACTAGATAGTTGGATTTTTGTAAAGTCAAAAAACTGTCTGCATGACATGTCATTTTCAAATGGCTGCTATTCTATCAGTTCTTATCCACATCAGTTGATTCTTGGACCAATAGAAAGCCAAGAGTAAGTATGTTATTCCATACACTCATAGGTTAGGGCTAGGGTTAGGGGTTATTGCATTTGGTGATAGATAATGTAAAACATGCAAACATGTGGACAGTTTTTTGAGCCACTGTATATCCTGGATGGATTGTGTCTGTCAAAAACTACCTCAGTATGAACCAGCATATCTATAACACTGATAGAAAATGCATAGGGTTCATACTCTTGTTCATGGACAAGGGCTTGGCCCTTAGTTTCAAACAGTTGTGCATAACACAATCAATGATAGATACTGGAATTTTGTTTCCAGATTCCCTAAAGGAGTTTGAAAAGAAGTTGGAAGAACATTTCCAGATTGGTGATATCAAGGCTATGGCCCTGATCACCCTCTTGTCAATCCAGATGGGTAACCATTCGCTCAATCAGTACATCACCAGCTTTGACAACTTACTCACACAAGCAGAGCTCTTCCCAGAAGATCAAGCTGCCACTACCTTCTTCAGAAAGGGGCTCCACCCCTCTATCAGCCAAAGAATATTAGGACTTGGGATTGTCCCCAAGACTGTCACTGAGTGGAAGAGAGCAGCTATGGAAGTACAGGCTGCCATGGCCACTATGAGGATGTTTGAAGGCAAGGCCTCCAACTCTGACAAAATTTTCCTATGGAAAAACCAAGGCTACAACAGCAGCCACAAGAGGCAAGAATGCAACCCCAATGCAATGGATGTGGATAACATGTCCTGCCCCCAACCAAACACAAGAGATGTGTGCAAGGCACTCTTGTGCTATAATTGCAACAAAGAAGGGCATTTTGCCAAGGACTGCAAACAGCTGAGGAAGCAGGGACACTACCCACCCAAGAATAGGGAAGCAAAAATAGAGGAGTTACAAAAGGAGTTAGATTGCCTAAAAAGTGAGGGCACATCAACTTCCTCTTCAGGTGTGCCCTCTATGGATTTTTAAAGGGGCAAGCTTCTGCCACAGCTCATGCCCTCACAATTGAACAATGTACTTTTAAATTAGGGACACTCAAATGAACTGTACAGGAACTACCCCAGTTCCAATATGAAAAGGATTTGTGCTTGAAATCCTTGACCAGTTTGACCTACCTAATTGATTGCAGCACCTCCAAAATCAAGACATTGATTGATTCCAGAGCAGAAACAAATATCATTGACAAATGAGCTGTGGAGTAGCACCACCTCTCCACAAGAAAAATATGACATCTGTGGATGCTAAGAAGCATCACAGGAAAGACAGATCAGGTGGTTGATCACATAGCCACCTTCCAAGCCAAAGTATGGGGTAAGGTAATGTGCATTCACACTTACATTACCAGAATGGGAAATGGGGAATGGCTCCTTTTGGGAATGCCATGGCTCTGGGACCACAACCCAATTATTGATTGGTCAAAAAGAAGCCTCATCCAGTGGGGAAGCCCTGAGATCCAGGTCAACAAAACTACAATCTCAACCCAGCTAGAGGCAGCTGCCAAGAAAAAGGAGGTAACATTACCCCCCTATTATGCTGACTTTGAAGAAGTATTCTCTGAGAAGGAAGCCCCTCTTCCCCCTCACTGGCCATTTTTAGACCATGAAATAAAATTGAAAGAAGACTTCTATCCCATAAAAGGGAAGAACTACCAACTAACACCAGATCAAGAAAAAGTGTTAGATGCTTTCATTGACAAAAATTTAGCCTGCAGAAAGATCTGACCCTCAAAGTCACTGCAGGTGGCCCTGGTGTTCTTTGTGGGGAAAAAGGATTGAAAGCAGCAACTAGTTCAGGACTACATCCACCTGAACAAGTACACAGTTCAAGATTCCTACCCACTCCCTGATATCAAAAGTCTCCTTGACAAATTGGTGGAATCCAAGTACTTTGCCAAGTTCAATATCCAATGGGGATTCACCAATATATGAATTAAAGAAGGTGACAAATGGAAAGGAGCTTTCATCACCCCAAGAGGGCTCTTCAAGCCATTGGTAATGTTCTTCAGGCAAACTAACTCACCACCCACTTTCCAGTGATACATGAACACAAAGTTTGGAACAATGATTGCCAAAAAGAAAAGCATTATTTTTATGGACAATGCAATGGTCCACACCAAAATGAAGGAGGAACTCCAGAAATGAGTCTGTGAATTCCTTGAAATAGCACAAAAGGAAGGCTTACACCTCAAAATCTCAAAATGTATTTTCAAAATGGAGGAATTAGAGTTCCTTGGATATGTAATCCAAGAAGGCCAGTATGAACCTTCTCCAATTAAAACTAATGCCATCAAAGTATGGCCTACCCCAACAAATCTGAAGGAAGTCTGTAGCTTCCTAGGATTCTGCAACTTCTACCAGATGTTCATCCCTGGTTTCTCACAAGTGGCTTGGCCACTCCACAATCTATCAAAGAAGGACGTGGTTTTCCATTGGGAAGAACCACAGCAACAGGCCTTTGAGAACCTCTGCATGCTTCTTGCATCCAATCTGGTCCTCAAGCTCCTGGATCAAAAGAAGCCTTTTGTTGTTCACACAGATGGATCATGACTCAGAACTGGAGCAGTCCTCAGCCAGGCCAATGAGAAAGGGGTTCTCCACCCCTACACCTACCTCTCTCAGTCCCTAACCAGAGCTGAGCAAAACTATCAGGTGTACAACCTGGAGCTGCTGGCTGTCATATGAGCTCTGAAGGAGTGGCATCCCTATCTCCTAGCACCCATCACCCCAACAGTGATCTACATGGATCACCAGAACATGACCTATTTCCAAGAACCACAGAAATTAACACCATGGCAATCCTGATGGCAGGCCACATTGCAGGCCTATCCCATCCAACTCTCCTATATCAAGGGGACATGGAACATCTCACCTGACACTCTCTCCCACATGGCCAGCTTCATGGCCAATGCACAGCCACCCACCACATTATTGCCACCCCAGGTTTGGTTTTTGCCTGAGGGGGGGTGGAGAAATCACCAATTTCCCAAGAAAAACCATCATTTTCAGCAAAAACCATAACCAGCATGCCAAGGCTGGTGGACAGGTGCCCATCTGAGGAAAAGTTAAAGACCATCACCAACCAAAAATCAGTCTTCAACCTCTCAAGAGACTTAATGGAAAAAGTTTTAGCTGACACCTCCCATCTCAAGGACCAATCAAATCCTGATAAGACATGGAACAAAGGCAAAATCTATATTAACCCTGAAAGAAGAAACATCAGAGAGTATGTCAGAGGATGTGTGACATGTCAGGCCAATAAAGTCAATACTCATCCCACAACTCCACCAATCATGCCTCATGACGTGTTGAAGTCTCCTTTCCTGTTCAAATATCCATTGACCTATTCATGGATCTCCCTGAGTCAAGAGGGAATGACTCAATACTAACAATAGTGAATCAGGGGCTGACTAAAGCCATCATTTTCCTCCCCACCAATAAGAATGTTGACTTGGTTGGCATTGCCAACCTCTTTCACACACACATGTACCCTTGCTTCAGAACTCCAGAAGCCATCATATCTGACAGAGGCCTTCAATTCATGTCAGTGTTCACCCAGGACCTTTATCAGGCCCTTGGCATTGAAATGAAGGCCACTATGGCTTATTGTCCACAGTTCAATGGAGAAGCAGAACATGTAAACCAAGAAATTGGAACTTTCCTTAGGATGTATGCATCCAAGGATCCTGACAATTGGTCCTGTTACCTCCCAGATGCTGAGTTCATCCATAACTCATGTATTCACTTTACTCACAGGCAGATGCCCTACTACCTCTTATATGGATATGAGCCCATGCCATATCCCACTGCCCCAGTCACTCACACCCCTCTCTTGGAGAAGCAACTCAAAAAACTAGCCACAGCAAGAGATGCTGCAGTGATCACTCATAAGAAGGCTCAAGAAGCCATGATTAAGTAACACCCCAGCAGGGCTTATCATGAATTTGAAATAGGAGATAAGGTTTGGCTTGATGGAACAAACCTTCATTTGGACATTCCATCCAGAAAACTAGCTCCCTGATGATATGGCCCCTTTGAAATTACCAAAAAGATTTCCCCAGTGAATTACTGATTGGAACTCCTGAGATTGTGGTGTATCCATGATGTCTTCCATGCCTCAAAACTGACTCCCTATGTCATCACTCCAATCAATGGATCACAACCAACACTGGAACCACCCCAATTCATCAATGATCATGATGAGTGGGAGATCAAAGTGATCCTAAAACATAAAGCAATAAGGAAACAAGTCAAGTACCTAGTCAAGTGGAAGGGCTACCCCAATTCAGAGAATATGTGGGAACCAGCAGAACACCTTAAAAATGCCCCTGAGTTGCTCTCAGAGTATCAATGAACTCATTGAATTCCCCCCACCATCAGTTCCCCCCTTACAGTATAGTATGTCCCACTCCCCACTCTCAGACTACAACTTGGAGAACAACAACTGCCATGAGGACATTTATGCCTCACTACTTTCTGAGCTCAATGAGCTCACCACTCCTGATCTCCCCACACCTCTTTCCCATACAAGAGCCTCCCACAGCTGCAGGAGGCAACCCCTTCACAACACTGCTGTCCCACTACCAAGGGCAGCCCCCCTTTTCTCCATGGCTGTCCACCTCTCCCCTGGGCAACGGTGTTGAGATGCAGCACCTCTCTGTCCCTACCCCCCCTTGTACCAGAGAGGTCCTCCACAGTACCCTCTGCCCCCTGCCAGCACCATCACCCACAAGCTCCAATCAAGCTCATCTTCCTTCAAGACAGCCACTCCATGCCCTCTAGTGGAGACAAAACAACCCCTCCCCTGGCCTATGCAACTCTTGCAGCCCCCTCAGCCACTGTATCCATTGATGAGTTCATCAGCTATGTGTGGGTATTTAATAACCTCAAATCATGGGATGCACTCAGATGGCAAGCACCTTGGGACCACAAGTGTTTATGGCTGCTGTCTGAGATTTTCAGGGACAGTGAGAAAGTGGCAGGGAGGGATGGGTCAGTTACAGGAAATGACATCATTGAGGCCATGAAGACACAGTCCAAAATGGTCTCTTTGGTCCATGAGATGTATGAACCCCCCCTCCTCCTCTCATTTGACACCTTTCTCAACCAGTCATGGGGTCCCCTGGTTGTTCCCTTATGCAATACCCCACATTTCCAGGCTTCTCAGCAAGCTCATAGCAGAGTCTGATGCCTGCTTTGCCTTGAGTGGCCCCATGTGGGTGGACATTGCCCATCCCCATTGGTGGACCTATCCACCCTGCCACCTCCCTCTTCCTCTGACTCCAGGCCATCTCAACCAGGCACCCAGCTCAGGTCTCTCCATGGACCTGGCCAGCCTGGCTCTCCCCTCCCCAACAACCCAATTCCCATGTCCTTGCTGCAGGATCTCAGTTATGTCTGCATGGCCTCTGCTATGGCTGACACCATTGCACAGGTCACTGGAGATAGCCACACCTCTTGGGCATGCTTCTTCATGGCTGTGAAGG
The DNA here is from genome assembly GCA_029372045.1 of Scleroderma citrinum. Taxonomy (NCBI): domain Eukaryota; kingdom Fungi; phylum Basidiomycota; class Agaricomycetes; order Boletales; family Sclerodermataceae; genus Scleroderma; species Scleroderma citrinum. The sequence goes on from JARFMN010000021.1 coordinate 263,005, forward strand.
ATGACCTGGTCAACTGGCATTTATACAATGCCATTGCCACTCAGCATCTGATCCTGGACCAGGCTTTCCACCCAGTTGTAGTGAACCCCACCCTCTGCTACTACCTTGCCAGCAAGCAGGACATCCCCATGAGAAGTCCCCTTTTCCCATACTGGTGCTACAAGTGTGACCACCTCAGACATTGGAGCTGGGAACATGATGCCAACTGGCCCTACTGGGAGCTGGGGATGCCAAGAGTCACAGCTTAAGCTGCTCAACCAAATGCCAAGTCTGAACTGAGTAGGTGGACCATGACCTAAGTGTTCCTTGGGCCAAGAAACATAGAGGGGGGGTGATGTTATGGTTTTCTTTCCTCTTTCCTTTTCAGGGTAGCCCCTATTGGACTACCCCTATCCATTGACACTTCATGGACTTACAGTTATGATTATCCAATGGACACATCTGAATATGGACTTATTACCTTTGCATATGTTTTCCTTTACTTCTCAGGATCACATGACTTTCCCATCACATGACTCCAATGTGTTGCATCATGCAGACTCCTACTTACTCATGCACAACTCATTAGGAGTCATTCTGGACCCATTTGCCTGTGCATTGCTGCACACCTTTGTTCTACCATTACAGACTACTCATTGTATGCCTCATATAGCACTTAGCATTGTTTTATGCATATGGCACTTCCTGTAGACTCAGTAGTATAAGAGACTGAGAGATGTGGGATACTCCCCATCTTTTGTCTCCTTTGCATCCTATGAATCTACTGGGTTTTGTAGCCATGTGAACTCTATCCAGTTCCAATCCCTCTAGGAGAAGGAGTCTCACCATGCAGGGAGAACCCTTGTAAAAGCCTTGTAGAGTGCTTAGTCAGCATGTCTAGAGTTAGGGTTAGTGTGTCAGTCTTGAAGGCATTAAGTCTCATGTCCACAAAGCCTCAACACTTCCATCTTGTCATACAATTCCTGCAGATGCAAGAAGATGTCCATGATGGCACCTTGTGTACCATTTGCCACATCAAGGTCAGTCTTGACATTGGTGGTCACCATGACCTTCATGCCAATTGCTATTTCTACTCCTGATGCTAACTCCTGATGCTTTTTTTGGTTCCCTTGTCTCTGCACAGATTGATTAGCCAAGGGTGACTGCTCTGTGTGGTTCTGTTAAGGCTTTGCAGATGCAAGACTTAATGCCTTCAAGACCAATGCACTAACCCTAACCCTAGACATGCTGACTAAGCACTCTACAAGGCTTTTACAAGGGTTCTCCCTGTGTGGCGAGACTCCTTCTCCTAGAGGGATTGGAACTGGATAGAGTTCATGTGGATACAAAACCCAGTAGATTTGTAGGATGCAAAGGAGATGAAAGATGGGGAGTATCTCACATCTTCATGTCTCTTATACTACAGGAGCTACAGGAAGTACCATATGTGTAGAACAATGCTAAGTGCCATATGAGGTGTACAACAAGTAGTCCATAATGGTAGAACAAAGGTGCACAGCAATGCACAGGTGAACAGGTCCAGAATGACCCCTAATGAGTCATGCATGAGTAAGTATGAGTCTGTGTGATGCATTGGAGTCACATGATGGGAAAGTCATGTGATCCTGAGAAGTAAAGGAAAACATATGTAAAGGTAATAAGTCTGTATTTGGATGCATCTGTTGGATAATTGTAACTGTAAGTCCACAAAGTGTCAATGGATAGGGGTAGTCAAATAGGGGCTATCCCGAAAAGGAAAGAGGAAAGAAAACCATAACAGGTTCAGCCCATGCCCCTTGATGCTATCATTTGACTAGCACACAAACAATTGATTACCTGTGGCTTGACAGTGTCTCCTCAGAGCTGATTTGTTCCACATCACTCAGACAGCATGGCAAGGCATGACAAGACAGGCATCTTTCCAAGGACTTGAATTGAAATCAGTTGGAGGGCAATCAGGAGATCCAAGTACCAAAGACTGGAGTATCTTCATGTGTGCCTCCTTCACAGTTCCTGAGTGCAAATGTTGAAGATAGTCATGCCAGATCTGATCAGTGCAGCATATCTGTTCTTTCAAAATAACCACTGTAGTGAATTCCTGATATATGTATGGCTTGTCTGAGCATGGCATCCACTGAGTCCTTCTGAGGGTTTGCAGGGAAGTACAATGCTTCATGAAGAGGAGCAGCCACAGGTGGAAACTGATGGAGGTCACTGCAGATAATGACATTGATGCCCTCAAAGGAGTCCCCCTGAGGCTCCACTGCAGAGGAAGCCTTAGCAATGCTAACTATGTGAGACAGAAGTGTGAGAAAACTTTTGGATATCATTGAAATTTCATTGATGATAAGGTATATGTAGTGCTTCCAGAATTCCTGTAGCTTGCATTTGCTCTCATCACTCAAAGGTTTGCTGCTGGTCATGTGCCAGATCATAGCAATAGTGTGAGTTGTCTTTCCTTCAATCAACAATGCTGCAATGCCTGTGTACACTGACTTTATGAGGAGATGGCATGCATCTCTGGATGTGAAATATTCTGTGACAGTTTGTATCACCTTGGACTTGCCAGTCCCACCCTCCCTGTGAATGAATTGCCAGAGAGGAGGCACTTTCATGCCAGCAAATGTCTGGTCTAGGTGCCAGGCTATGATATCATAGGCTTGGAACTGGTTGTTTTTCAACATGGAAGGGAATGCTGATGTGATTGTGACCTCAGATGTTTCTATTTGTAAAGAATGATCAATGTCTGCAATGTGGTTATTGTTGCTCATCTGGTGAATGGTTGGCAGTGCTGATCTGCTTGTCACAGGATTAACTAGGGCATCATGGAGCATTGGAACAGAATGCATGAGATGATGCAGGCCATCTGGTTCATTCTGCATGTTGATGTCATGGTCCATTGGTTCTTTCCAGTTATGCAATTGATCAAGTGCTGTAGTGGAGCCAATCTTTGGCTGCATTGCCTCACTGATGTCCCAGCTGTCAAGTCCAGGTCTTCTCCAGAGATTTCCAGGTGTGAGTCTGGTCAGATAGCATAGGTAGTGTAGTCAAGGAACAGATTAGGACTGCTTGAGTTCAATGACTCAAAGACAGAGCATTGCCTCCTTGTGTGGGTCCCAGTCCAGAGGTAAGGTCAGGAGAAGAGACTAATTTGATTTCAGACTGAAGTCTACTGGACAAAGTATCTACAGCTTTTATACTACAAGTAAGCACAGCAAAGCACAGTCTGGTGAACCAGGCTAAGAAGTATAGTAAGAATTTACTAAGGGATGAATAAGACAAACAAAAGTTCAAGAATAAAGATGACAAAGTCTAGTCTGGGACAAGGAACCATGCAATGGCCAGATACTGTGCACAGTGACAGAAGTGCACTGATGTTGTGCACTGCCACATGCAGTAGAGTACCCTTAAGGTCAAGTAGACTGGGGGCATGACAGACTGTCCAGAGATATAATGTAGCAGCCAGGGACAGGATCTATCATCTGGACTTGATGACTGTCAGCCAGACATGGTTGTGACAGTATCCCTCTCTTAGGGGCTGAACCCATGAGGCTGCATTGAGGACAATGCTGAGTTTGAATGCATTGTCTGACTGTGAATCTCAAAACCTGAAAAGGCAGGCCTGGTTTCAGAGTCAGCCCCAACAATCCTTCCTTTCATTAGCATGTCTGCCCCTGCTTCCAAGTCAACTACTCCTCATGCCAGTGCTCCTGTGCCCAGTATCAACTGGAGACAAGCCAAAATGTCTGATCTTGAGTCAGACATAGAAGACAGCAATGAGGTTGTAGCTGCTAAGGCCAAGGAGTGTTGTTGATGCAAAGTTAAGAAGAAGAGGTGAGAAGATGAGGAATGTTGGCACCAGGAAGAAGAGGACCAGATACACCAGGAGAAGGAGGAGGCAGAGAGGAAGAGATGCAAGGAGCAGAGGGTGTGCAAAGAGGCACAAAAGAAGGTTGAGAAGGAGAGGGTGAAGGCCATAGAGGCCAGCAAGAAGAGGCAGAGGGTGGAGGTTGAGGCAGAGTCTAGCACAGCCCAGGATGTGGGTGCCCAGTAAGTCTGGTGATGTTTCCTGTAGGTGGGCTGACCCCTTTTCCTTAGATGCCTACACTGTGCTAAGGCAAACACAGCATGTGAGGTGATTGTGGATGGGAACAAGAGGAGGACAGTGTGTGTGTGGTGCATGAATATGAAGGAAAAGTGTGAGTGGCCAGAGGTGGAGGTGTCCAGGGCCAGATCCAGCAAGGGCAAGGGAAAGGCTGTGATGTTGTCACCCAGAGGGGGTGAAAAGAAGAAGAGAGTGTGTAAAACAAGGGCACAAGTAGAGGATGACGATGATGAGGTTGAGGAGACTGGTGAGGAAGGCCAACAGGAAGAAGGCTGGGAGTGGTCCCCTGGAGGGACAAATGGAATGACTGATTGTTGCAGTGGAGGGGATGGCAGCCCAGCTGGGGGAGGCTACCTGGGTGCACAAGGAGTCAGCCTGGGTGTCTTACAAGGCTGCAAGAGCCTTGGAGACATTTGTGGACAAATGTTCATACTTCCTGGCACTGGAACAGTCTAGTGTGGAGGAGTCAACTGATGACAAAGAGGTTGACACAGATGAGGTCAAGCTGGAGTTGGCTGGGCTGAGGACAGAGCAGGAGGAGAGCCAGAAAGCTGGCAAGGGAAAGGGAAAGTCTGTGTAGGGAAGTCTGGCCAAGGACTTGTAAATAAAGAATTGTTTCTATAGTAATGAAAGGGAATTGTTAATTAAACAAAAACAGAGTGAAATAAGCAACTAGACAAGACAAGATATAGGAAAGCATAGGGTTACTGGGGACTGGTTATACAGAACTAAGTGGGCCCAGCTTGGTTGGGTACCAGACATGATATTCATCTACTAATTCTGATGTGTTGCCTAGTTCAGTGGCTAAGAGCCATGATGTCTCTTCATCAGTCCCTTCATAACCAGCCCAGCATACTAGGTAGAGTAGCTTGCAGGTTTTTCATCTCTGGTCAATCTTAGAGTCAAGGATCTCAGCAATTTCAAACTCTAAGTCACCTTCCACTTTGACTGGTGGTGGTGGTGGTTGAGTCTGGTTAGGTATGACATTGGGTGTGGCCAGTTCAAGCTGTGAGATGTGGAAGACTGGGTGAACAGCATGCATTGAGTCTAGTAGTCAAATGGTAAATGAGTGAGAGCCGACTTGGGCTACAATAGGGTAGGGACCAAGGTTCTTCTCAGAGAGCTTTTTGGAAGGATGAGTTGACCTGAAATACTTGGCTTTGACAAAGACATTATCACCAACCTTGAAGTCTGGAGCTGGGGATCTTTTGGCATCAGCTGGACCTTGGTATTGTTGTTGGGTGTTATCCATTTCTTCACAGAGGTATTGGTGCAGACATTCTAAGTCAACTGCATAATCACAAGCCTGGGTGGAGGTGAGGTTGCATTCAGGGAATACTGTGAGGTTTGGATGGTAGCCCTTATTAGTGTAGAATGGTGATACTCTGGTAGTAGCACTAGGTGTGTTGTTATAAGCAAACTCTGCTAAAGGTAGCAGTTCAGCCCAATTGTCCTGTTGTTAATTGCAATAGACCCAGAGATACTGTTCAAGTGTCTGCTTGGATTGCTCAGTTTGCCCATCCCCCTCTGGGTGATACCCAGAGGTGAAGTGAAGATGCATATCTAATGCCTTACCAAGAGACCAGAAGAAGTGGGACACAAACTCTGAACCCTGGTCTGAAGTGACATGGGCTGGAACACTGTGCTTGGAGAACACATGAAGTAGGAAGAGCTTTGCAAGCCCAGGAGCTGTGATGGTATCATGAGTGGGGATGAAGATGGCTTGCTTTGAAAGCCTGTTGACCACAACCAGGATGGCTGTGAAGCCTGATGAGGAGGGGAGTTGCTCTATGAAATCCATGGATATAGAATTCCAAGGCTTCTCCAGGATGGGAAGTTGCTTGAGCAACCCATAGGGGTGATGGTGCAGTGTCTTGGACCAGGCACAGGCTGTACATGACTGGACATAATTCTTGATGAACATCCTGAGGCCTGGCCAGATATATTTGCAACATATTAACTCAAGAGTCCAGTTTTGTCCAAAGTGCCCAGAGAGAGGGTGGTCATGCCTGCAGCGTAGTACCTGGAGACATAGGTTGTCTAAGTCTGGTACATAGATTTGACCATCTAAGCATAGTAATCCAGACTCATCTACTGACCATCTGGAATCAGATGTATCAGCAAGCCAGACTTGAGCTATGGGGTCAGATGGGAGGGTGGAAAGGATGTTGTTATGGAGTTTCTCAATGTCCATGATCTTGACTGCACGAAGGACTGGGAGCTTGAGGTATGTAGTACGAAGTGAGGCAGAGAGTTGTTCTTGGGTGAACACTGGCCTGAGGTTCTGAGGGTTAACCCAGGCATAGCCACTATCCCCCTCTTTGGGGTAGATGTCTCAGCATCTAGTGAGTGTGTCTGGCTTGGCACTGAGTTTTCCAGGGCAGAAATGAATGATCATATTGAATTGGGACAGAAATTCTGACCAGTGGGCCTGTTGTCTAGTCAAAACTTTAGATGTAGAGAAGTATTTCAGATTTTTGTGGTCAGTGACAATGTTGACTGGAGTGGCAGAGCCTTTCAGGTAATGATGCCATGTCTGGAATGCTTTAAAGATAGCAAGCAATTCCTTATCATGGATGTCATAATTTAACTCTGAGGCTGTGAGGGTGTGAGAGTAGAACACTACAGGGTGAATCTGATTGTCATCACAGGTTATAGAGAGTATACTGGTGATGACATAATCAGAGGTGTCAGTCTCAACCATGATAGGGGGTCCCAGAGTAAAGTGTGTGAGGACAGGGGTGGTGGTGAAGGCCTGTTTGAGGTTATTGAAGGATTGGAGGCACTCCTTAGAAAAGTTCCAAGGAGCACCTTTTCATGTCAACCAGGTGAGTGGCACCACAATGTCAGAATAATTGAATATAAAACAGTGGTAGAAGTTGGTGAAGCCCAGGAAAGACTGGATATCCTTCACCTTGTGAGGTTCAGGCCAGTCAACAATTGTTTGAATCTTGTCTGGGGACATCATTAAACCTCCTGGGGAGAGGTGATACCCAAGGTATTCCACTGAGTCCAAGTGAAACTCACACTTCTCTGGCTTGGCATATAGACTATGCTGCCAGAGACAGTGAAGGACCTCCCAGACATGCTGCTTGTGAGACTCTTTGTCTCCAGAGTAGATCAGAATGTCATCTAGGTAGACAACAATGCAGACATCCAGCATATCAGCAAAGATAGTATTGACAAAACACTGGAAAGCTGCAGGGGTGTTGGTGAGGCCAAAGGGCATTACTAACCACTTGTAAGGTCCATAGTGCATTCTAAAAGCAGTTTTCCACTTGTTGCCAGGAGCAATCTGGACAAGGTGGTAGGCATGCTGGAGATCAATTTTTGTATAGACTTTAGCGCAGCTAGGGGAATCCAAAAGGTCAGAGATGAGTGGTAGTGGGTAGTGGTCCTTCTTGGTGAGTTTATTGAGACCTTGATAGTTGACACAAAGCTGGAGTGATCCATCCTTCTTCTTTACAAAGAGGACAGGGGCAGCATGAGAGGAAGTGGTGGGGCAGATAAAACCAGTGCTAAGATTTTTGTCAATAAAAGTCCAGAAAGCTTCAAGCTCAACCGGGGACAGAGAGTAGATGGTTCTCAGTGGTGGGGTAGCTCCTTCTTCTAGTTCAATCTTCAAGTCATGCTCTTGATGAGGAGGAAGCATAGAGGCCTTTGCTTTGCTGAAGACATCAGCAAAGTCATGATACTCCTGGGGGACCTCAGATAAGTCCAGAGGAGTGGTAGCAGAGGCAGACTGGGCTTTTGCTGAGTCTTCAGGATGCAGCTGAAGCTGGAACTGTAGAGAACCCTCTAATTTACATGTATGTACATATGCAGCAGCATTAATTAGGGTGATAGGGGGAGCCTTCAGGGGGGTGTGGACTGGTGAGTCATCAGAGGGTACAGATGGTGTGAGGTCAAAATCGGGATGGCTGGGAGAGGCTGAAGGTGTCAATGGTGGGGTTGGCATTCTTTGTGTGGATGTCTGGAACTCAAGACTGCCCAATACCCAGTCAATCAATGGATTGAAGTGGGTGAGCCAGTTATGTCCAAGGACAATTCTACATTCAGAATCCAATGGAGCAAGATACAAGGTCACAGGAGTGACTTCACCTGAGTCCAGGAAAAGGATTGACAAATCTATAGCATGGGTAATTACAAAGTTTGATGTACCATCAAAAAGCTGGAGTGAGATAGGGGAGACAGGATAAGAGGGAAAAGAGTGTTCAGATGAAAATTTGTGATCTATGAAGCAGTGGGTGGACCCAGAGTCCACAAGTGCACAAAGTTGAGGTATGTTGTAGGAAATGAGTGATATGTGGGGGGTCAGAAAGTTGGGATTAGAAAGAGCAGACGCATTGAGGCAGGCCTCTAGGGGGGCACAGCCAGAGTCAATGCAACTCTCAGTCTGTGCAGAGGTCTGAGAGCTGCTCTCTATTTTTTTTGCCTTGGTGGAGTCACCCAAGGTTGAGTCTGGCTTGGAAGAGCAGGACTCACTAGGAGTTGCTGAGGTAGTAGCAGCCTGAGCTTTTGCCTTAGCTGCTTTCTTGGGGCAATTCTCAGCAAAGTGACCATTGTTGCCACAGAACATACAGAGTTTGTTTTTGTGGCATTGCTTGTGCTCTTCTGTGGTTAGTTTACCATCATTGCCTAGCTTACTGTCCAAGTCCAGCTTAGGTGTACCAGTCTTGTTCACATTGGACAGTTTGGACATTGGTTGATTAGAGCTGGAGTTGTTGGGTTTGGCCTTGTCTTGGCTGGTCCTGTTAGACTTAGTGTCCCCTGAGTTTGAGGACTTATTGTTATTTGTGCTCAAGGATGATTGGGTCCTGTTAGTGCACTGAGTCTCCTCTTTGCACTCCCAATAGTGAGCATCGATTTCTTGGGCTAGATGATGAAGGTCACCCAGCACCTGGGGTTTGCCAACTTGACATATTTCATCCTTAATCTGGTCTGGCAGTCCAGAGTAGAAATGATGGTGCAGAGCACCATCACCATAGTTGCATACCTGGGATGCAATCCTGTTAAACTCAACCACATACTTGTTAATTCATTGGGTCTCCTTCATTTGGAGGTGATCAAGCTGACTCTCAGCATCAATGACTGGGTCATGGGGGCCAAAGGTTGTTTGGAGTTCAATGATGAACTCTTTCCAAGAGTCCATCCATAATGGCCAGTCATTGGCATTGTCTTCTGTGAGTAAGTCTGGTTTGAACCATTTAAGGGCCATGCCTTTTAGGAAAGACTGTGCATAAGTAACTTTAGTGCAGTCTGCAAGAAAGGCACAAGGCTGGTCCTGGAAGTTAAGCTTGCATTGGACCAGAAAAGTCTGGAGTTCCTTGGGTTTAGTACCATCAAACATATTGGGTTCCCTGACCTTCACCCTAGAGGATGAAGATTCATTTCAATTTGAAACCCTAGTGAGGTTCTTGATGGTGAATGCCAGGTTGCCAAAGACAACCAGTCTGGGATCCAATTCTTTGTCACCCTCTTAAGCATTGACAAACAGGTCATTCTCTTCATCATCATCATCATCATCATCATCATCATCATCATCATCATCATCATCATCATCATCATCATCATCACTCCCTGAGTTATCTCCAGGATCATCTCTGGGATCATTGTCAGGGGTATTCTGACAGTGAGGGTGGGTTGGAGGCTGAGACCTTCAGGAAGATGGTTTGGTGGGGGTGATCAGTGTGTAAGAAGCTGCACTTCTACCAGTGAAGCTTCTAAAGGTGTTTGCTGCTGCTGCAGTGCATCTAGTATTGATTACAGTGTTAATTGCAGCTTGTCTGTGAAGCTCAGTTGCTGAGCTGGATGCAAAGGCAGATGCTGACATGGGTGTGGCTGTCTCTGCAGTGCATGAGTGAAGGCAAGTTGTCATTGTCATGACAAGGTAGAGTTGGGGTGTTTGGAAAAGAAGAGTTAATGAACCCACACAAGAGTGAGTCTGAAATACTGTCAAGTCCAGGTCTTCTCTGGAGATTTCCAGGTGTGAGTCTGGTCAGATAGCATAGGTAGTGTAGTTAAGGAACAGATTAGGACTGCTTGAGTTCAACGGCTCAGAGATGGAGTGTTGCCTCCTTGTGTGGGTCCCAGTCCAGAGGTAAGATCAGGAGAAGAGACTAATTTGATTTCAGACTGAAGTCTACTGGACAAAGTATCTACAGCTTTTATACTACAAGTAAACACAGCAAAGCACAGTCCAGTAAACTGGGCTAAGAAGTACAGTAAGAAATTACTAAGGGATGAATAAGACAAACAAAAGTTTGAGAATAAAGATGACAAAGATGAGTCTGGGAAGAAGAACATACAATGGTTGGTTACTGCACTCAGTGACAGAAATGCACTGATGATGTGCACTGCCATGCACAGTAGTGTACTCTTATGGTCAAGTAGACTGGAGATGTGATAGGCCAGCTGGGAATATGATGTACCAGCTGGGGATAAGATCTATCATCCTGATTTGATGACTATGAGCCAGACATGGTTGTGACATAAAGTAAAGTAATCAGTCAAATAACTGGGAACCATGGACTTGAACTCTACTGAATGCAACATGTGCTGCAACAAACCCATATCCTTTTCCAACACTCATGCAAATGGCTTATCCATAGTCTCAACATATTTCATGATAACCAGTGCAGCTTGAAGAGCCTCATGACATGTGGGAGGAGGATCAACCAGATCATCTTCAGCAGTATCATCATTAGTCAGCAGGTTACCATGCTGTGCTTCCATCACCACATGGTAGATTTCTTCTTCCAACATCTCATCACATGACTCTGCAACTGGGTTTAGCAACTCCTCCAAACTCAACCTATTCAAGGCCTGAAGCACCCCCCTCTGCTATAGTCCATCCAGTGCAACTGTCAACTCCATCTCAACACCCTCAATAGGCCTGCTGTCCTGCAAGTCCAAATTGACAAGAAGTGATGATATGGAAATGAGTGGCCAGGAAACAGTGGGTGTGATGTCTGGTAAAATGCCTGACTTTTTCCAGCATTGTCTAATTGTTGTTGCATCTACTTCCTTCCAGGCCTCATCAGCAAGCTGCATTGCCTCAAGTTGATTGATTTTGTAGATCAATGAAGCAGCAACACCAGTATCATAGTGAGAAATGGAATGCCTGATGAACCTTGCTTAGTAGTGTGCTTTAAAACAGTAGATAATGCCCTAGTCATTTAGCTGAATACATGATGTTTGTTATGACTTTCCTGCCTCCCACACTTTTCCCCTTTTCCCACTTCTACTTACAATACAACAGACACTTTGTGGACATTGTACATTTCCTTTATCTCTTTGTTTTTACTCTACTGATGTACAGCAATCCACCTTTCCCCTCTTTCTAGTAGACTGCCCCTGTCTTGATCACATGATCCTATGTGTCACATTGACTCTTTTCCCCTCTATTTCATATAACAGACATGTCATAGGTTACATGGACTGACTTGTTCCTAGTATGATAACTAGGTGTATTATTTACACAGCAGAGGCTTACACATATGATGTATGATACAAGTATATAGAGTAGTGATGAAAGATGGAATCCTCATCTTTTGTCTCTTTGCAATTTATGTTGTTCTACTCCTCTTATATCTACTAGGAATAAGGAGCCTGCAATGGCCTCTAAGTGAAGAGTTCTGCCACAAGAGAAGTTGCTTGAACTGCTATCCCTTGAGAATAAGGCCTATGGCCTCTAGGGTTAGGGTTAGGACTTAGGTGCCAGTTCTGAAGGCATTACCAACTCTTCCAAGTTGTAACAGAAGATGAAAGATACTCATCAACCCTGGTCAATGTCACCCCACACTGACCATCTGTTGCCTCATGCAGTAGTCACCAATACCCTGTCAAAAACAAGACAGTATAAACTTCTATGCCACATAGGTGTAGTACCCCTATCTTTGGATAGTTAACTAAATCCCACCACCCCTAGTGCTACTGCTCAGTCAATGGGTGGTACCTGCTAGTCTTCCTTCCTTGCCCAACATGGTCAAGAAATTCTATGTCAGGTCAAGCTCTTCCTCCAGAAAGTTTAGACCCCCTGTTCCCAAATGAACAAGTAACCCATCCAAAGGCTTCAGTCTAGGACTCTCCACTCCATTGCTTCTGATCTCATCCAAGATTGAAGATGACTCTACCTCCAAAACTGAACAACATGTCCCAGGAGTTTTCCTCACTGGTACAACATCCCCTATATGAATAGATGTTGATCTGTCATCAGAAGGTCCTAGCTTCTCTTCTTATAGAGAAAAGAAGGATCCAGATTTGGATAGCAATTTGCTAGAAACACCCCTGGTCAACCCATTATCACATTCAATAATATTGGATATTCCCATCCCAGATATTAGGCAACAAGTGATGGCTGATCAATTAGCAGAAGCACTCACAGAGCCTTTGATTCAGGACCCATCCATGGGTTGACAGCCTTTGACAGCTGAAATCATCTATTGGTACCAAGTGCAGGTATCCACTGCTGCCAAAAAGGGTAAAGGCCATGCTCAAGGACCAGGAGATAGTGGTCATGACTCTAAGAGCAATGGTAAGGCCAAAGGCAGAGAGTTAGGGCTTAACAAGCCAGCCATATTTGATGGCAACCATCAATCATATGCAGGATGGATAGTATCAGTCAAAGTATACTTAGGTATGAACACACACATCTATGACACTGATGAAAAAAGGATAGGGTTCATCCTTTCCTTCATGGACAAGGGGTCCACTCTGTTTTTCAAACAGTCATATGTCACACATGCAACTACCAAGGAACATGGAGTCCAGTTCTATAACTCACTAGAGTTTGAAAAGAAACTGGAGAACTGTTTCCAAATCAGCAATGTGAAGTCAATGGCACTAATCATGCTGTCATCTATCCAACAAGGAAAGCATTCTCTCAATGAGTACATTACTAACTTCAAGAATTTGCTAGTGCAAGCCAGCCTGCTAGAAGATGATACAGCAGCTGCAACATGCATAAGGCCATCTATGGAAACAATGTGGATGTATGAAGGAAGGGCCTCTGATGCCAACAAAAACTTCTTATGGAAAAACAAAGGGTATAACACTAAACTTAATCATTACCATAAAAAGGAAAGAGACCCCAATGCCATGGATGTGGATGCTGCAGTCAAAGATGACAAGTGGAAGAATAACAACAACTGCAGAGCTTGCCTCTGCTATAACTGCAACAAGGAAGGGCATTTTGCTCAAGACTGTCTTGAGCCCAAGCAAGAGCAGTACCCCAAAAGCTGGATGGCCCAGATTGAGGAAATGAAGAAGGAAATAGTGTGTCTTGAAAAAGAAGATGCACCTCCTTCACATTCCAGTGCATCTTCTCAGGATTTTTAATGGGGTGACCTTCTGCCATGGCTCATGCCCCCACTATTAAAAATTGTACATTTAGGATAGGTATCATTGAATGGAATGTACCAACATATAAATATGAACAAGACTTATGTGTTGAATTGATCAATGGCTCAGCCTACCTAGTGGAACACGGCAATTCCCCAGTCAAAACACTAATCAACTCTGGGGCAGAAACAAATATTATTGACTGGAGGACAGTTGAAAAGGAAAGATTGTCAACAAGAAATATAGAAAAACCATGGAACCTACAGAGTGTAACAGGCAAAACCAACCAAATGATCAACAAAATCACAACTTTTAAAGCCCAGATCTGGGGCAAAGAAATGCACATTCAAACTTATGTAGCAACAATGGGTAACAGAGAAGGGCTCCTGCTCAGGATGCCCTGGTTAAAGGAACATAACCCAATTATCAATTGGCTAACATGAAAGTTGATCAGTTGAGGACAAGAGGACACACCCAGACCCAAGGTAGGATGAACTTCAATCTCAACAGAACTAGAAGCAAGCACCAAAAAGAAAGAAGTGAAACTTCCAGAAGAATACCAGGAATATGAAGAAGTTTTCTCTGAAAAAAATGTGCCGTTACACACCAACCATTCTTGGACCATGAAATAAAACTAAAGGAAGGGTTTGTACCCAAAAAGGGGAAGATCTACAAGCTAACACCAGATCAACTAACAGAGTTAGATAAATTCCTCAAAGAAAACCTAGCCTGTGGGAAGATACAACCTTCAAAGTCCCCACAAGCTGCACCAGTCTTTTTCATTGGAAAGAAGGATGGTAAGCAAAGACTAATCCAGGACTACAGGTACCTGAACAAACACATGGTTCTGGATTCCTACCCCCTACCCAACATAAAGGAGTTACTCAATGAGCTTGCTGGATCAAAGTACTTTGCCAAGTTCAACATCTGGTGGGGCTTCACCAATATAAGAATAAAAGAGGGCAATGAGTGGAAAGGAGCATTTGTCACCCCAAGGGGCTTGTTCAAGCCCTTGGTAATGTTCTTTGGACAAACTAACTCCCCCCCCACTTTCCAAAGATACATGAACATGAAGTTTTCCACCATGATCCATGCAAGACAGAGTGTGATCTTTATGGAAAATGCCACCATCCATGCAAAAACAAAAACAGAACTCCAAGAATGGATAATCAAGTTCCTAAAAATAGCAAAAAAGGAAGGACTATGCCTAAAACTGTCAAAGTGTACCTTCAAGACTGAAGAACTTGATTTCCTTGGCTATATTATCAAAGAAGGATCATATGAACCCTCACCAGTGAAAACCCAGGCCATAAGCCAGTGGAAGGTTTCCACTTCCCTGAAAGAACTAAGAAGCTTCCTAGGGTTTTGCAACTTCTACCAGATGTTCATGCCAGGCTTCTCACAGATCACATGGCTGTTACATGACCTTAGCAAGAAAGACATCCCATACACATGGGGTGTTCCCCAACAAGAAGCTTTTGAAACCCTCAAAAGGAAGCTAACTTCAGAACCAGTCTTGTGGCTGCCAGACTTTAATAAACCTTTCATAATCCATACAGACACCTCACAGCTCAGGACTGGAGCAGTACTCAGTCAGGAGGGGTCCAATTGGATGTTACATCCATGCACCTTTCTCTCCCAGTCCCTAACCAGAGCAGAACAAAACTACCAAGTCTACAACTTGGAGTTACTTGTGGTCATCTGCACTCTCAAGGAGTGGCAGATGTATCTGCTAGCACCTGTCATGCCAACAGTGGTGTATACTGATCACCAAAATATGACCTATTTCAGAGAACCCCAATGGCTCACCCCACACCAGTCATGATGGCAAGCCACACTGCAGGCATTTCCTCTACAGCTCATCTACATCAAGGGCAAGTCCAACATTCCACCTGACATGCTTTCACAGATGGCAAATTTCAAAGCCAAGGACCAGCCCCTGGTCACCCTTCTCCTGGAATCTCTGTGGTTTCTGGCTGGAGAGGGGGTAGGATTTCATAAAAATCTGCATACCTCACACTGCATCACTGGCTCACAGCCAGAAACCCCCAAAATTCCCAACACCCCACAGGTTCCTTCAAGAATGTTGATGGATAGGCACCCAACTGAGGAACAGTCAAAGACCACCATCAATGAGAAAAGTGTATTCAACCTCTCCAAGGAACTGATGACTAGGATACAAAATGAGACTGAACACCTACAGATCAAAGAACTCAGAAATAGAGATGTCTATAAAGGAAAAATATGTGTAAACAAAGAAAGAAGAAAAGAAGTTCTAAAAGAATACCATGACCTGAGGCCATCAGGACACCATGGAGTAAAGGCCATGACAAAGAAAATGAATTGCCACATGTACTGGCCAAGGATGCATGTGAATATTTGAGAATATGTCAGGGGGTTAAAGCGAAGTAGGGTAGTCGGGAGACAGGACAGCTCGGGCAGAGCCTAGAGTCTACTTCTACTACACAGTGGAAGTTCTTAGGTAAGGACCATAAGACTTACTAAGTGTTCACTTGGGGTGATCTTCTGGTTGGGTGTTCTTGAGTACTATTCAACAGATGTTGAACTGTTACTATTTGTGGACCTGGAGGTCCAGTATATATATGCTCAGACATGGTCTGTGCGTGGTACATGGAATTTTGTTCAACTTGTGGGTTGAACTACATATGGTAAGTAGTACCTTCCATAAAAGAGTCTCTCAAGTATCATACTGAGTAAGCATAGAATGCCATGGAATAGAATAGAAGGAATGATGTCATAAGCATGTCATCCTGACGTCATATAGCCTAGACCTTTCTCCATATTGGTGAAACACTGGTAATGTCCAATAGCCAGTCATAGAATCACATGCAGTGGTTAACATGTGCAAGTGTTGTGTCAGTGACAAATGCACATGACAAATCTCCTGAGAACAAACAGTGAGCATCTGTTATGTAATACCAGTGCTAATACCTCATTTGTTCAACACTCCCCCAGATTTGGTATGTGCCAAATCAAACAGTAGGAAGTCTGCGAAGGCATGAAACTTTATGTGTCCTAGATTCTTGGTTAAGATGTCTGCAAGTTGTTTGTCAGTTGTGATATGTCTGACAATGAGAACTTTCCGATCCTTGATGCACTCTCTAATAAAATGATACCGAATATCAATATGCTTGGTTTGTCTCTCTTGTGCAGGATTCTGGGCAAGGAAAATCGATCCCATGTTGTCTCCATATAATGGAATGGGTTCTGGTTTAAAACCAAGTTTGGTGAACATAGAGTGGATCCAGACAACCTGTTGAGAGGTATCAGATAAGGACATGTACTCGGCTTCTGTAGAGGACAGAGCAATAGTTTTCTGCTTGTGAGACAACCAAGTAATGGGTGCTCCATTTGCCAGTATGATCATACCAGTAGTGGATTTCTGATTGTTTTTGTCAGAAGCCCAATCTGCATCACAATAAGCTTCTATAGAGTACTTGGCCTTCCTTCAATATGCCAATCCTTTCTCTCTGGTGGCTTGAAGATAGCAAAAGATGTATAGGGCATGATTGAGATGATCCTCAGTAGGATTTGATGCGAATTGTGACATTTTTATGATGGAAAATGAGATATCAGGTCGAGTTCCTAGAGTGAGATATAACAGGGACCCAATCACTGATTGATATTTTGAATGCAGTATAGGGGTAGTCTCTCCCTCATGCTTTACTGGTTCATATCTGGATGGGAGTGGAGTATTTGCCAGGTGGCAATTCTCCATTTGGAATCTTCAGATGATTTTGTCCAAGCAACCTGATCAACGATCAAAAGACCTGAGGAACAATCTATTTGGAGGTGCATTCTGAGATATTCTTTGGCTTGTCCCAAGTCACAACATTCCCATACTGTCATGAACTTCCTCTTCAATTCTTGAAGGTATTTGTGATTGTTGCCAGTGAAGAACACGTCATCAACGTATATGAGGAGAATGATGACAATGTTTTCTTGTCCTATTTTCTTCCACAACACATATACTCCAACATCTGAATGGATGTGGGTGAAGCCAAGTGCCTTGAGGGACTTATCTAGCTCAATATTCCATGCTAGAGCAGCCTGTTTTAGACCATATAATGCTCTGAGTAATCAGTAGATGTAGTGCTCTTTTCCCTTTTGCACAAAGCCTTCTGGCTGTTCCATATAAATTTCCTTGTCCAATTTTCCATATAGAAATGCAGTTTTGATGTCCAGTGCCTCTAGGTCCCAGCTATACTGGGCAGCCAGGGATAGAATAATTTGAACAGATTTAAATCTTGCTACCAGAGAAAAGACATCCTTGAAGTCTACTCCATATTCTTGAGAGAAACCTTTGGCTACTAAATGGGCACATTTTCGCCCATCAGATTTAATAGCGTAGACCCACCTGCATTTTACAGGTTTTCTCCCATGAGGTAGAGGAGTAAGCTCCTAAACTTTCCTCTTGCCTAATGCTGCAATTTCCTCACACATGGCAGCTTCCCAAGCCTCTTTGTCATCGGCTGGTAATCTCTGAGTATCCTGATAATGAACAAGTGTTTTTGACTTCTCCTTGATCTTCTGCATAAGCAAATAGTTGATGAAGTCAGTATCACATTCCTGACTAAGCTTGTGCAGGTCAATCATCAGCTCCCCCATGTCTGATGCTTCTCTCGTTTCCTCAAAGGTCATTTCCTTTGATGCTTGCCATTCTGCATCAACAGGATGTGTCCTTTCTCCATAGGCATTCTCTGGTCTGAGAGGAATAACTTGCTCTCTAGTAGACCGACGGACACTGGAGTCTGGATAGGGTGTGTATTGAGAGGGTAGTGCTGTTTTTAAGGGAATTTTCACAGTCTTTCTAGAAGTCTCTGTTCGTGGTTCCGCTCGCACTTCCATAGGAGTTGCAAGTTCCTTCGGGTGGTTCAGAGAGACAGTTGGACGAACTGTTTGTGGGATATCAATGGGTAACTGTTCCTTTGGAGGGGTGACCTCCATTGGAATGTCCTCATGAGGTTGGTCCTGAGTTTCCTCTGGTAATTGGTCTTTTCCACCAGTCTTTGCACACCATGGAAAAACTTCTTCATCAAAGATAGCATTTGTGCTGATGATGACCCTTTGATTTTTATCCAGGAATCGGTAGGCTTTAGATCCAGGTTCATAGCCTAGGAATATTATTGGAGTGCTTTTAGCCTGTAATTTGGTCCAATGTTCCTTTTTGATAAAAATGTAAGCCAAACAACCGAAAACTCTGAAGTATGAAACATCAGGTTTTTTACCTGTCCATAACTCTACAGGGGTTTTCCACTGTGATCAACGAAATGGTTGGTGATTGTAAACATGCACTGAGGTCTCAAGGGCATGTTGCCACATGTTAGGAGGAAGACAGGCAGAATGTCTCATGGCTTCTTCCTTCTCTACCATGGTGTGATTAAAGTGCTCAGCACAACCATTTTGCTGGGGAGTATCTGGAGCTGTCATGTGATGCTCGATACTGTGTTCACGTAAAAAAGCCACAAACTCGAGAGATCTAAACTCTCCCCCACGATCTGAACATAGCCAAAGAAGTTGTCCCAAGACACAATTTTGAGCCCAGGCAAGCCAGGAACGAAAGGCATCAAAAGTGTCAGATTTGGAAGAAAGGGTGATGATAGAGGCATATCCACTGAAGTCATCAATAAAAGTGATGACATAGTGCTTGTGGTAGTAGGACTCCACAGGAAATTTGCATAAATCAGTGTGGACAAGTTCGAGTGGTTTGGTGGTGCATTTGTAGGTAATACAGTAAGGTTTCTCCATCATTTTCCCTAAAGCGCAACCAGGACAGGGTTTGTTGCCCAGTGAGGTCTCGAATGGGGTAACGGTGGTTGCTTTGGACAATTGGCACACGGCATTGTATGAGCAATGGCCCATCTGTGCATGCCATAGGTCTGAAGTCTCCTTGGGACTAATGGTTTGAATCTGATCAGTTATAGACTGTAAAGATACTCGAATATAATGAAGGGACCCTTTAGATGCTATCGGGCATGACCGCAAGTAAAGGTCACCATTAGGTGCAAAGATTTGAGTTCCATCAACATTTGACATCAGTGTGTAGCCCTTATTTGTCAACTGAGTGGTCGAAATTACCCTCATATGGAGCTTGGGACAATACTCCACTCCGTAAAGTTTAGTTAACCGTCCTTCATGATAAAATATGACAGTACCATTCCCCAATTTCTCTACAACCGTGTCTGCATCTGCTGTTTGAGACAGCTTCGGAGTAGGATATGCAGAATATGACACGAAGTCATTGAGGTTGTGAGTGCAGTGCACAGAGGCACTGGAGTCAAGCAGAATTAGCTGACTCTTTTTGCCTTTACAGGTTAGACACATGGTTGCTTTCATATTCATAGGTAAATGGCATGAGATGCACTTTCCCTTCTCTTGTGAAACAAGTATCTTGTGCTTAGTGCAATCAGTGCACAGTGGATGATGGTAATACATCTCCAGCACATTATGGTCTTTGTCCATGAGGACCATGTTCCCTAATCCATCAGCCATTATCCATGGATACACGGCATCACCAGGCCAATTTTCAGTGGAAGGGAGTGGAGGACAAATCTCAGCCAGTCATTGAGCAGTCTTGGCAAAACCTCCATATCCAAGTGGATCCCCTTCAGACAGATCATGACTCCACACATACTTGGGATGGTGTGAACCACACTCGTCACAATCATCTTCCCCATCATAGACATAAACGTCTAGAGGTTGTCCTCCAATATTGTATCCATCCAGCTTGTAGTGTGGATGATAATAGGCTGGTGCCCATAAACCTGTAGTCCAGTCAAGTGACCAATAGAAAATCTGAAATTCTCAAGGTTTTTGTCGTGCATCTGGGACAGTTACTCCCAGCTTTAACTGGAAAGTGTGCACTTGGTCATGATAGTCCTGATTAAAAGGTTTATAGGTGGAAGAGTTGGAACACATGACGTCTCTTGGCAAAACCCGTTGTACTAGATAATACAAGTCCTCATCACTCATACCTTCTGACTCCTTTCCAATGTACTCTGGAATAGGATCAAGAAGAGAGTAAGAGACTCTGTATGGCGGCATAGATGTGGTAGACTCACACATTGCCATTGGACCATCATCATAGTCATAATCCTCTGCAGTGAGAGGATTGACTGAGTCCTCATAAAGCTCCTCAGGGATATCTATCTCAGGAACTGTTTGAAACGGCTCCAAATGGCCCTGGCGGATGAGCTCTAGCTCCTGATCTGATTGCTGGACAGTGAGTTTTGATGAGCTCACTATGGGTTGTTCAGGAGTCATTGCCTGATCCTGAAGCCCAAACTCCTCCTGTTGGAGGTATTCCGCCTACATGTACATGAAATCTTGTTCATTGTATTGCAGAGCTTCTTCGTAGGCCATTGATTCGTCGTCTCAAATCATGTTATTTTTGGCCTTTCCTTTGCCTTTATTGGGGCAAGGTCTCTGCCCCTGGCTTTGTGGGTTCTTTCCCCCACGAGTACCCTGGCTTCCTTGCTTTCCTCATCCTTTTCCCTTATTCAGGAACTGCCTCTGTGGGGATACCTGAGGTGCACAGATGAGCTCCGGGACACAGCAAATCTGTTGCTTGCCGCCAGTATAGTATACTTTCTGGCCTGTAATGTGGCAAGTCTCACCTGGATAGTGGTTTTTCCTGCAAGAGCCATTCCTGCATCAAGGATAGCTTCCTCATGGAGCATACTGTGTGTTTGTTGTGGGTTTGACATTGGAGAGTCGGTGAATGAGGGACTTTTGGTGTGAATGACGAGGTCCTTCATACCACTCTTGATCAATGGTACTCTTTCCTTTTCCAGTAACTCTCTGCTGATACTCCTTTTGGATGTGCAGGATAATTGTTGATGGCTTAAAGTTTGTGTCCTCGACAGTGGTGGTGATAAGGGAGACAACATTCTCCCAATCCGAGGGTAAAGCCATAAGAATGGCCATTGCAACTATTTTGTCATTAACAGGAAAACCTGCTGCTGTTAAGCGTTCAGTGCAAGCAATCAGCTTGTTTGCCTCATCAATGGGATTAACATTTCCCTTAATTCTGTGTTGAAAGAGTGATCTCATTTCAGATAAGGTGCCGATATTGCCTGGTTGGCTGTAGGCAGTCTCTATGTCTGCCAACGTGAGCTTTGCAGTGGTTTTCATGTGGTGGTAAAAGGAGGGGGAAATTTGGAGCTTGATAACACCCCAGGCTTGAATGTCTTTGTCAATGAAAGCCTGGACCTGCTTGGCAGTAACTCCTCTGCCAACAACAGGTGTACTCTCAGTGAAAGCTTGATATAACCCCATAGCCATGGCAAAGGTGTTGATGGAATTGTGCCATAATTTGTAGTTGTTTCCATTAAGGAGGGGGACAAAAGTGAGAACGTCTTTTGCGGACATTTTAAAAACTAGAATAGACAGTTGAAAGTGAACCAGTTAGCAAACATGTTTTCCTCTTCAATCTGGAAGGGAATAAAAGGCTTAGGTGGAATGGGCTTCAGCCCTACTCTATGTTTTCCATTATGCATCCCTGGTTTTCTCCTGGGGGGCATATTTCCCATCATCCTCTGGAGTGCGTTATCCACTCTTTTATCCTTTCTCCATTCCATCACTTTTTCTCATCGCTTCCACTTCTTTTCTCCTGTTTTTGATCTCTCCCAGAATGCCCATCCCGTTGCCGATGTTCCAGATCCTGCAGGTCTCTCTAAGACTTGGAAATTCAAGAATGGAAAGTAGTGTGGATTGTTTACTCAATCGACTTTTTCTCCTGTACCAAGTACAGAGTCAATGAAAGAAACACTTCTATCCAATTCCCAAGCCTTGATTGCGCAAGACAGAAAGGGTGTTTTAAACACAGAAGGATGGAATTCCTTATCGGCAATTTGACCATGGTAGTACATGGGGTGTGCAGTAAAGGGGATTTGGGAAATAAAGAGATCAAGTTTCTGTACGAAGATAAAGGGAAGAAGCATATGTGTAAAGCATATGTGATTTTTATGTATACTCCTTTTCAGAGGTACACTGTGATAGTTCTCATCATCAAGAGATGATGTTGAAAGGATAAAGTTCAAATCAGCGGCATATGGCTCATGAACATAATATGGCATAGGATATGTTTGATGTGTTTGGTGTGTCGAAGTAGTCTGATAGACTCTCAGGCAACACCAGTTTTCTGTTGTCATTGTAGCCCATTTTGAGGATAGGGCACAATGCCTCAAGATCAAGGATCTTGACCTTGCCTCGTGGGTCTGAAGGGATGATGACATAATCCTGAATCCTAGTAAGGAAGCATGAGAACTCCCATTGCATGACCGTGAAGGGATGTGAATAGTAAGTGCAGAAAAAGGGGTGCATGTTGAAGACTCGACCTGGATTGATAAGTGAGAACCTGTACTGGTTTCTCATCACCTCAAATCCTATAGCCCTCATCCATGGGAGATAGACGTAATGAGCGATGAAGAATAGGGAGAAAATGTCTCCATAACCCAGAGCAAAAATCTCAGCTGGGGTTGGTCTCTTTCCTATTACCATGACTCCATTCCCTGTTGGATATTGATGCCCATACTCTGTCTGCCAAGGGTGGAAATCCCTGACATGGGCTGCATCTCCATGACTCACATACCACTCCATGTCATAATTCAGGACATTTCTTGTGCCGCTAAAATCTTCTCTGTCCATTACTGGACAATTGATACATTCACAAATCCACTGCTTTTCATCTGCACTTAGTCAGAAGTCATCTGGGTTTACATCCTTGTCTTCATTGAAGTTAAAGCATAAAAACTCAACCTCCTCACCTTCCTCTGGTGATTCTGGATAGACAAGGTCAGGAGTAACTTCTCCTTCCTCAAGAGGTGAGGGTTTCTTCATGAAGACGACCTCTTGTGGAACATAGAGGTCCTCGAATTCCTCTTTTATCTCAATGTCCTTGGTTCTGGTAGTATGCACCCTGGACCAATGAGGAGGTGAAAGGGGAGTAGGCATGTTAGGCCTAGTTGGGACTAAAGAGGGTGCTCAAGGTTGTAGAAGGTGACCTGGACGAAGATGAGTCAGCAAGTGTGAAGGTGTCACCAGATTGTGTTCCAGAACCATTGCTGGTGGTCTGGTGTTCCAGACTAGATGCTCATTGACACAATGATCGTTGTGCTGGTGAAGATGGAAAGGGGATGTGGGTGGAACTTGCATTAGAGTAGGTGTCAGGTGAAGGAATCGGTAATGGGTTTGAATCGATTATAGGATTGTCTTGCAAATGAATTACCTCGTAGGGGACTGGAATAGGATTACCGTCAGCATCTGTATATCCAATGAATGTCCCACTACTGAGATTAGAAGATGGTAATGAGGCCATCATGGCACTCATATGCTATCCCCTGAGCCATAAAAAGGTTGGCTGTACAGGGGTCAGGTCAAGGCGATTTCTCACTTGACTTTCAGTCAAGCAAGCCCTAGCAGACTCTATAAGTCTCTGTCACCTGACAGAATCTATGATTCTCTCAGCAGCCTCAATGAAAGCTCTATCAAGATGCAAACGTAGTTCTACCAGAGTAATCCCTGGATTTGCATCAACGAATCGCAACACCACTGACTCTTCAGTCAGTCGAGACTCATATCTCAGTGGTGGAGAAGACAAAGTATACACAGGAGGATCTGTAAGATCTTCCAGCATTGAAGCATCCTCAGGAGGACCAATGGTCCGATCCACCTGGATGCACCACAACCCAAATCGATCGCTTGCCTCAGCTGCCACTCTATAAGTGCAACAATGAGCAGGTGTATGCTGCATCTCAACACAGAGTGTGAAAAAGGCAATAGCCAAAACAGCAAAGAAAAATTCAGCTTGCCAAAACAGCAGTTGCAAATAAACCCATTGTATTCCTTGGAGAAATGAGAGGGTGTTGAGGAGACCCAACAAAATCCTCCAAGTGAACTGTGAGCCATTGTTTGGTTGCATCCCTTGCTCAGCTGCTGCAAGGTTATAGACATCGAACCTAGGCGATGAGCTCAGGGCTCATAACCTAAAGTGAAGTAGGGTAGTCAGGAGACAGGACAGCTCAGGTGGAGCCTAGAGTCTACTTCTACTACACAGTGGAAGTTCTTAGGTAAGGACCATAAGACTTACTAAGTGTTCACTTGGGGTGATCTTCTGGTTGGGTGTTCTTGAGTACTATTCAACAGATGTTGAACTGTTACTATTTGTGGACCTGGAGGTCCAGTATATATATGCTCAGACATGGTCTGTGCGTGGTACATGGAATTTTGTTCAACTTGTGGGTTGAACTACATATGGTAAGTAGTACCTTCCATAAAAGAGTCTCTCAAGTATTGTACTGAGTAAGCATAGAATGCCATGGAATAGAATAGAAGGAATGATGTCATAAGCATGTCATCCTGACGTCATATAGCCTAGACCTTTCTCCATATTGGTGAAACACCAGTAATGTCCAATAGCCAGTCATAGAATCACATGCAGTGGTTAACACGTGCAAGTGTTGTGTCAGTGACAAACACACATGACAAATCTCCTGAGAACAAACAGTGAGCGTCTGTTATGTAATACCAGCACTAATACCTCATTTGTTCAACAGGGGTGTGTTGTTTGTCAGGCAAACAAGGTCAATACCCATCCAACAACCCCCCCAATTACCCCACATGATGTCACCCAGTCCCCTTTCCTGTTTAAACAAATATCCATCAACTTGATCACAGATCTTCCTATGTCACAAGGCAACAACACTATCCTGACAATCATAGATCAAGGGCTGATGAAAGCAGCCATTTTCCTTCCCACTAACAATACTGTAGACTCTGTGGGGGTTGCTAACCTTTTCCACACCCATGTATACCCCAGACATGGAGTCCCTGAAGCAGTCATCTCTGACCAAGGACCATGGTTCATGTTGGCTTTCACAAGAGATCTTTATGCAGCAATTGGAATTGAAATGAAAGCCATGACTGCTTATTGGCCACAGTTGAATGGAGAAGCCGAACATGTCAATCAAGAAGTCAGCACCTTTCTAAAAATGTACACAGGATGTGACCTGGATGATTGGTCATGTTATCTTGCAGACATGGAATTTGTCCACAACTTGTGGATTCATTCAACTCACAGTCAAACCCCCTATTACCTACTCTATGGCTACAAACCAACCCCCTATCCTTCAGACCCATGCAGTCATGTGCCCCTGTCAGAAGAATGTCTAGAAAAGCTTGCCACAGCACAAGACATAGTGATCATTGCACACAAAAACATGCAGGAGGCTATGATCAAACAACATGGTGGATGAGGATACTTGGAATTTGCAGTCAGTGATAAGGTTTGGTTGGAGGGGACTAACCTGCATTTGGACATACCATCAAAGAAGCTCACTCCAAGAAGGTATGGGCCATTTGAAATCACCAAGAAGGTATCACTGGTAAACTACCAATTGGACCTTCTGAGATCCTGGCACATCCATAACATCTTCCATGCCAGCAAACTGACTCTGTACATCATCACCCCTATCAATGGAGATGCCCCTATTCCCCCCCACCACAAGTCATTGATGGTCATGATGAATGGGAAGTTGAGAAGGTCTTGAAGCACAAGTCAGTCAGATGAAAAAGGAAGTATCTGGTCAAGTGGCAAGGATACCCAGATTCAGAAAATACTTGGGAGCCTGCAGAAAACTTTATAAATGTGCCACAAGCTCTCACCAAGTATCAAGTCACCCACCACCTCCCAGTCTCCTTCCCATCTACTGACCCATCCACCCTGTAAATGTCTTCCAGCTACCTCACCCCTGACAACCTGCATGAAGATGTCTATCAGGGGCTATCCATTGCCAAATCAACAGACAACCTTGCAGATCCTCATCTCACCCCATCTCTTCCCTGAGTACACTCTTCAAGGAGAGGCCATACTCAGCAACAACCCATTCACTACTCCTGACCATCTATGGCCCATGCAGCTCCCTCAGTCACCACTGCCTGCACACATCAGACACAGCTGGCTGGGCAGCATGAAGAACAAGTTGTACCCCCTCTCCCCTCTCTTATCACTGTTACTGCTTCATGGGAACCAACCCCATATTACTACTCTAACTCCAATGAGGCACCCACTGATGGTCCCTGTCCCACCTAAGCTGATGAACCAACTATTGACCAGTTCATCAGCTACATGCAGGTGCTTAATGACTTTGAGTTGTGGGATGCATTCAGATGGAGAGCACCAGCAAACCATGAGTGTCTACAAATGTTGTCCCAGGTCTTCTGGGACACAGAGCAGATCACACACAAAGTAAGCACAATGGTAGTATCAGAATTAACCAACATACCCCTACCAGATGGAGAACCAAAGGTGATGGGGGAGGACGTAATAAAGGCAATGGAAGATCAGAAGGGATTAATTAGAATGGTGTACAATCTATTCAGCCCCACCTTACTAATTACTTTTGATTCCTTTCTTGAGCAGTGCCAAGGAGCTACATTGGCAGTTCCCAATGGTGATCCCACACTACTGCAACCTCTTACTCCAACTCCTCAACATGCAAGATGCCCAGCTTGCCAAAGGAGAGCTCACCTGGGAAGATGTTGCCCACCCCCAGTGGTGGATGACTCACCAGATGACAGTGGTCCTCCAAGCCCTTGAGTCAGATCTGTGTGCCCCAGTGCTGTACCCTTCACCCCCAAGCCCACCCCCACTGTGGTTAACCAAGAAAACACCCACTGAAACCCCCTTGCCAACATCACCCCAGTTCCCTCTACCCTCATGAACTTGCTCAATTTTGTATGGTCTGCTTCCACCATGGTGGACACAATAGTGGCCCACAACAGCAATAGCTGGTCCATCTGGAGCCACTTCTTCATGGTGCTCAAGATGGACACCATGGACTGGCAGCTCTATAACACCATAGCCACCATGGCCCCCATCCCTGATATGGCTTTTGCCCCAGTCCTGATAATGCTGGACCTCCAGTACTACCTTGCTGGAAAGAAGGTCATTCTGCTGGCACACCCACTGCACAAGTATTGCTATTTCAAGTGCAACCACTTCAGCCATTGGAAGTGGGACCACAACCAGTCAAGGCTATACTGGGAGCTGGGCATGCCCTTCATAGGGCAACAAGGTGAGCGGGCTGCTCACACTTAGAGGGGGGGGTGATGTTATGACTTTCCCACCTCCCACACTTTTCCCCTTTTCCCACTTCTACTTACAATACAACAGACACTTTGTGGACATTGTATGTTTCCTTTATCTCTTTGTTTTTACTCTATTGATGTATGGCAATCCACCTTTCCCCTCTTTCTGGTGGACTGCCTCTGTCTTGATCACATGATCCTACATGTTGCATTGACTCTTTTCCCCTCTATTTCATATAATGGACATGTCATAGGTTACACAGACTGACTTGTTCCTAGTACAATAACTAGGTGTACATATTATTTATGCAGCAGAGGCTTATGTGTACAATGTATGATACAAGTATATAGAGTAGCAGCAAAAGATGGAATCCCCATCTTTTGTCTCCTTTGCAATTTACATTGTTCTACTCCTCTCATACCTACTAGGACTAAGGAGCCTGCAATGGCCTCTAAGTGAAGAGTTCTGCTGCAAGAGAAGTCACTTGAACTGCTATCCCTTGAGAACAAGGCCTATGGCCTCTAGGTTAGGGTTAGGACTTAGGTGCCAGTTCTGAAGGCATTACCAACTCTTCCAAGTCATAACAATGTTAGGTTTGGCTTGAAGTTCTTGACACAGATGGATTGAAAACTGTCTGGCACAATGTGGCCAGCAAAATTGTCTTGGAGAAGGAGTATGTTTCTTTTTTCCTGCTTCAACTCAAGATCCCACTCAAGGAGCCACTCCTGATATATGTAGAACAGCTGTCATCCATGCCTTTGCATTGTGCTGGTAATAGAAGCCAAGCTGGGCACTGGATTTTCATGCAAATGCTCTAGGCTTTCTGTATTTGCCAATGATAAATGGCTTTAGCTTCCTGGAGCCATCTGCATTTTGCATTCATGGTCAAGGTGTAGGTCAACCTAACCTTACTACCTTTTACACCAGATTGTTTCTTGTCAGCAAGTCCTTGGCCAAGGGGTAACCTTTGTATTCCCAAGAATGAGTTTACTTTGTTGGAAGAATCTGAGAACACACCCATAGAATAGACCAGTTTCATCCATGTTAAAAATGTCCTGGGGTTCATAGCCACCCTCTTTGATTATTGCTTGGATATGCTCCCTCTCTTTTTCAACCATTTGTTCACTGACTGATGAAGCTTCACCATGACACTTGAATTCTTTTAGGCCATTCCTCACTTTATACTGAGCAAGCCAGCCATTACTCAACTGAAGACACTCCTCAGTTGGCACACCAGCAAGGTCTGCAAATTCCAGCCATTTTTGATGCAAAACATCCCCAGTCAGAAGAACCCTGTCCCCCATTGCTTGAGAGACCCAAAGATCCATCATTTGTGTAATGTCTGGGTGTTGTGTTTGTCATACATGCTTTGCAGAATGATTTTCAGGATCATTTTCCCATTGCTGATGCCATTTTGCCTCTTCTTTTAGCCATGCAGATATGATTGGCTGCTTGAGCTAAAGGCTAGGATATTTGGTATTAAAGTACATAGCTGTCTCTTGCTGGCTCTTCTTTTGTTTGTGATGCCAGTTGAGAATTTCAATCCACTGGGCTAATGTTGCATTTTCCTTTGCAATGGAACAAGTTTTTTCCTTCTTCTTTTTGGATGTGCCAAGCACAGTCTGTACTTTATGTTCAGGACCTATAATGCAGTTATGAGCACACATTTTGATCAATAAAAATTTAGGAAAGACCACATTTGCACTTCTTTCTGGGTTCTTTACTGTGGGCATTAGCTAAATCCTGTAATTTTTGTATGACACAGTTGTCATTCAAATTCAGCTGTGTTAGGCTCCTCTCATAGTCTGAGGCCCTTTCAAGTAGGTCCACAATATGCTCTTCATCCACAAGATTTCCTTCACCATCCAACCACTGTTCATCTTGCTCTGACAGTTTCTTCTTTGCCTGCAAATCAGCTTTGAGCCTTGTTTGCCATTCATGGATTTGCTCCCTGAGGATACTCAGACCCTTCTTGATGGTATTGAGGGGCACCATTGTGAGACAACTTCACCATGAGACAGTATGTGAGGTAGGATTCAACTTTCAAGGCAAATAACATGACAAATTATATAATAGATATGTCATTATTAGGGCATATTCAGGCACATTAGCCCCCATGTATGGGTTATGACCCACGAAAAAAGTATGGGTTACTGGGTATCAGGGGTTTATGGATTATGGGTATGAAATCCCTGCAAACCAAGTTGGGAGACATGAAATTGTATGGGTTTTCAGGGGTTATGGGGTATAAGGGTCATGGGTTAAGAGGGGTTCGACTGTAGTTAGGCTTTCCATATAATAGTGTCGTGGAGCTAAGAGTAGCTAGGTTCATTTCCCCAAATATACCGAAACTAAACGAGAGCGACGAATGAGGCTCCGGAGATAATGAGAAACCCCTGGAAGCTATCAGTCGAACACCAATCGAGGTCAGCCGCAGTCCCGAGATTGGTGAGATTGTCAAGTCCCGGAAAACGCCCTCCATAATAAAGTTGTGAAGGTCGAGCGGCGCATTCAGGCACCGGGCTTCTCCAAACGACGTGTGTACACTTAGAACGGGTTCATTCACGTGGAACGCCTGGGTAAGGATCTGGTACAGCACACCGCAGGATCGGTCGATGACCAAGTCAACATTAAAATGCAACCCAATGGGTTTCATTTCATCAAAGGTATAGCTCTGATAGTAGAACGTGGAATTTCGGAATGTGATGTCATCGAATGGCGAGACATGTGGAGATCGTCCGACAGTGTCACTCTCTCCACGGTAGGTGGGCCCACATTGATAGCTGCATCCTGGAGTGGCGGGCCAATCGGTTTGTATAGACTACCGATGAAAGTACTTCCAAAAATTTTCACTTCACCTTGTGGGACGAAGTCTGTCTGTGAAAGCATGTAGTTAGAACTGGGTGCATACTACATAGTAGGAAAAGGACATTATATCGCAAGCGTGGGAATTACTGTGGAGGGTCCACCAAAGTCAGGAGCTTCAATGAAGGTCTCACTTCTGCATCCTCATACGTAGACAAACCCTTCCCGTGTCCATCAAGAGCCCTACGATTAAAAAATATTATACAGTACCATCCAAGCTAGAATGTGTCAGCTGGCCAGTACGATCGACAAAAGGTAGATATATCAGAGAGAGATACAGAAACAGCAGGCTCGTAGGAACAACGCGACTCAGAAATGGAACAAACCCTTCTTCTTTTTCTTCTTCTCCTCCTTCTCAGACCCAGATACACCAACACTGTTCACTGAAGTTGAGCTCGCTGCGTAAGGTGACGTTGGACTTGGCTTGCTGAGCTTATGACTTGTCTTCGAGTCTTTCGACACTTGCAACCCGGGACGTTGAGGCGGTTGTGCGTCGGGCGTAAAGTATCTCTTATCATAATATTCTTGATACGAGTTATGAGCCAGGTTTGTGGATACCCCATTAGGAGCTGCACGGGAGCCAACACCGGACAATTCAAGGACTTTGAGGTCGTCGAAGAACTGACGAGGAGTGATGGTATGGGTAGATCCTGTGCACGATGAGTCGATCCATTCGAAAATGGCACCTCAGGGGACGCACCAATGTAGATATCCTTGTTCAGCGATGAGCTTAGTGTGTACGCTTCTCTGATCTCGGAATATGTCATACCGCCAGCGACGAATACAATTACCCGCTGGCGGACATCCACCGGTGCATTCGACCGCACAGCCTTGTGCCAGCTCGGTTTGGCACTACGCAACGAGGTAGTCGGCGCAAGAGCTTGGTGGACACTATTGGCAGAGGTAATGGACGAAGGTGCGTCCTTAACATACGGAAATACCGATTGGTCGAGTTTATTATTGACGTGGTCCTGCAGTATTGTCAGCTATCCAGTTCATAGACGCCATGGCTGGACGCGGACCTCGATCACTGTGCGAAGAAGTGGCTTGTACCGCGAAAGCTCGTATTCCTCGTCAGAATGCGACTTATGCTTCAGTTTTTTCTTGGTGTCCCTGTCGGAAGGGCCCTAAATAGGGTGTGTTGAGAACGAAAAACGTGAAGGACAGGATCACCAACCCTTGAGATCCGCACCCCAAGATGAACCAGCGCGTTCACCGCATCTTGATCTACCATGCCCAACCTTGCGTGTTGGTATAGTCGGCGACGATCTTCGTCCGGTACGCCATCGCGGAACATGATGTACAGAGCAATCATGCGCACCTTGTTGAAGTTGCTACAGAGGTAAGAAATGGCTTCCATTGCTATGAATCGCTAGATCTATCTAGACCCTTACCTAACTTCGCGGCCATCAAGTAGAGGGACCATCTCTTCTACAAGGGCTTTTGGTGTTTTCCCCTCGGCAGTTACCCCAGTCGAGCAACACTAGTAACAGTTTCGTCAAATAGGGTTAAGAACGAAAGAGGAATATACCTGTTCGACGTTCGCAACCAGTGAAAGTTTATCTTTCTCAAAAATAGTCATGCAATCTTGTGCCATATTCAGATGTAATGAGAACTGCCAACCTTGTTAGTATTCTGATCCTAAACTCACGTTGATCCACACCTTCTCCCGTTGTTCTTGGTATTGCGGTAAACTTGCTAGCATGTCTTTCATGTCGTTCAAACTTGCGGCACCTCCACTATAGAATATCAGTAACTATAGTGAAAAATATGACCATCGATACTACGTGAACATACCCCTTGAAACCAGCGTGGTCTTCCATGAATTTGTTAAAGTCTGCCATGAGTTTGTCGATAGCTTCCCGCATGTGCATATGCCGCACGGTCGTCCATACGGTATCAGCATCCGATAGGGTAGCTACCTTGTCTTCGTATGTCCCCAGAGAAGATTGGAACTTGTATCTTCACGAATACAAGTTAAGTAAGGAATAGACGACGAAAAGGGGAGACGTACGTGTACTTCGTTCCGTCTTCTATTGGTAGTAAATCGTTGCACATCGCCTGGTAAGTAAATTCGTGAACGAGTGGTGCGATGACGTCCATAGCTCGATCTGTGATAATAAGGGTACCACGTTGCCGAGGAGGATCAGTCCGTTTCTGCACCCCAAAGAGAAAACGTTGGTATGCTGCGAAGAGGATGGCAAGGTGATACATTACAGGAAAATCTGGATTGGCTTTCTTATGTTCCTCCAAGTTCTGCTGTATCAGAACCGCCAGCAACTTCGTCACAAATTCCGTTTCTGCAGCTTCGTGCTGTCTAGCAGCTTCACCCCTGGCAAGGTTGGTTCGCCATCGACTGCTGCCTTCTGGGGGTGGAGGTGCCCTTGTTTGAGGATTGGGTTGGAGAGGACCCAGAGGGGGGTGATGGCTCGGGAGATAATACCGAATGTACGGAAATTCGTTCAGTGTAATACAGAGGTCTGCGATCTGCATATTATCATCGATCAATACGGGTGTTCACTGGCCAAAGTGACTCTTGTCAAATATCACGTACACGCTTGCTCACGAAATGAAGCTCTTCCTCGAGGCGCGATCTCGCGGATTTGAAAGAAGCCTCGTTTCTAGGAGGACTGTAAATGTTGAAGAAGAGTTCCGGTGAATTCAAGGAGAATGTCTGTGCTTCCGTGGCTGCATACGGGACGAACCTGATCAACATGAAGTCCTGCTAAGGTTAAGCTTGGATGCTCAACTCACCCCAGAAGTTTATGAATAGTTCTTTCAAGCCCTTCAAGTATGGCTCCGCAGGGGAGGATGTCAGCCGCTCGAACAGAAGTTCGGAGAGACCTGGAGTGAAACCTTGATCAACACATCCATGTTGTGGTATGGGAATGGGTGAGCACCGTCTAGGAAGAAAAGATGCGCTTTAAGGTACTGTTGTCGACCATCTGAGAAATCACGGATGATCCTATCGATATTCTGCGTGGTCGGCATGAGCATGTACACCGCTTCGAATTGCTGTTGTTCCCTGTGGCTCGATATCGACTCGATGACTACATCCAAGGATGAGGATTACCCATGGTGCAAAGAAACACTCAGGCGCACTCACGAGTAACATTTTCTTCTAAAATATCAAACTGTTTCAGCACCGATCCCAACAGCTTTTGCGCGTGTTCGTCCACCACAAGGATTTTCCATCTTCCCTCTGGATTCACAGATCTGATCGCCTGAACGAAGGCTGAGAGATATTTAAGTTGAGTATTTCTGTGGTGTAGATGTGCTTACTGGAACGAACAGTGTCGATGAGTGAGGGAGACATGCCTTGAGGGGCCCTTGCACTGCTGTGACAAGCAACAGCTGCCAAGTTACCAAGTCGGGTATCTCCGGCGCTTCATCTCAGAGTCCAGACAGTACATTTACAGGAAATGAACAGAATACAGAGGACTTCAATGGCCACAGATTCACTGCTCATCAATGATACGCAGTAATCTACAGGCTGCAGAAAGTCTTCGACTGATTTGAAAGTACAAATGTAGATTTGTTCTGCTAAGAGGTTTTCAATCTGGTGGATTTGGTTGGTCTCATATGCATCAGTCACATGGGGTCCCGCTGTCTTATCAGCTATCGAGTTGAAGCACACCTTGGGTAACGCAACCGCTCACTAACTGCAATTTTCTCTAATGGAAGGGTAAGTATGTCCTCCCTAAGAGAATTTCTGATTCCTCCAGAAGGATTCTTCGTGGCAGTCCATCTACACACGGCCTGTCGCAATACTCTGACGTCGAAGAGCGACCTAGATTTCCATCACAGCTCTTCCGAGCCAGAGCCTGTACGATGCCCTTTCAACAGTGGATGAGAGGTTTCCAATGTCGTCACTCTTGTGGCTCGCCCACCGACTCGTTGGTGACGATACTCATCCTATTACATAATTCCTCGGCGGGAAACTGCAACAGAACATATAACACGATTCCTAGGCGAGGAATGGAATGTTCCTGTCCTGATGTTTAATGCCTGGGTGTCCTTGTTAGGGCGACAATATTCCGCTGGAAGCGGTTTGCAAAGGAAGGTTCTTTCCAGTAAGCCTCGACCTGACGGTGCTCGACGAATTGAAGATTCGGTTGATTCCCACCAACCCACCATTTGTGCCATTGCCATGCTCCCGTCTAGCTTGTAGTCTTATCTACCAACAGGGTTAACCAGTCTAATCGATCATCATGTTACCGCCCGTGGAAGATACCTACGTGCTGTTGGTCGCTATAACACATTCTTCCTGGCTGAAGTTCTTCTATGCAACATGCGATCCTGGCCTCTTATATTCTCCTCTCCTTCTCCTTCCCCTCCGCCTTGACTCGCTATGGTCCACCTGTCGCCATCTTTCGACTGGAGTGCTCACCTTGCTGTTATCCTATCATCGGTAGGCTTCAGCTCAGTTTCATTTGTATGGTCAGCGAAGTCCTCGGGAACAAAACTATAGTCCATATAGTGTAGAGATCCGAGGGTGGATTGATGTGGGTATAATTGATTCCGGGGGAATATCTCGTTTCCGAGGTGATTACGCTCGCTTCTTTTATATCACGCAGTCTCCCTGCCCCATTATATGCCATAAAATGAGGCTCAATGTGACTCTTGAGTATCCCAAGCGTGCGGTGAGGAAACTTAAACTCCTCGTGCTTATCGAGATTGAGTAGTGGCAGATGGACCCCTCCATCTTTAGCATTGCCACGAAATGGTACTCGTACTCCGTCCTATTGAATAGTTCTATGCACCCATTGATCGCGCTCGCTTATAATATTGATGCTCGCCGAGCGTGGGTGGAAAGCAAGTGCTGGTATTTTGCTGCGATCCTAGTGTGTGTACATATATATCATTCAAGTGAGTGGATATCTGCCGTGAGGTGGATCGCAACGCATTTACACGTAAGTTCAACGTAGAACAAGTTATAATTCGCGCGGTGAGAGGAAGATAGTCATTCCTCTAACATTACGGTACACGATGTAGATGAGTACTTGTGTACTACAATTACGAATATTTATCTGTCTCCATAATCGCTGGTGTAAGAACAGTATATCAAACCCAATATACGTGGATAGGGGTAAGTGGGTGTTCCTTTATTCTTCACCCGCCTTACTATTTTGCAAGTGGTTACATCCTCTGGGGATGAATAATGAATGGGAGTATATTGATCACCTAAGTAAAGACATAACAAGGGATCCAAGGGATATATCATCTATCAATGTAATAGTACAACTGATGTTCCGTATGCAATATGAAATCTACTAGGTGTTTGGCATATGATGCTACAGCAACGTTCATAGAGCTCTTCATGTCTACAGAAATGTTTCGTTCCTGGAATTGAATGCGGGGATAATCATGTTAA
Source organism: Scleroderma citrinum (assembly GCA_029372045.1). NCBI lineage: Eukaryota > Fungi > Basidiomycota > Agaricomycetes > Boletales > Sclerodermataceae > Scleroderma > Scleroderma citrinum. Next base: position 298,780 of record JARFMN010000021.1, read on the forward strand.
ATCGTGATGCATGCCATTGCTCCGCAGGAAACCGCCTGCGGATGTTCTTTCCGGTAAGATTCGACTTGATCGTCATTGAGCACGGTCGATTCCCATCCACCTTCCATTTCTGCTGTTTTCGCACCTTTCTCCATCCAGCTTGCGACCTCCTCGACCCACGTGGTTTCTTCTGAGCCCGTCGAGTTGTTGAATTCCGTGCCACTCTCAGAGGAAGAAGATATTATTGACCCTTCGCAATCATCCGGAGTGCGCCGGTGGCCTTGACCACGCATTTCCCTTCCGCCTGAAGATCCTGCGTGTGATGCGCGATCCTGCCCCCCCGTACTTCCGCCTCTATCACCGCCCCCTCCATCACTCTGCCTGCTCCACTTGCCATTATTACTCCGTTGGAGTCGATCAGATTTTCCTTTGCGGCTGCCTTGATCATCATCATCGTCTTCGTCAGATCCCTGCTCAGCTTCGTTTGGATGGTCAGCGAAGTCCTCTGGAACAACAATTGCAGCCCATTTAAGGTAAAGGAACTGCACGGTTACGAGGGTAGATTGATCCGGATAGATCTGGTGTCGGGGGAATATCTGGCTCGCGACAGTGAGTGAATTCTGGGAACGCAATTTCATCCCCGCATTATACGCCACAAAGTGGGGCTTAATGTGACTTTTGAGTGTCCCAAGCGTATGGTAAGGAAATTTGAACTCCTTGTGGTTGTCGAAATTGGGTCCACTGTAGCGGCAAATCGGCTCCTCCATGTTCGGCATCGGTAGGAAATGGTACTCGTACTCCTTCTTGTTAAATAGCTGTATGCACCCATTGGTCACATCAGTATGTTATTTAGGTCAAGTTGAAAACCTCGTACACTCCCGAACTCTGGACGTTTAATGTCTTCGAAGGAAGGCTTTGACTGGCCTTGTGGACATCTAGTTACTTCTTCAAGTGCTATTCTATACTGCTCCACTTCTTCTTCCAATCTTGCTGTCGCGCGTTCCAGTTCCTTTAGGTCGTTCTTGTTGGGAATCAACATCCACATGTCTTTGTCGAATAGTGTATGCCAATCAGCCCTCACTGAATAATGGGGTTAACTAAGTCTTCCGACGGTCAGGAAATGTGGAAGTGCTTACAGAACAACAAATTGTATCTCGTGTCGATATAGAATGTGCCTTTCTTCATTCCCCATACCCACTCCAGCTGGGTGACCTATTCATGTGTCAGCTGGGATCACTACTGTAAGCGATGGAAACTCACATGGTGAGTAGCTCTTGCTAACGCGTGACTTGTCTCAATAGCAGCTTTGCGTCTGGTAAGAAGGCAAGCGCCACCATTCGGATCTGCTGCTCGTGCACGCTCTTTTTGTACGGGGTTGATACTTTCACCCCACCGGACCCTGCATGGAGGACTAACATCCGTGCCCGACTTGGACCGACGATTTTCGTCTTGAGGATCATAGTCGCCGTCTTCTCTGACGGTTGCCAGGAGCTTCGAAGACCGTGATGATAGCCTCGTTCTCCTACTCATGTGTGGAAGGAAACAGATGAAGCAAAGGATGTGGGTTGGAGTGCCCACTGCGACCTCACTTATATATGTATCATTGAGGTGAGAGTGAAGAAGCTATAATCATTTTCTGATTTGCTATCCATATGTCGCAACTTTTGGTAAACGCCGCGTGTTTCTTTGTTCTTCCCCGTTCCACCTGCCTCATCATTCGGTACGGTTCATCCATTCTCTACAACACAAAGCATGGCTTCCAGACACCCAGAAATGGTTTGATTCAATCATCGATCATTAAGACGGCATCCACTGTGAGTGGTTTTTTCTCATAGATCCACCTTATCGTTCGGTGCCAGTGCCACCATTCCACAGAAAGGTTCACTTGATCATGCATTGGTGGACGCACTGTGGTCAAGGGGTGCTTGCTTTTCAAATTGCAGACGCGACACCACGGCAGATATCATGTGACCGCGACGCGACTTGGGTTGGTCGGTCCCACTAGTTTTCACTCCCGGAAAATATTGGAGTTCCCGGTGTGCTATCTACACACTTGCTTGTTGATCGAGACCTTTGTGACTTCCCTTGCTCATGCTCACCCTGCTTCCTACACTCGCCAGTAAGGTTCTCGCGCCATACGATTCTGTTTCAGTCGTCTCCCATCGACTGCGTCGTGTCACTGCACCTAAGGTAAGCCCTCTCGATCTCCGGTGCTTGATTGACCCTCGCAGCTTCAATTTTAACCTTCTGCATTGAAGTTTAGGTCTAACGACATCACATAAATTCTTTGAAGGACTGGTGGATTGCCCGTGTGATACAGGTAAGTCGTTTCCTTGTGATCTCTCAGTCTGACGCATGCGTTGACTCTCTGCAGCCAGCTGCGCCGTTTCAGCTTGTGTTGGGTCAATGCCGTTGCTGCTCGTTGTGCCATATTATGCCATATACGTCATCACTTCGTCTACCATCAACATCACCGCTCTTCCCGCTCTTGACACCACCCGGGACGATTCTCGTCTGGTCACCTTTGTCTAGGTTCTGAAGACAGGATTGTTCGACTGGGGCGTTCCACAGTGGAAATACCTTGATATCTCCAATGCCGACCCTTCTCCATCTACTAGCAGGTTCGAGCGACTCAATCTTGAGCCTAGCTGGTAAATCTTGTAGTGTCAATCACTTGTTTGTGGCACATTCTGACGTTCTGGGTCGAGTTTGCAGCCATTCTCGCATCGTTCAAGATGTTTGGTGCACCTGTGCACCCACCGGATGCACTCACACAGCTCCCAAGCCTGTTCAACTCGTCAACACGCTCTCTCGCACCTTCAGCACCCTCAGGTAAGTTGTGTGTATTTGTTGGCTTCTTTCTGCGTGTTCTATGGTCTCTGACTCCAGTGTAGATGTTCTTGTGTTGTCTATAACGCTTAGTACACCCATGTGCTCGTTTGGCGCACTTGCGTGATTGTCAGGGCCATTCACATTATCTACGTATGTTCTTATGCTTGCAATATGCTCAGGTGAGTTTGGCGGGTTGAATCTCTTCTTTCAGCGCATCCTGGTGTTCTTTGGCTCGTCTCCAGTTGATTGTAGCCCATTCGCGCTGCGCTCTGGCTCGCCACAGCCACGACCACGACCACGACCAGATCCCGTCGCATGTACTCTTGACTCGTCTGAACACAAACGTTCGATTCACATCCCCTAAAATTTCGATTGGCACGTTCCGCAACACGGTCATGTTGATGTCTCCAATGTTAACCCCCTTTTCCATGGACTCACAAGCTTGTGCAACTCAATCGCGAGTCCAATAGGTGAGTGTTGTGTCTTCGATCATTTCTTATGACGTGTTCTGATGTTCTTCCACTCATTTTCAGCCATTCTCATGCTGTTTGAGATACCCAGCACGTCCAGGTACGTGTTCGATGCGTTCGCATGACCTACACTGCCTACACCCTCACTTGTGTCTCCTCCATCCACACACGCATTTGCGATGCCGTCCAACTTCATCAGCATGTTATCAGGCTTCGTCAAGCTATTCACGATGTCTGCAAGACCAATCGTGTGGCTCATTGCGCCACTTTCCTTGTCTGCTCGATGTATGGTCAGTAATACCCCTGTAATAGTCACTGTTCTATGTTGCATGTTCTTATTCACTACAATATGGAAATATATGGAAATGTCATACTAGTCTTGCAACACGTTGCAACAAGAGGCATACCGGTACTGTTGTAGTAGTGTTGCAATACCACATCACTGTGAACGACACAACAAGTCTACTTTTCAATGTACAATAAACTTGGTAGCGTACTATATTAACTGGTATAGTATAACATGTCCAACGCCTGAAGCAAGGCCTGTTGCAACAGAAAGAAGACGTGTTGCAGCGGATGGGAAAGTGTTGCAATATATTGGAGTGTATTGCAACATGTAAACTAGACATGGTCAGGCAACAATATTTACCATGAAATACTTTACCGTGAATTGTGCAACACCTGAAGCTGAAGCACGGTAGTTATCGTAAACGTTGCAGTAAAGTCCCATGAAGTTTACCGATCCATGCGGCCTCTTCTGAGCCCGTGCAGTCGTTGAAATTCTGTGCTACTATCAGAGGACGAAGATATGATTGACCCTTCACAATCATATGCCGGAGTGTGCTGGTGGCCTTGACCATGCATGTCCCTTCAGTCTGAAGATCCTGCGTGTGATGCGTGATCCTGCCCCACGTACTTCCGCCTCTATCTCTATCCACTCCATCACCCCTGCTCCACCTTGCCGTTACCACTCCGCTAGAGTCGAGGGAGTTTCCCTCGTGACTCTTGATCATTGTTATGGTCTTCATTGGATCCCTGCTCAGCTTCATCTGGATGGTCAGCAAAGTCCTCTGGAACAACAATTGCAGTCCATTTAAAGTAAAGGAGCTGCACAGTTACGAGGGTAGATCGATCCGGATAGACCTGGTGCTGGGGGAATATCTGGCTCGCGACAGTGAGTGAATTCTGGGAACGCAATTTCATCCCTGCATTATACGCCATAAAGTGGGGCTTAATGTGACTTTTGAGTGTCCCAAGCGTATTGTAAGGAAATTTGAACTCATTGTGCTTATCGAGATTGGGTCCACTGTAGCGGCAAATGGGCTCCTCCATGTTCGGCATTGGCACGAAATGGTACTCGTACTCCTTCTTGTTGAATAGCTATGTGCACCCATTGGTCATGTCAGTACACTATTTAGGTTAATTTGAAACCTCGTACATTCCCAAACTCTCGGCGTTTGACGTCTTGGAAGGAAGGCTTTGCTGGGGGCATTGACTCGCCTTGTGGATCACTGGTTGCTCCTTGGAGTACCTTTCTACGATACTTCCGCATTTCTTCTTCCAGTCTTGCTGTCGCTAGATCCAGTTGATCTAGATCGTCCGCAGCAGGAATCGGCATCCACATGTCTTTGTCAAATAGGGTATGCCAATCAGCCCTCACTAAGTAGTATGGTTAGTTATGTCTTCCGACGGCCAGGAAACGTGGAAGTGCATACAGAACAAGTTGTATCTCGTGTTGATGTAGAGTGTGCCTTTCTTCATTCCCCATGCCCACTCCAGCTGGGTGACCTATTCATGTGTCAGCTGGGATAACTACTGTAAGCGATGGAAACCCACATGGTAAGTAGCCCTTGCTAACGTGTGACTTGTCTCGATAGCAACTTTGCGTCCGGTAAGAAGACAAGCACCTCCGTTAGGGTCTGCTGCTCGTGCACGCTCTTTTTGTACGGGGTAGATACTTTCACCCCACTGAACTTTGCTTGAAGGACTAACACCTGTACCCAACTTGGACCGACGATTTTCACCTTGAGGATTATCATTGCCGTCTTCCCTGACGGTTTCCAGGAGCTTCGAAGATGGTGATGATAACCCTGTTCTCCCACTCATGTGTGGAAGGAAACCAGATGAAGGAAAGGATGTGGGTTGGATTGCCCACTGGGATGTCACTTATATATGTATCATTGAGGTGAGAGTGAAGAAGTTATAATTATTTTCTGATTTCCTATCCATCCAGTGTCGCAACTTCAACTTGTTAAACACCGCGTATTCCTTTGTTCTTCGCTGTTTCACCTACCTCATCATTCGGTACGGTCCATCCATTCTCTACAACACAAAACATGGCTTCCAGACACCCAGAAATGGTGTTATTCAATCATCGATCATTAAGACGGCATCCACTGTGGGTAGTTTTTTCTCGTAAATCCACCTTATCGTTCGGTGCCAGTGCCACCATTCCACAGAAGGGTTCACTTGATCATGCATGAGTGGACGCACTGTGGTCAAGGGGTGCTTGCTTTTCAAATTGCAGACACAACACCACGGCAGATATCATGTGACCGTGGCGTGACTTACTTTGGTTGGTTGGCCCCTGTCGGCCCACATTTTTCACTCCCAGAAAATGTTGGGGTTCCTTGTGTGTTATCTTCACACGTCTGTTTGTTGATCGAGACCATTGTGACCTCCCTTGCTCATGCTCATGCTGCTTCCTACACTCGCCAGTAAGGTTCTCGCGCCATACGATTCTGTTTCAATCATCTCCCATCGACTACGTTGTGTCACTGCACCTAAGGTAAGCCCTCTCGATCTCTGGTGCTTTATTGACCCTCGCAGCTTCAATTTTAACCTTCTGCATTGAAGTTTAGGTCTAATGACATCACATAAATGCTTTGAAGGACTGGTGGACTGCCTGTGTGATACAGGTAAGTCGTTTCCTTATGATCTCTCAGTCTGACGCATGCGTTGACTCTCTGCAGCCAGCTGCACCATTTTAGCTTGTGTTGGGTCAATGCCATTACTGCTCATTGTGTTATATTGTGCCATATTCGCCATCACTTCATCCACCATTAACATCACCCCTCTTCTTGCTCTTGACATCACCCGGGACGATTCTCGTCTGGTCACCTTTGTCTGGGTTCTGAAGACACGACCGCTCGACTTGGGTGTCCCACAGTAGAAATACCTTGATATCTCCAATGCTGACCCTTCCCTATCTACTAGCAGGTTCGAGCGACTCAATCTTGAGCCTAGCTGGCAAATCTTGCAGTGTCAATCACTTGTTTGTGACACATTCTGACGTTCTGGGTCGAGTTTACAGCCATTCTCGCATCGTTCATGACGTTTAGTGCACCTGTGCACCCACTGGATGCACTCACACAGCTTCCAAGCCCGTTCAACTCGTCAACACGCCCTCTTGCACCTTTAGCACCCTCGTGTATTTGTTCGCTTCTTGTGGGGTGTTCTATGGTCTGACTCCAGTGTAGATGTTCTTGTGTTGTCTGTAACGCTTAGCACACTTGTGTGCTCGTTTGGCGCACTTGCGTGATTTCCAGGGCCACTCACATTATCTACGAATGCTCTTATACCTGCAACATGCTCAAGTGAATTTGGCAGGTTGAATCTCTTCTTTCAGCGCATCCTGATGTTCTTTGGCTCATCTTCAGTTGATTGTAGCCCTTTTGCGTTGCGCTCTGGCTTGCCACGACCATGACCAGATCCCATCGCATGTACTCTTGACTTGTCTGAACACAAACATTCGATTCACATCCCCTAAAACTTCGATTGGCACGTTCTGCAACACAGTCACATTGATATCTCCAATGCCAACCCCCTTTCCCATCGGCTCACAAGCTTGTGCAACTCAATCACGAGTCCAATAGGTGGGCATTGTGTCTTCAATCATTTCTTATGACGTGTTCTGATGTTCTTCCACTCATTTTCAGCCATTCTCATATTGTTTGAGATACCCAGCACGTCCAGGTAAATGTTCGATGCGTTCGCATGACCTACACTGCCTACACCATCTGCACACGCATTTGCGATGCCGTCCGACTTCATCAGCATGTTATCAGGCTTCGTCAAGCTATTCACGATGTCTGCAAGACCAATCGTGTGGCTCCTTGTGCCACTTGCCTTGTCTGCTCGATGTACAGTTAATAATTCCCCAGTAATAGTCACTGTCCTATGTTGAATGCTTTTATTCACTACAATATAGAAATATGTGGAAGTGTCATACTAGTGTTGCAACACGTTGCAGCAAGAGGCACACCAGTACTATTGTAGCAGTGCTGCAGTATGCATTGCAGCACCCCATCACAGGGAACAGTGAAACAGGCCATGATATTACAAAAGGTGTTGCAATACCACATCACTGAATGTCACAACTAACAAACAAGGGGCAGGAAGTAGCACAGCAACTCTGGCTCACCTGGAGGTTTGTGCTTGAGTTATTGAAGAATGAGTATGTTGCTAAGTGGAGTGATCAAGTGTTGGAGACTTGAGCACTCAGTAGAGATGAGAACTATGAGATTTGAACTGAGGGACAGAGGCCCTCAAGTACAGTATATATAGGTACTGTACATGGTCTGTGTGCACGGAGTAAATCCAGAGCATTGTAACTACAACTACTACTTAAGGAAGGAGTAACTATCTATATGGAGATAGAATGTTGTAGAACATAATAGAAGGATACCAATAGAACAGTTCCATGTGATATCTGGATATCTGTGATAGCTGGTCACGTGTTAGATGAGTCGTCATATGACAATGTGACTAAAATATATTGGTCAGTAATATGACCTGTAGACACAAATAGTTATTGTGTCAACACTCCCCCTCACTTTAAATTGGCTCAATAGAGACCAAGTAACAAGCGATGATGGTCATGTTTCTGCCAGGTAAGACTCTTAGTCATGGAGTCTGCCCTTTGATGGTTGGTGGACACATAGTCCAATTTGAAGTCTCTGTTTTCAATAGACTCTCGAAGCCAATAATATTTGATATTGATGTGCTTCAACAACTGGGTTATTTGCTAAATGAATAGAACCCTTATTGTCACCAAAAAGAATGACGGTAGTGAAGTGAAGATGGGATTCCTGGAAAAGAGTGGTAATCCACTTGATCTGCTGACCTGCATCACAGAGGGACATGTATTCAGCTTCCATAGAGCTGAGTGCAACTGTGGGTTGTTGGTGTGATCACCAGGAAATGAGATTTCATCCAAGGAACATGGAGTAGCCTGAAGTAGAGCAATAGGTCTCCTTATCTCCAGCCCAGTCAGAGTTGGAATAGCAATCCAGAGATAATTCACTCTGGAAGTAGTGGATAGCGAGATCCTTTGTCAAAGATAGATACTTGATGATGTGCATAGCCTTGTCTAAATGTTGCTGTGTGGGATTCAACATGTACTGAGACATGTGTATGACACTGAACACTAGATCTGGGCATGTTCCAAGCATGACATAAAGCAGAGATCTGATCACTTGCTGATACTTTTGCTGTAGAGCTGGTGATGTGGTATATCTGGAAGGGATAGGACTAGGGACATAACCACTTGGGAGTGGTGTTCGCACACTTCGGCATTGTTCCATTTGAAAGTGTTTCAACACTTTCTGGACATATGGTTGTTGGTGGAGAGTCATGGTTTTATCCTTGCGATTTCTGGAAATCTGGATACCAAGATACTCTTTCACTTCTCCCATATCATGTACTTCCCAAATCTTCATGAATGCTTCCTTTCTGTCTTTCAAAAGCTTAGCAGAGGATGAAAGGAGGAGAATGTCATTGATGTAGATGACAAAGATAACCAGGCCTTGTTTAGTCTTGTAAACATAAACTCCCACATCTGACTTGGTTCAAATGAAACCTAGTTTCAGTAGGGATTTGTGGAGTTCTTTATTCCACACTAATGCTGCTTGCTTCAGGCCATAAAGCACACGCAAAAGACAATAAACCTTGTTTGTTTTTCCTGGAGTTATGAAACCTTCTGGTTGTTCCACATATATTTCTTCATCAAGTTTTCTGTAAAGGAATGCTGTCTTGACATTGAGGCAATGAGCCTCCCAATCCTGTGAGCAGGCATAGGCCATGAGCAGTCTTACTGTCTCAAACCTTGCTACAGGAGAAAAGGTTTCTTCATAATCTTCTCCATATATTTGTGAAAAGCCCTTTGCTACTAGGTGAGCTTTATATCTTCCATCTGATTTTCTTGCAAAAACCCAATGACATTTGATGGGTTTATGATCAGGGGGACAATCAATGAGAGTCCAGATGTGTCTGTCATTAATTGACTTGATTTCATCCTCCATTGCTTCTTTCCATTTGTCCTGTTCTTCCTTTGGTAAATGAAGAACATCCTTGTACTGCTTTGGTACTGCTGAAATTGCCTGTTGCAAAAGGTACTCAATGAAACCCTTCCCTTGTTCATGAATTAAGGAGTTAAGGTCTCCCCCTTGTTCTCCAGATGGTGAAGGCTGAGGATCTTCATAGAGATTGTCAACATTCAAGGGTTCACAAGGAGGCAATGGGGGTTGTTTGAGATTTCTTTCCCAATTCCTGTCTGACTCTCTCTCTATCTGAGTCAGTGGTCTGTCTCCATAAACATTATTTGGAATTACCCTAGGGACAGGTACTCATGCTGATCTTCTCAGGGCAGAAGGAACAGGAGGATAGGATGGGTCAGGTGCTTCAGATGGGTGCCTTTCAAGAAAAGGTGGAAGGCTTTGGTTAAGAACAGGTGGAATGAATGATGGAATTGGATGAGGTTCATGTCTTCTATGACCAGGAAAACCTTGACTAGGGGTTTCTCTTACTGGTGGAGAAGGCAGTGGAGAAGGTTGCAAGTATGCAGGATTTGGAATACGAATTCATTCCAAACGTTCACATCTAGTTGGTAAGGCAGGTGAGGATGGTCCTGGTGTCAGACCCAGTCGCTCTGATTCAGAAGAATCAGGTTCCTCTTTATCTGTTATGTCCTCTACAGTGACTGGAGGTGGATACTGCCTGTGTTGGGGTGAACTTGGTGTAGGAGGCCTAGGTTGATTGTTGTCATAAAAATCTGGGGTAGGTGGTCTTGGACCAGGAGTGGGCTGATCAGGCTCACTTCCATCCTGATTGTCAGAAGAGTCCTCTGAGGGACTGGATGCCAGGAGAGGTATATCAATTTTGTCTTGTAACTTCTCTACAGGACAGTTGGGAAACACATTCTTGACGAATGTTACTGTGGTGGAAATATAAATCGTTTTGTTCTGGTGTAAGAAAATGTAACCTTTGGTTCCTTCAGGATATCCAAGGAAAAGCATTTCTTTGGCTTTTGGAGAGAGTTTGTCTTTTTGCTGGTCCTTTGGAATGAAGACATAGGCTAGACAACCAAAGACCCAAAGATATGAAATTGTTGGTTTCTTCTTCAGAAAGAGTTCATATGGTGTCTTCCACTGAATTCTTCGAAGTGGAGTGCAATTGTAGATGAATACTGCGGTGAGTAAGGCAAAGTTCCAATAGTGCTTGGGTAAACAAGCCGCATGTCAGAGTACCTCTTCTTTCTCCATGACCATTCTGTTGAGGAGTATCAGCGACTGACAATTGGTGAGTTATGCCCTTGGAAAGCAAAAACTCCTTAAAGGCAGTGGCCATGAATTCCCCCCCTCAGTCAGAACAAACTGATTTAACAGAGTAGCCAGATTGGCATTCAGCCCAAGAAACCCAATCAAGGAAGGACTTGGCAGTGTCACTCTTGGTGTGAAGCAAGAGAGTGGAGCCATAGCCACTGAAATCATCAATGATGGCACTCAAGGTTCGTTGGCTAGATAGACGACTGAGAACCCTTGGTCCGGAGCTTCCCGAGGCTAGTCGTTCACGATGATACGGTTGAAGCCAGAGAAGAGTGAATTGCAAAGGGGACGAAAGATGGGGATTCCATCTTCCGCCCACACTCTATATACTACAGATGTGTCCGTAAACGTACATACTGCGGACTGCGATCATAGTACGCTAGGAATGGTTGGCGTACATGATTGGGCTGCGTGCAAGAGAAAGGAAAGACACAGCAAAACGTGAGGAGAAATGTATGAGGAAATACAATGATGTCCGTGTCGCGATGTGTCGCGATCACATGATTAGGTCACGTGCAAGGGAAGCCACGTGATCAGTCATGTGACAAGTTGTGGGTAACCCGCTCGAAGGTAATGAATGAGCGGGTTCCCGGTACAGTAGTAATCGTAAAAACAGAAGGGAAAAGAGGGAAACAAATACAACGAGACATACTCATAATGTCCACGAAGTGTCTGTTGGATGAACGTATGCAGAGTTAAGGGAAAACATACGCGCTACAGTGAGACCATAACATCACCCCCCCCTTTAAGCGTGAGCGGCCCGATCGCTGTTGCGTCTACCCGTGAAAGGCATGCCCAGTTCCCAGTAGGGCTGGGTTGGGTCGTGGTCCCACTTCCAGTGTCCGAAACGGTTGCATTTGAAACACCGGTAGCCGTAAAGCGGGTGGCCCGGGGGAACATCCCTCTTGCTGGCCAGCATGTAGTGGAGTTCCAGTACGACCGGGATGGGGGCAAAGGCCTCATCCGGCAATGGGGAGATGGTGGCTGTGGCGTTGTAGAGACGCCGGTTTACCGAGTCCGTCCTGATGGCCATAAAGAACCGGCTCCAGGCAGCCTGAGCATCGCGGGTTCTAGCCACAATGGCGTCAGCCATTGTGGACGCAGTCTGTACATACCCAAGGCTATGGGCGAGTTCGGACAGTATAGGGGTAATGTCGGTGAGGGGAGGACGGGAGGGGAGCTCAGACGTGGTACCCAGGGTGGTTGCAGGAGTAGCCTCTGCGGGGGAGGGCCTGGCGGTGGTGGGTACAAGACCGGGGCATGAGGATCTGACTTGAGGGCCTGGAGAACCTCTGCCGTCTGTTGACTCGTCCACCAGGCAGGATGGGCAAGGTCGTCCCATGTGGTCCCGCTTTCGGCAGTGGGGGCACTGTGCTTGACGAGTAGTTGGCGTAGCAGGACGTGGTAATGTGGGATGACCAGTGGGAAGAGCCAGGGTTCTTCCTGCACGCTGGTCGAGAAAGGACTGAAATGTTATTAGTAGTCCTGGACCGAAAACGTTGTGCATGGTACGGATTATCCCTCTCTGATTGTTCATGGCCTTTATTACCTCCTCTCCTGTCACCTTAGTCTCTCCGTTTGTGAGTGGTATGTTGGCCAGCTCCGATATTACGGTTTCACTGACCCTTCAAGCAATTTGTTCCAAGTCCCGGAAGACCTGGGACAACATCTGTAGACATTCATGTTCCACTGGTGCTTGCCATCTGAATGAGTCCCACGACTCGAAGTTATTAAGCACCCTAACATAGCCGATGAACTCGTCAATGGTTGGTTCTGGGGCTCAGATGGGGGCTGGAACACGATTGGATGGGGCGAGGGGTAAATCGTCATCAGAGGATGCATCGTCGGAGCTACTGATATAGTACGGTGTTGGTTTGCCATGAGTGGAGATGGGGACAGTAAGGGGGAGAGGGGGTACAACCCGGGTTTTGCGCTGCCTGGACTCCCTCCGCCAAGATGGGCCGGAGGTGGAGACCGGGGGAGCTGCGGGGGCTGCGAGAGGTGGATGGGCGTGGCAAAAGGGTTGGGTACGGGGGCACCTCGCTGAGCGGACTCTGGGTAGGGGTAATAACGTGGGGAACGGGGTGGAGAGGTCGTCATGGGAGGGTAACTCATCTAGCAAACCCTGGTAAACATCTTTGTGTCGGTTGTCTGGGGTAATGTAGCCAGAAGACATTTACAGAGAAGTTGTGCTGTTGGGGAAAGAGAGTGGCAGGCGGTGGGTGGTCTGATACTCAGTCAAAATCTGGGACGCGTTTATAAGGTTTTCAGCTGGTTCCCAAGTATTTTCCAAGTCGGGATACCCTTTCCACTTTACCAGATAGTGACACTTCTTTCAGTGGGTTTTGTGTTTTAAAACAGCCTCGACTTCCCATTTGTTGTGCCCGTTGACGATTTGGGGCGGCTCTGGGACAGGGGTTGATTCGTTGATCGGGGTGATGACATATGGTGTTAATTTACTGGCGTGGAAGACATCATGGATGCACCAGTTCCTCGGAAGCTCCAATCGGTAATTGATGGCAGATATCCTTTCGGTAATCTCAAACGGTCCATACCGTCTTGGGGAAAGCTTCTTAGAAGGGACGTCCAGATGGAGATTTCTGGCGTCAAGCCATACTTTGCTTCCGACTTCGAATTCTTGATACCCCTTTCCGCCATGCTTCTTCAGCATAGCTTCCTGTGTGTTTTTGTGAGCAATGATGGCCATGTCACATGCGGCGGCTAATTTTTTGAGTCGTTCTTCCGAAAGGGGGGCGTGGCCAATTGGATCAGTGGGATAGGGGGTTGGCTCGTACCCATAAAGGAGGTAGTATGGGGTTTGCCCGTGGGTGGAGTGGATCCAGGAGTTGTGCACGAATTCGGCATCTGTGAGATAGCGCGACCAGTTGTCGGGATCACGTCCGGCGTACATTCTCAGGAAAGTTCCAACTTCCTGGTTTATGCGTTCCACTTCTCCATTAGACTGCGGTCGGTAGGCGGTGGTAGCCTTCATTTCAATTCCAATAGCGGCATACAGGTCTCTTGTAAAGGCTGACATGAACTGTGGGCCTCTGTCGGAGATTACTGCGTCGGGGACTCCAAACCTGGGATAGACGTGCGTGTGAAATAGATTAGCTATCCTGACTGAATCTACTGTTTTGTTCGTGGGAAGAAATATTACTGCCTTCATCAACCCTTGGTCAACGATGGTAAGGATGGCGTCATTGCCACGTGAGTTGGGAAGATCCATCATGAGATCAATCGAGATCTGTTTGAATGGGAATGGGGACTTTGACACATTGTGGGGAGTGATGGGCGGCATTGTTGGGTGAGTGTTTACTTTATTAGCCTGGCAAACCATGCATCCTCTTACATATGACCGGATATCGGCGTGCATCCTAGGCCAGTAGACATGCCGGGTCATCTTCTTCGTCATTGCTTTTACTCCGGGATGTCCGGAGGGTCGGAGGTCATGATATTCTTTTAGTACTTCTTTTCTTCTTTCTTCGTTTACGTAGATTTTTCCTTTGTTTCTGTCTCGGTTGTTTAGCTCCTTTAGCCTGAGATGTTCCGTATCTCTTAGTATACTACCCATCAGCTCTCTGGAGAGGGTATAGACCTTTTTGGCGCCTGCAGCAGCAGTCTTTGATGATTCCTCAGATGGGCGCCTGTCTGTTGCAGCTCTTGAGGGAGCCTGCAGTTGGTCGGGGTTTTTATGGATCATCGGCAGAAAGACACTGAAACAGCGCGAGACGCACGGGTTTTGGATATTCACCCCCCCCTCAGCCATGAACCATAAAGATTCCGGCAGAAGTACCGAGGAAGGGGATTCTTCAGCTTCGAAACTCGTCATTCTGGAAAGAACATCTGGCGGGACGTTTGTTTTGCCTTTGATGTAGACCATGTTCAGCGGGAATGACTGCAGGGTTGCCTGCCATCATGACTGGCGGGGCGTAAGACACTGAGGTTCCCTGAAATATGTCATATTTTGGTGGTCAGTATACACCATAGTAGGCGCCACGGGCGCTAGCAGGTAAGTTTGCCACTCCTTGAGAGCGCGAATTACCGCAAGTAACTCCAAGTTGTACACTTGGTAGTTTTGTTCAGCACCATTCAGCGATTGAGACAGGAAAGCACATGGATGATACTTTCCATCTGGTCCTTGCTGACTAAGGACTGCACCGGTTCTGAGCTTCGAGGCGTCGATGTGGACAACAAACGGTTTCTTCAAATCTGGTAGGCGCAGTACCGGTTCCGAAGTTAATTTTGTTTTGAGGGCTTCAAAAGCTTCTTCTTGCGCAGGGCCCCAGATGAAAGGCGCGTCCTTCTTACTGAGATTGTGCAAGGGGCAGGCGATTTGCGAGAAGCCCTGTACAAACATTCGGTAAAAATTGCAAAAGCCTAAAAAGCTTCTTAGTTCTTTTAGGGTTTTGGGTACTTTCCATTCCTTGATGGCCTTCATTTTGATAGGGGAAGGTTCGTAGGAGCCTTCTCGGATTACGTACCCCAAAAACTCTAGTTCTTCGGCCTGGAAAGTGCACTTTGATAACTTTAACTGAAGGTTTTCTTTCTTGGCAATTGTCAAGAACTCTTGGGTTCTTTCCCGTAGTTCTTGCTTTGTTCGTCCATGAATAGTTGCGTCATCCATGAATATGATGCATCTTTGACCGTGAATCATTTGCCCAAAGGTGGTATTCATATATCTCTGGAAGGTGGGCGGTGAGTTCGTCTGTCCAAAAAACATTACCAGTGGCTCATATAGGCCATGCGGTGTGACGAATGCTCCTTTCCACTCATCACCGGCTTTGATTCGTATGTTGGTAAACCCCCACCGTATGTTGAACTTGGTGAAGTATCGGGAGCCGGCTAGTTGGTCTAGCAACTCCTTGATGTCAGGGAGTGGGTACGAATCAAGTACCATGTGCTTGTTGAGATATCAGTAATCTTGAATTAGATGCTGCTTGCCGTCTTTCTTCTTGACAAAGAATACTGGGGCTGCCTGTGGAGATTTTGAAGGGCGAATCTTCCCGCAGGCCATGTTTTCATCTATAAACTTATCCAACTCTGTCAGTTGATCCGGTGTTAGTTTATAGCTTTTCCCTTTCTTCGGTACAAACCCGTCATTGAGCTTGATCTCGTGATCGAGGAAAGGTCGGTGTTCCAGGAGCGGAACATTTTCTTTGGAGAATACCTCTGTGTAGTCTTCGTATTCTTCTGGAAGCGTAACTTCCTTCTTTTCAGCGACTGCTTCTAACTCCATCGATATGGAGGTTCTTGTGACTTTTGGTGGTTCGGGTTCTGTGGGGCCCCAGGATATTAGCTTTTGGGTCAGCCAATTGATGATCGGGTTATGTTCTTTTAACCACAGCATCCCCAGTAGGAGACCTTCTCCGTTCCCCATAGTAGCCACGTAGGCTCTTACCCTCATTTCCTTACCCCATATTCGTACGACGAAGGTCGCTATTTTGTCAATCATTTGATTGGTTTTACCCGTGACGCTCTGAAGGTTCCATGCATGTTCAACCTTTTGAGTCGACAGGTTTTGTTTTTCAACTACCCGGTAGTTGATGATGTTGGTCTCTGCTCCTGAGTCTATCAGGGTTTTGACCGCAATGTTGCTGTGTTCCACTAAGTAGGCAGAGCCATTGATTGATGATACGCATAGATCACTTTCATACTTGTAAGTTGTTCGTACATTGGCTTCGAGAAGTCCTATTCTTAGTGTACAATTTTTAGTTTCGGGGGCACGAGCCGCGGCAGAAGCTCTCCCCTTTAAAAATCCTTAGAGGGTGCACTGGAAGATGAAGGGGGTGCGTCCTCGCTTTCTAGACGCGCCAACTCCTTTTTTAACTCTTCTACCCTCGTGGCCCGTTCCTTTTTGGGTGCTTGGCAATCTCTTGCGAGATGTCCTTCTTTGTTGCAATTGTAGCATACGTGCGTTTCGCGTTGTCTTCAGTAGTTGTTGTTGTTGCTGTTCCAGTTACCGTCTTTGGTTGCAGAATCAACGTCCATTGCGTTGGGGTCTCTCCTAGGAGCATAATGAGTTGGTTTAGCGTTGTACCCCTCATTTTTCCATAAGAAATTTTTATTGGAGTCTGAGGCCTTGCCTTTGTACATCTGTAGCGTTGCCAGTGACACCCTTACCCTTGTTGATGCCTCCTTCCATTCAGAGACCATGGATGGGATCAAACCCAATCCTAATATTCTTCGGCTGATAGAGGGGTGAAGCCCTTTTCTGAAGAAGGTGGCTGCTGCGGTGTCGTCTTCGAGAAGCCCAGCCTGATTTAGCAAATTCTCGAAGTTAGTGATATACTCATCAAGGGAATGCTTCCCCTGTTGGATGCTTGATAGCGTGATTAGCACCATCGCTTTGATATGACCGATTTGGAAGCACCCTTCCAGTTTCTTCTCGAACTCTGCAAATGAGTCATAGAAGTGGAAGCCTAGATCGCCTCCGGTTGCATTAGTTATGTACGACTGTTTGAATGACAGGGCCGAGCCCTTATCCATGAATGATAGTACGAAGCCTATATGCTTTTCGTCTGTGTCGTAGATGTGAGCGTTCATACCCAGATAAACTTTTACCGAAGTTATCCATCCGGAGTATGCTTGATGATTGCCATCGAATATGGCCAGCTTGTTCATGCCTAGTTCTCTGCCCTTGGCCTTACCGTCGCTCGTAGAGTCGTGACCACTACCTCCTGGTCCTTGAGCATGGCCTTTACCCTTTTGGGCTGTTGCCGATATCTTGGTTCGATACCAATAGACTATTTCGGCTGGTGATGGTTGATGCCCCGCAAAGGGGTCTTCAATGGAGCTGCCTCGCAAGGCCTCCGCTAATGTGTCCGCCATACTGCATGACTTGAGATCTGGGATCAGGATATCCAAGATGATAGAATGAGACAACAGATCAGCAATAGGCGTTTCTAAAGAGTCCATGTCCGAGTTGGCTTCCTTCGGCTCTCGGTAGCTAACGAGGTTGATAGGGGAAGTCTCGACTACTTCTTCGTCAACGTGAATAGGAGAGGACGTTCCTGCGAGAAAGACTCCAGGGACGTGTGGCTCCGTGGTAGTGTCATCCTCCGATGTCTGAGACAAAGGAGGCAGGGGAGTGGAAAGTCCTAGGCTGAAACCTTTGGACTGGTGACTGCTCCACTTGGGAACAGGGGGTCGGAACTTTCCAGAGGAAGAGCTCGACCTGACGTAGAACTTCCTAACTGTGGTGGGCTAGTAAGGGGGTGACTAGTGGGTACGGCCCATGCGGGTAAGTAGCACTAGAGGTTTGATGAACTTAGTAAGGGGTGACTACACCTTAAGCCGGTATAGGGGCTTGACTGTGGTGCTAAGACCACAGGGGGTGACTACGGTGGGAGAGCTGTAGAGGGGTGACTGACGTAGGATGACGTCAGGGGGTGTTGACTGGTGTAGGAGGACACCAGAGGGTCACTGTAGGACGACAGCGATGATGTTGATGATATCTTTCGTCCTCTGTTACGGTTGGAGACCATGACGCCTTCGGAACCAGCGCCTAATACTAACCCTAACCCTAGCTGGGACGCACCCACGTTGCTCAAGGTTCATTGGCTAGATAGACGACTGAGAACCCTTGGTCCGGAGCTTCCCAAGGCTAGTTGTTCATGATGATATGGTTGAAGCCAGAGAAGAGCGAATTGCAAAGGAGACGAAAGATGGGGATTCCATCTTCCGCCCACACTCTATATACTACAGGCGTGTCCGTAAACATACATACTGCGGACTGCAATCATAGTACGCTAGGAATGGTTGGCATACATGATTGGGCTGCGTGCAAGAGAAAGGAAAGACACAGCAAAACGTGAGGAGAAACGTACGAGGAAATACAATGATGTCCGGCATGCTCGCGTGTATCGCGTCCATGGTGGAGTCCACGTGCAAGGAAATACGTGATCAGTCATCATAAGTTATGGAAGTAACCCTTTCGAGAAGGTAATGAATGAAGCGGGTTCGGTACAATGTAATCGTAAAAACAGAAGGAAAAGGGAAACAAATGCAGCGAGGCGTACTGTGTGTCATGAAGTGTCTGTTGGATGAACGTATGCAGAGTTAAGGGAAAACGTACGCGCTACGGTGAGACTGTAACAGTATGTGATCAAGACCAGTAGTATGGTTGGGGATTTTCCTCATTACCTGATCACTTGAATGGCCAAACCTTGAATGCCATAGTTTATAGACATTGGAATATTCGACAGCAAAGAGGGATAAGAATGTGTTTATATTCTTGTTGTCCAAACACACTAGAAGAACCAATCTTTGATCACATTTCCCAATAGGTTTTCCTGTAAACCAGTGAAGATTGGAGCCATGAAACACCTGAGTGCCTTCAAGGAAGAGTCTTTTTCGTGTGTTGTAGATTCAAGTGTGGGTCTTGTTACCTTGAAAGATGTAGCCCAGCCCAGTGGTAAGGGAAGGAATAGACAGGATATGTTTCACTCCTGAGGGCAAATAAAAGACATTTCATAGTGTGCGTCATTCCTGTTTTCTGTTTAGTTTTACATTGAAGGAAACAGTCCCTATATCCGGAAAGTATATTTTCTTGCTTCCAGCAGTGCCTACTGGAATTGGTCACTTGAATTCAACATAGCTAAGGAAATCCTTTTTGAAGGGAGTGGAGTGACTTGTCACTCCAGAATCCATTAGCCAAAGATGGTCATCCCTTTCTGTAATCTTCTGGTGACATCCTTCACAGTCTGACATGTAAGTGTAAAGACCTGCTGCTTCTTCACAGTCAGAGTCATATTGCAAAGATGGAAATTGTCCATTGTTACAAGAAGTGTTATAAGGGTCTTCATAGGTTCTAGTACTATTCCAGACTCTATCATGCTCTGTATCTCTCTGAACCTTAGTTCAAATAGCAAGAGAAAAACTGGGAGCTGATGAGGGGAACATATTAGACCAACCTGCTTCTGCAATACTGGAGTTTGCATACACTTGGTTGATGGAGGAGTTGTTGTCAGAAGTATAAGGCTTGAGTTGAGCCTCATTGACCTCTTGAGTGGAAGCTTTCTGCTTCCCTTTTCCTTTATCGTTGGATGGGGCTTTGCCTGATCCTCCCTTTCCTTTTCCTTTCCCCTTCTTTTCCTTCTTCTTTTCCTGCATCTTCAGTAAGTTAATGGTAGGAGGTTTCCCTCCTTCCCAATGATCCTCAGTCTTGTGACCTTTTCTGCATTTGTGACACTTGGGTTGCTGGTTCTGTTCTGCATGCTGGGCAGAAGTGCCCACAATGTTATCAGTCATCCTAGGAAGTTGTGTTCTTCCATGGCAGCATAGGTATTCTTCCTTAATTCTTGGAAGAATTGCATCAACAGTCAGGGTTTGACCCTGTTGTCCTGCTGGCAAGGTGACCGGAAGGGTGACAAGAGTAGAAGTTGCAAAGTTTTCCCAGTTGGATGGGAGTGCAGCCATGATGATCATGGCATGTGTGGACTCTGGTAAGGGCATGCCATTCGAGGCAAGGAAGCTAAACGAGTTATTGATCTTGGTAATCTTGGGAAGAGGGTCTTCCCTGTTACTAATAGAGATCTTCATGGCATGCTTAAACTGCACATAAACTCCAGCAGTGCTGGGTTTGCCATAAGTGTTCAGTAATAACTCCCATACCTCATGAGAAGTCACAAACCTGTCCATTTCAATTTGGACTATAGGCTTGCAGTGGCCCATAATGGCTCCTAGAGCCTTTGAGTCTAGTGCATCCCATGCAAGTTGTTCCATGGTGGGTGGAGGATCAGGTTGTCCAGCTGTGACAGCTGCAGTTGGAGGTCTAGTGGTAGTACCATTAACTACCAGCCATGTTCCTTGAACACATAAGAAATTCTTGATTGAGATTGCCCAGATCAGGTAGTTAGTGGTGTCAAAAATTGGGATATTTTTCATGAATCTGGATTTTTCATCTGCCATAGCTACAAGTCATGTAAGAGCAATAGTTCAAAAAAGAAATCATCCATATCTGGAATCAAGACTAAAGGTCAAGGAATGACAACTGGAACTGGAACCACTGGAGTGATCCTGGGAAGAACCCTAGGTTGGATGATGATAGGTCTTACAACCAGAGTTGGATCCAGAAGCCTAAGGTCAAAGAAATGTCCTAAATCATAATTGGGACAATAGTGGTAGTTGGGAAGTTGGATTCCCAATGATTCCAGGTTAGTCATTTCCAAGAGTGAAACAGGAAAAATCTCATAAGGAAAATGAATCATGAGATATGAAGGGTTAGCAAAGGTATGTAAAGAGACCATTGATAAGTCCAAAAGATCATCATACACTTGTCCTCCTCTGGAATATGGCTGTTCTATCCAAGTTGAACTTGGATAGGTGTAGTGAAGCACCATGTTGAAGGTGCCCTCCATTTCTCTGGGATTGATCATAAGATGCAAAATCAGAGCCATCATCTTCCAGTACTGGAAGGAGGTTGATTTGACAAAGATCGAGCTGCCATGACACAAGTCCATGAGGATGGTCACTGGTGACGTTACCAGGCCACCAGGCAATGTCATGGACTGGGGAGAGAGAGTAGGACTTGAGAGAGTCCAAATGGGCTTGAACCCTAGGATCAGACCATTGATTGATGACCTGGAAAAGCCAGAGACCAATGCAGGAATCTGACTGTTGGTCCAAGCACAAGGGTAAGTAAGAGTTTTCATTTGAAGCTCCTCTCTTAAATGCTCCCCTAAAGTGCAAGTCAAGGTATTTGTTCTATTTGTGGATGGCAGGAATTGCTCCTCTAAATGGTCAAGGATCCCAAAGAGGGTGAACCCAGATCAAGCCAGGTGAGTACTCATCAGGGTGTGTGTCAATCCAGAAGGCAGGGACAGTAAGTAATGAGGGGTCTTCATTGTTTAAGGCAGGTAGATCAAAACCCCAAAAGTTTGCGATGCTGTGAGGGGTGGAGTACTGCATTAGTTTAGCCAATGGTGCCTTATATGAACCATGAAAAAGCCAATGAATCTCCATGAAGGGGTTTTCCAGCACAGAGAAGGAACTGGTGATGAAAGGGAGAGGTGACTGAGAGGCCTCACAATAGAAGGCCTTTGCAAAGATATGATGAGTCTTCACTCCTCCAGACATGATACCTGCAATGAGGTAATCAGGCTCAGTAGCATCCACAAAGTTGGACCACCTTAGTCTGCACCTATAAGGCATATCCTTTTCCTTTTCCCTCAGCTCCTCTTCTCCTAATCCCAGCTTCTTCCTCCAATCCCCGGTTGATAGATCCATTGAGTTCAAGACTGTCCAGATCCAGGAAGGCATTCCTGCTCGACTGTCCATTCTCCTAGTTCTCTTAGAACCACATCTCTTCCATATTGCCTGAAGAGGGGTAAAGTCGGTTCTCAAGACCAAATTGGGTGGTAAGTTCTGTGAACTGTTCATTGAAGAACTGGAGATTATTTTTGGACAGGCAATGTCACATGAGAAAAAGATCAAACAGGGTGGTGTCATTGAAGAGGACATGATCAGGAAGAGCTCGACAAGGGGCATAGAACATATACATTCTAAAGGACTTGGCAAAGCCGATTCCCAGCTGCTGAGCAACTGAAAAGGTTCACTGCATGTAATACTGCTGCGGTAACCAGAAGTCCGGTTGAGGAAATATGAATTGCCCAATGACTGGAAGGTAATCATAAAAGCGATTAAAGTCATAATCCTGAAAAGCATGCAATGCCCAATTAAAGAGTGGTGGAGACCTATCAAAGCCAGTGGGATAACCATTTTCCCCAAGAGGAAAGGGTTCCAATCCCTGAAAGGCTGGATGGATGTCCTGATTGGGAGGTAGAGCGGGTGCAATCAGATGTGGGAGTGCCACTGGGGCTTCTTGCCACTGGAGGAGGGATACAACACAAACAGCCAAGATAGGTGAAGAGAGGTACAACTCTGAAAGGAACATTGTCATTTAGTGACCAGTAGGCCAAAGCTATGGTAAGAGAAAAGGCTATATACTATAACTCAAAAGTAACTGCAAAGCACAAGTCCACCAGCCAGCTAAGCATAGCAGATTGGATTGGGGAATCACCCATTAGGCTGAATACAATCATCTACTACATCAGAGCCTGGTGGGGCTCATAACCTAACAAACAAGGGGCAGGAAGTAGCACAGCAACTCTGGCTCACCTGGAGGTTTGTGCTTGAGTTATTGAAGAATGAGTATGTTGCTAAGTGGAGTGATCAAGTGTTGGAGACTTGAGCACTCAGTAGAGATGAGAACTATGAGATTTGAACTGAGGGACAGAGGCCCTCAAGTACAGTATATATAGGTACTGTACATGGTCTGTGTGCACAGAGTAAATCCAGAGCATTGCAACTACAACTACTACTTAAGGAAGGAGTAACTATCTATATGGAGATAGAATGTTGTAGAACATAATAGAAGGATACCAATAGAACAGTTCCATGTGATATCTGGATATCTGTGATAGCTGGTCACGTGTTAGATGAGTCGTCATATGACAATGTGACTAAAATATATTGGTCAGTAATATGACCTGTAGACACGAATAGTTATCATGTCAACAACAACAAGTCATGACAATAGTTACCACTTTTCAATGTACAATGAACTTGATAGCATACTATAATAACTAATATAGTATAACATTCCCAATGCCTGAAGCAACACCTGTTGCAATATTGGACTGTGTAGGAATGAGCAGGAGAAGTATTGTAACAGACGGAAGAAGTGTTGCAGCAGAGGGGGAAAGTGTTGCAATATATTGGAGTGTATTGCAAGATATAAACTAGACATGGACAGGAGAGGTGCAACAATGCACTGCAATATTTACCGTGAAATACTTGACCGTGAATCGTGCAACACCTGAAGCATGTGTGAGGGTTATGGCCAACACCATCCCTCACACTTCCCACAACAGAATCTCTTGTAGCATACTATATTCTTTTATTCCTTTTTATTATCGGACACTTTACTGCAGATACCATACAGATGTATTCAAGTAAACACTACGTACTGATACTTAGATTAAAAACTACATAGTTGCTTACCTAAGCGTGCGGTATGCCGCATGTAGCATTGTATTGGTCTCCTTGTAGTTTCAATGCCAGTACTCAGGCTTGGAAGATCCTCTTACTCTGATCTCTCTCTTTCAGTAACTCGGTCATGCCCGACATTCCGCCTTGCCTGTTACAGTTTGAAACTACCTCAAATCATCAAGATCCCAGCCAGATTCTCTAACCCTTCCGCGGGTTAAACCTTTCTCTTGACCAACCATACATCTCTCCATTTCAACTCAAGCATTGCCCTTCTGGCACCTACTACTAACTATCAACATTACCTATGGATCCTTGGGGCAACGGCTTGAACAATGCTCAACAGCAGCCACAGCCACAGAATGCCAGCACACAGCCTCCCGCTGCTGCACAACCTACCCAATCGTGGCAAGAAGCCATGGCCAACATGCTCAATGGGTTTGGTACCTGGGTACAGTCTACTAACCACTCTCAGGCAGCCATTACGGCCACCATGCAGACACTCGCAGCCCAGATCAATGCCCTATCCACACAACCTCCCCCCACAGCTCAACCAGCAGCCCCAGCCACAGCTCCCATGGGCCCATCGGGCTCTATCCGCATCAAGGAACCACACCAATTCACTGGAAAAGCTTCTGATGTCGAAACCTTCCTGGATGAAATTACTAACAACCTTTATCTACAGCGCAGACAGATAACAACGGACTTCGAAAAGTCCTTGTTCCTCTACCTCTACCTCGCAGACGGCAACCCGAAATCCTGGTACCAGGCCATCCGCACCTCAACACCAGATTTACTCAATGATTTCGATGCATTTATTGATGATTTTCACAGACACTTTGGTGATTCAGATCTTGAATCCACAGCTTATCACAAGATCAAGATGCTGCGACAAACTGGCCCTTGCGCTGCATATGCCTCACGCTTTCGTGAGCTCATTGTCTACTTGGATTGGACTGATAAATCCAAGATTGCTGTGTTTAGAGAAGGACTTAAGGACCAAGTATGAGATTTATTAATTACGGTACATCCTAAGCCTACCAAATTCGATGAATTTGTGAAAATCTGCATTGAAATTGATAACGCAGTTCATGAAAACGAACTGGACAAGCGTCAGGCCAAGCCTGGTAATGCAACCAAAAATACTAACCGTTTTCACTCAAAACAGACTCCTCCAACCCCACGCACTGCTACTACAACTACCCCATCAACATCCACACTGCCACCAGGAGAGCCAATGGCAATTGATGCCACCAAGACCAAACGTGGACCACTCACACAAGCCAAGTGTGAGCACCGCCGTGCAAATAAACTATGCATGTATTGTGGAGGTAAACACCTCATAGAGGCATGCCCCAACATGTCCGATGCAGCCAAGAGGCACTACAGGGACAAGAGGACGACACCATCATCCTTGGGAAAAGCCTAACTGGGGACCCTCCTGTCCCAAGGTCTCCGGTTGATGATGGGACATGTCATGCTGCCGCTACAACAGACCCGGAACCTACACATGTCTGTCTCACAACAGGCAAGTATACCCTTCATGGTAGACCCTCTCCACACTATATCTTTGCATCAGGTATGTCCCTTCATTCACCATCTCATTTTTTCATTTCTATTAGACTCTCTTTCCCGGATCGCAAGCCCATAGTCACACATGCCCTTGTGGACTGTGGCGCGACTACTTCATGCATTTCGGAGCATTTTGCCACGTGGCATGCACTCCCGCAACATCTCAAGGATGTCCCCATACCTATCATGGTGGTTGATGACCGTCCAATCGCATCTGGACTAATCACCCAGGATATTATTACCAACATTACAGTCAGGACCCACTCTGAAACACGGCCACTGGCCATTGTATCTGTTGGATACCCTGTCATCCTTGGACTCGACTGGCTCCATCAACACAATCCCAACGTTAACTGGGACAACATGTCCCTTTCCCTCGACTGCTGTGGACTTGATGCAGCCTCACCCTCCTTTGTCACCGTGCGTGGCTACGGTCTTGCACATGACCTCTCCCATTCCACCCTCCGCTCCACTACCTCTGTTGGCTTAGGCCTCAGTCTATCCAGCTCTTCTCCCCTCCCCTCTCTTTGGCTTGCACAACATGTGCCTGACCTAAACTTGTCTGCGGACACCCCTAGCGTGCCCTCCACTCTCTCACCACCCTCTGACCCTCACACAGACCCTTCCACTCCCACACTCTTGCCCTCTGCATGGCAGACTGGCTATGGTCATTTGTCGTCACCCCCCTCCTCCCCTATGCTGAATATAAAAATACTTAACCCACGCTGCTTTCAAAAGTGTGCTAACAACTTGGAAGCTGTGTGTCTACTTTGATTTACCCCATTCACGCATTCGGAACACCTCAGTACCACCACCACCTTGTTCAAAGATGTAGATGGTCTTGACCCACTTGAAGACTCATCCCCACCATCTCCAGACCATTTACAGTCCCTCCCTAAGAAACTCATGCCATGGGCAGACACTGTCTTTTCCCCTTCCGAACTCGACAAACTCCCTCCACATCGCCCCTATGACATTGATATTGAGCTTGAAGAAGGGAAGGTACTGCCCTTTGGACCCCTATATCACCTCACACCAGCCGAATGTGATGCGCTCGCAGAACACCTCTCTACCAACCTAAAGTGTGGTCATATTCGTCATTCAACATCCTCAGTGGCTGCCCCAGTTTTATTCATTCAAAAGAAGACTGGAGAACTACGCCTTTGTGTAGATTTTCATGGACTCAATGCTATCACCAAGAAGAACAGATACCCCCTTCCACTCATTTCGGACCTCCTCGATCATGTCCAAGGTTGTAAAGTCTTTTCTGTTATTGATTTGAAGTCTGCCTACAGCCACATTCGCATCAGAGATGGTGATGAATGGAAAACAGCATTTCGTACCCCCCATGGACTTTTCAAACATTTGGTTACCCCTTATGGACTTACTAATGCACCTGCTGCATTCCAAGCTTTCATTCAAGATACCCTTTGTGATTATTTAGATATTTTTTGTGTTGTTTACTTAGATGATATTCTTATTTTTTCTTGCACCCAAGCTGAACATGATTTCCATGTGGCTAAGGTCCTTGATCGGTTGTGTGATGCTCAGCTTTGTGCTAACCCTGCAAAGTGTGAGTTTGATCGCCCCAAAGTAGAATACCTGGGCTACATCATTGGTGCTGATGGCATCAAAATGAACCCAAAAAAACTTGACACTATTACCTCCTGGCCTGTCCCTTCTAATGTAAAAGAACTCCAATCCTTCCTTGGTTTTGCCAATTTTTATCATAGATTTATTGATGGATACTCTCACCTTACCCTCCCATTGACTAACCTTACCCACAAAACAGTTACATTTGACTTCTCAGGTCCTGCCGTTACTGCCTTCAAGACTCTAAAACAAAAATTCACCCAAGCCCCCATACTCCAACACTTCAACCCTACCACTCCCACCACAGTCTCTACTGATGCCTCCAATTTTGCACTGTCAGCTGTCATACAACAGCCTGACAGCTCAGGAACACTCCACCCTGTTGCCTTCTATTCTCGGAAGCTTTCCCCTGCCAAGATCAACTATGAGATTCATGACAAGGAGCTTCTGGCCATTGTTGCCACCTTTTGGGAATTCCATGCCTGGCTTCTTGGCACCCCTCACTCTGTTTCAGTCATTACTGACCACAATAACCTCAAGTACTTCATGTCACCACAAGTCCTCAATCAATGACAGGCTCATTGGGCCATGTTTCTCTCTGATTTTAATTTTAGACTCACTTGGGGTCTGGGTGTTACTAATGTTGCAGATGCTCCATCTCGGTGCCTGGACTTTGTCCCTCAAAAGGGGGATGACACCCTCAAGTGCCAAAAGAAAATTATATTGACTCCTCAGCACACTAAATTACTAACCCCATCTCTGAACACTGACTCTCCCCCACAACCAACAGTTTCCACTCTCACAACATTATCTATTGACAACTCAACACTCCTTGAACACTTCAAGACTGCATTTCAGGAAGACACAGAATGGCGAGAAGCTCTCACACTAGGTAACCCTGACTTCTCCACAGAATCAGGACTAGTATTCCATAAAGGGCGACTTTTTGTTCCCAAACCATTACATGCTGACATATTACATTCCCGCCATGATCAACCTTCTGCAGGACATCCAGGACGAAACCGCACTCTCAGGTTGGTTACAAGAGATTACTCATGGCCAGGCATCAATACATATGTTTGATGCTATGTAGAGGCATGTGACACCTGTGCTCATGTCAAGGCCCCTCGACACAAGCCCTATGGACTACTCAAACCACTTGAAGTCCCCTCACACCCTTGGTGTGCCATCACAATGGATTTTATTGTCAAATTACCTTTATCACATGGTTACGACTCTATTTGGGTTGTATGTGACTGCCTCACACGCACTGCTCATTTTATTCCATGTTGTGAAGCAATGAATGCACCTGAATTAGCTTACCTGTTTCTAGATCATATTTTCCATATTCATGGACTACCTGACTTGATTGTTTCTGATCGCGGGTCAATATTTGTCTCGAATTTCTGGAAAGAACTAACCTCACTACTCCAAATCAGTACAGATACATCAACAGCATACCACCCACAGACTGACAGTCTGACAGAATGCTCAAATCAGATGCTTGAGGCGTATCTCCAAGCTTATTGCTCATATCAACAAGATGACTGGGTAGATTACTTACCACTTGCAGAATTTGCATTCAACAACCTCGAGAATGCATCAACACATCAAACCCCATTCTATGCTAACTATGGACATCACCCAACCTTTGAACCACTACTCACAGAACGATCGACAGTTCCCACAGCCGCTGATCTTGCCACTCAACTCAAACAAATTCATGCAGAGCTCCGCACCGAGCTCAAGCATGCACAACAACAACAAGCACAACATTTCGACAAAAAACAGCTCCCAGCACCAGAACTCAAGTCTGATCAACTTGTCTGGTTACTCTGCCACAATATCAAGACTACATGCCCATCTGACAAACTAGACCATCGCCACCTTGGCCCTTATTGGGTCGTTTGCAAGATTGAACCATACAAGGACCCTTCCGATTTTCACGCACACGCAGACCCTGAACCGTTCACACTCGCCGAGGACCTGGCACTTTCTATTGATAAGATTTTAGATTCTTGTCGTATTGGTCACCGCTTCGAATATTTTGTTCACTTCCGTTCTTTACCAGATTCAGAAAACTCTTGGATCCCTTTATCAGACATTCCATGTACTTACAATGAACTTTTAGACCGTTACCATAGACGTCATCCGCGTGCTGTACGGCCCCACACAATAGAACTCACGCGCTCTTTCATTCTAGCAGATCCACACTCGGCGTTCGAGTCCCAGACTCCGCACACGGTCGTGGCGTCCGAGTCACCTCCGCCCTCGAGTAGGCATCGAGAAGGATTTGGTATGGACTCTCCCGCGCCCTCTATTCCCTCTGCAGTCCCTCCTGCACGCCCTCGCTCCCTGTCGCCTCCCCGCGCACGTCAAAACTTGCGTTCTGAGTATGAACCGCCACCTCGGACCACAACCCGCTCTGGCCGCGTCTCGTGCCCAGCCGTTCGTCTCGATCCGTGAGATCGTCCCTCAGAAAGGGGATAATGTGAGGGTTATGGCCAACACCATCCCTCACACTTCCCACAACAGAATCTCTCGTAGCATACTATATTCTTTTATTCCTTTTTATTATCGGACACTTTACTGCAGATGCCGTACCGATGTATTCAAGTAAACGCTACGTACCGATACTTGGATTAAAAACTACATAGTTGCTTACCTAAGCGTGCGGTATGCCGCACGTAGCGTTGTATCGGTCTCCTTGTAGTTTCAACGCCAGTACTCGGGCTTGGAAGATCCTCTTACTCTGATCTCTCTCTTTCGGTAACTCGGTCACGCCCGACATTCCGCCTTGCCCGTTACAGCATGGTAGTGACCGCAAACATTGCAATAAAGTCCCATGAAGTTTACCGAGCCATGCGGTCTCTTCTGAACCCGTGCAGTCGTTGAAACTCCGTGCTACTATCAGAGGAAGAAGATATGATTGACCCTTCACAATCATATGCCGGAGTGTGCCGGTGGCCTTTCCCTTCTGCCCGAAGATCCTGTGTATGATGCGCGATCCTGTCCTCACGTACTTCCGCCTCTATCTCCATCCACTCCATCACCCTGCCTGCTCCAGTTGCCGCTATCACTCCAGTGGAGTTGAGGGGGGTTCCTTCATGACTCATGATTATTATGGTCTTCATCGGATCCCTGCTCAGCTTCATTTTGATGGTCAACGAAGTCCTCTGGAACGACAATTGCAATCCATTTAAGGTAAAGGAACTGCACGGTTATGAGGGTGGATCGATCCGGATATACTTGATTCTGGGGGAATATCTGGTTTTGAAAGGCTTTTGTGCCCTGAAACATGAGCTTCTTCCCCGCATTGTATACCACAAAATGGGGCTTAATGTGACTTTTGAGTGTCCCAAGCGTATGGTAAGGAAACTTGAATTCCTTGTGCTTATCAAAATTGGGTCCACCGTAGCGGCAGATGGCCTCCTCCATGTTCGGCATCGGCACGAAGTGGTACTCGTACTCGTTCTTGTTGAATAGCTATATGCACCCATTGGTCGCGTCAGTACGCTATTTAGGTCAATTTAAAATTTCATACATTCCCGAACTCTGGGCGTTTGACGTCTTCGAAAGAAGGTTTTGCTGAAGGGTTTGACTCGCCTTGTAGACCGCTGGTTGCTTCCTCAAGTGCCATTGTATACTGCTCTGTTTCTTTTTCCAATCTCGCTGTCGCATTCTCCAGTACCTTTAAGTCGTTCTTATTAGGGATCAACATCCACATGTTTTTGTCGAATAATGTATGCCAATCAGCCCTCACTGAACAACAGGGTCAACTATGTCTCTCGACAACCAAGCAAAGTGGAAGTAGTAAAGTACACGCACAGAACAATAAGCTGTATCTCGTGTGGATGTAGAATGTACCTTTCTTCATTCCCCATGCCCACTCTAGCTGGGTGACCTATTTATGTGTCAGCTGGGATGACTACTGCAAGCGACAGAGACCCACATCGTGAGTAGCCCTTGCTAAGGTATGACTTGTCTCAATGGCAGCTTTGCGTCCGGTAAGAAGACAAGTGCCCCCATTAGGATCCGCTGCTCGTGCACGTTCTTTTTGTATAGCGTTGATACTGTCGATGTAATAGTCCAATCGATGTTCCATATGTTACTAGATGTTTAGCATATAATGACATCAGGAATCGACCACACCTAGTACGTTCATGTGCCCCATCAATGCCACACAAATACTACTTCCTTCCTGGAATGGTACATGGGGTTATGTACATAATTCGTGGTGCAAGCCATTAATGTTCCATGGAAATTGCTGTATATATTCCTTCTGGTAAGATTTGACTTGATCGTCATTAAGCACGATCGAATCCCATCCACCTTCCATTTGTGCCATTTTCACGCCCTTCTCCACACAGTTCGAGATCTCCTTGACCCACATCGTTTCCTCTGAGCCCGCCCGATCGTTGACCTCCGAGTTGCTGTCAGAGGAAGAAAACATTATTGAACCTTCGCAATCATCTACCGCACACCGGCGGCCTCGACTACACGCTCCGCCTCTGCCTAAAGATCCTCTGTGTGATGCGTGACCCTGCTCTCCTGTACGTCCACCTCTATCTCCACTCCCTCCATTACCCTCCCGTTCCACCGGCCGTTATCACTCTGCTGGAGTGGATCAGATTTTCCCTTGCAGCTGCCTTGATCATTATTGTTGTCTTCGTCAGATCCCTGCTCGCCTTCGTTTTGACGATCGGCGAAGTCCTCTGGAATAGGACTTCCGGTCCATGTATTGTAGAGATTCTGTAGCTTTACAATGGTAGATTGATCCGGATAGACCTGATGCCGGGGGAATATCTGGCTTGCGACGGTGATTGGATTCTGTGAACGCAGTTTCATCCCTGCATTATACGCCACAAAGTGGGGCTTAATGTGACTTTTGAGTGTCCCAAGCGTATGGTAAGGAAACTTGAACTCCTTGTGCTTGTCGAAATTGGGTCCACTGTAGCGGCAAATCGGCTCCTCCATGTTCGGCATCGGCAGGAAATGGTACTCATGCTCGTTCTTGTTGAATAGCTATATGCACCCATTGGTCACGTCAGTATGCTATTTAGGTCGATTTGAAACCTTGTACACTCCCGAACTCTGGACGTTTAATGTCTTCGAAGGAAGGCTTTGACTGGCCTTGTGGACGTCTAGTTACTTCTTCAAGTGCTATTCTATACTGCTCCACTTCTTCCAATCTTGCTGTCGCGCGTTCCAGTTCCTTTAGGTCGTTCTTATCGGGGATCAACATCCACATGTCTTTGTCGAATAGTGTATACCAATCAGCCCTCACTGAATAGTGGGGTTAACTAAGTCTTCCGACGGTCAGGAAATGTGGAAGTGCTTACAGAACAACAAATTGTATCTCGTGTCGATGTAGAATGCACCTTTCTTCATTCCCCATGTCCACTCCAGCTGGGTGACCTATTCGTGTGTCAGCTGGAATCACTACTGTAAGCGATAGAAACTCACATGCTGAGTAGCCCTTGCTAACGCATGACTTGTCTCGATAGCAACTTTGCGTCCAGTAAGAAGACAAGCACCTCCATTCGGATCTGCTGCCCGTGCATGCTCTTTTTGTATGGGGTTGATACTTTCACCCCACCGGACCCTGCATGGAGGACTAACATCCGTGCCCGACTTGGACCGACGATTTTCGTCTTGAGGATCATAGTCGCCGTCTTCTCTGACGGTTGCCAGGAGCTTCAAAGACCGTGATGATAACCCCGTTCTCCTACTCATGTGTGGAAGGAAACAGATGAAGCAAAGGATGTGGGTTGGAGTGCCCACCAGGACTTCACTTATATATGTGTCATCAAGGTGAGAGTGAAGAAGCTATAATCATTTTCTGATTTGCTATCCATGTGTCGCAACTTCAACTTGTTAAACGCCGCGTGTTCCTTCGTTCTCCGCTGTTTCATCATTCGGTACGGTCCATCCATTCTCTACAACACAAAACATGGCTTCCAGACACCCAGAAGTGGTTTGATTCAATCATCGATCATTAAGATGGCATCCACTGTGGGTAGTTTTTTTTCATAGATCCACCTTATCGTTCGGTGCCAGTGCCACCATTCCACAGAAGGGTTCACTTGATCATGCATCAGTGGACGCACTGTGGTCAAGGGGTCCTTGCTTTTCAAATTGCAGACGCGACACCACTGCAGATGTCATGTGACCGCGACGCGACTTCCTTAGGTTGGTCGGCCCACATATTGTTTACATTTGTAACTGTGTCAAGAATTTAGAGATAGAGCGATGTTCTCTCTTTGGCCCGCCTAGCAGAGGCTTGGTTGGGACACCGGATAATTGGACCATCGGAGGCTCGGCAGCCCGGTCAAGTGGCAATCCCCCAAATCTTCGCGTTTCGAAGGTAAGTGCCCAATATCCAGTGGCCATCATTATGGAAGGCTGTTCTCGCCACAGATAAGTTTTATTTCTTTTGCCGCCCTCTGAAGTACTGCAATACTATCGTATCCGGGCTATATTTTTGTCAAACCTTGTGCGAAAATGGGGTGAGGTCAGTACAGAAGAGTAAGAGATTGTATACGTGCATCGTTTGCGCAACGTCGATATGTTTTCGTTCGACGTTTCTGGCGTGGTCCCTGCATTACATTGGATCATCTGAGATCCCCGAACGTTCACATGCTGATTTGCAGGACTTTCAGGGTGTCCATGTTTGTCCAACATGACTCAGGATTGGCTGGGGGGGATATCCCGTTCAAAACCATTAATGTCCCCAAAACAAGCCATCCCACGAATAATTTATGACTCTGCATTGTTTCCCCCGAATGGCCGAGATATGTAACAGTTCTCGACGATTTTGGCCAACTTCGCCGAAAGCTTGGTGGGAGAGGTAAGTGTCTTCTCACACATAATTTGGTGTGGTATGGTCTAGTATGAGATGAAGAGGTAGGTATCTGCATCACCAGCACAAAAATCATCAACAATAGGCGGTACGAGAGCCATTGGACCTGCGTGCCAGTATTGTGGTGCTACAACGTGCGAACATGATACCCTTAACTGTAGTTTGCGAATGCCAAAAAAGCTTCCTGTTCTCTCGGACAATGCTGCATTGGACACAGACGTTGTGATGACATACAAGTCGATTCAACACCTGCTCTTGAAGGGACGAATACTATTTGCCCTCCACTGTCCCCCAGTAGCAGTTTGAAATAGCGGAAAAAGTACAGTCTACACATGTCTATGATGTACATACAGATACAGGTATCTGTTATTGGCATTTTCTAAGGAGATAACATGCGCCTTCATACATAGCCCAGTCAGTGCTCGTGAACAATGATGTATCGATCATTTTGTGCTTTTTCATCCCGGGAAGACCAGGGTATTTACGCCGCAGCCAACGCCAATATTCTTCGCTAGGGACGATTCGAGTGCGGTGTTTTCGGTAATTTCCAAGTTGATCGTCATTGACCAGGTTCGACTCCCATCCACCTTCCCTGTCTGCCGCCTCCGCACTGTTCTTCACCCAGCGCGCCATTCCCCGCCTCCAGGCGGCCTCGTCCCAGTCCTGTTCTATGGAGCTACCGTTAGACGAATCGAGAGACGCTTGGTCTCCACAGACAGATGGAAAAAGTCGAATAGCCGCCTGGCATTCATTCTTGTCCGCATCATGTATCTGGGGTTTAATAAAATCGCTTGGGACCTGCCACCGAGTCCACGCCGAATAGATCCTCTGGAGGCTCTCGAGAGTGTTTACATTCGGATATAACTGATTTTGCGGGAATACTTTCTTTACGATGTTCTGAATATCCCGGCTGGGCATTCGCAATAACTTCATTCCAGTATCATATGCCACAAACTGAGGCTTGACACGGCTTTGGAGCGTTCCAAGTTCTTCAAAGGGAAAGGTAAATTCCTTGTGTTCGTCGCTATCGGCAGTGATGCAGCGACAGATGGGCTCTTTCATGGTCAACATTGGCAAGAAATGGTATTCGAACTGAGACTGTGAACGGAACAGCTACGCGGTGTCAGGAACGATAGAGGCAGAAAATGACTACAAGTGACTTACATCCTCGATGTTCATGCGCTTGATATCCAACCATGTAGGCTTCGTCCACGTGCCCCCTACCACTTTTCCAGGATGTTCTGGAACCACACTGAGAGATTCCTTGACTGTTTCCAGTGGATCATTGATTAGATCCTGAGACGCTGAAGTGGTTTCAGAAAGCCCAAGTAGTTTTTCGTACTGCTTCATTTCGTCTTCAAGCTCTTCCGTGGCCTTAATGAGCCGCGAAATGTCTGCGGATGCAGGAATTAACATCCACTCTTCCTCATCGAACAAGTATTTCCAATCGGCTCTCACTGGAAAACGAAATCAATTATGTGCGCTGTATATAGATAGTGTAAACAAAACAAACGTTGTAGCTTGTTATCTTCAGAGTCAAGTTGGAGTGAATTACGTTCCAATCCCCATGCCCATTCCAACTGTAATCGCTAGCCAGGGCCCTGAATGATCCACTTTTGAGATGAAAGGAAAAAGGGGACTTACTAAACCATCACTCTCGTTAACTAGCTGAGTTTCTTTTACAGCGGCTCTTCGATTCGTGACGACGCAAGGTGGGAAGGCTGCCGACATGGAGAACACACCACTACCAGTATATTCTGTCTCGCTACCGGTGGAACTGTAAAACTGCAAGCGGCGCTGAGGAGTGCCGGGTCGTGACAATGAACTTGATGAAGTACTTCTGCGGGGTCTCTTCCCTTGATGTCCAGACCCCAAAGAATCTGTATAGCCCGAAGGTTCTGACGACCTCGACCATTCGGGTTGAGAAGAGCCTGGGGATTTCCCTCTTGATGCTGAGTCAGTCCTGTTGCTTTCATTAGATTTTACTTTGAGGAAAGTGCTTTGAGGGGTCTCGCCACTGGCCATGGTGAGCCACGGATCGACGAAGGTTGCTACTAAGATCACGGGGGATTGGTGGCGTAATCAACGATATTGGCAGACGGTCGTTCCTTTTCCACTGATACTAGGAATTTCTCCCGTTCTTCCGACTTCTCGTACTGCTGGTGTTGGTGGTAGAACTTATATTTGACCCTCCGATCTCAAGTTTATGGATGTTCGCCACCCTCCCAATCAGCGTGTCACAGTCACGTGACTCAATGCTTTCACGCTGAGCTTCATGTTGCGCTGAGCAAAAATGAGATCGAATCTTCCTGTCTTGGCTTTGGGAGACTACAGCAAATCCGAGCTCATCTACTGACGTAGAAAATGATAATGATAAGGCAAGTGAATCTGCTATAACAAAAGGGTACGCAATTATCCGTGCCACAAACTGACAGAGATTGTAACTCTCCATTCACACTATGAAGGAGCCTATCTGCTGCTACAGTGGACCGAACGGTGTATTCAAGTTCTCTTACTGAACACTTGGGACACTGACAAGTCACGTCAAGCCCCCGTTTTGTGGCGTACAATACAGAGTAGAAACTGAAACAAGCGAATGTAGATGTTGCCACAGACCAGGTATTTCCTCGGAATCAAGAATACCCTCATACACCAATGCACCATCCCCCAACACACTGGATGGAAAACAATGGCAGTGGACCGCTGGTCACTGTGCTGCCCCACCGCTAGCGAATAAACAGTGCCCAGGGCAGTCATATGACTCATCCATTCACCCCTACATTCCACGCGGTCGGGTCCTACAACTAGGATTAGATGTCGTACCATAGGTAGTTCACGCCTACAGTAGAATCGCTCAAGGTGACAGATAAACATGTGGTCACAGCGTATGTCTAAGCAGGTTTCCGTGTGATTTCCAGGTACGTAAATCATGCCAAGTCCAACCATAAATGGCGCATCTCTTGGCCTTTTCCATAAAAGGTAAGTGATGTAGTTGTGCACTTGTCCCGTTCGCTGTCTCGCTTTTTCTTTCCTGACATTGTCGTTCGTTTTTTCGTCCTTCATTTGGACCACATTCGCTGTCGCGCCCAGCATGCAGCTGCACGCACTCGTCGCTCTTTTAACGCTCATCGGTGCTGCCAACGCCAACGACCGCCATGTCCGTCTCGCGAAGAAAGCTTTCAACGTCGCAAGGGCACCTCCGTCGTCTGGGAGCACAATAACCAGTGCAACATCAACTAGTAGCATATCCTCATCCTCCTCCGGTTCTTCCTCCACCTCCGCTGGCGCATCGACAACTACGTCTGCTGTCGCATCCGGCTCACCCATTGGAACTTCTATCCCACCTTTGAGCCAAATTACGTCGGGTATGCCCTCTCAATCCACCTTACCGCCGACCAAGACATACTCTGCTGGCGCAACACCACCCATCTCAGGTGTACCTCCCTTGCCCACGCCCTGTGAGATTCATAAATACCCATGGCAAACTTTCACTCACACACACCAGTTGTCTACCGGGCTACTGACTGGCCTCCTCAGGATCAGATTGCCCCAACTGGTGTGTTTCCACCCTCTGCCATTTACACCAATTCTCACGCCCTTTTCGCTTTGCTTCGATCAGGCTCTGCTGAGGTTGCAGAATGGATGAAGGAGCTCGACGGTTTCAATATCCCAGACTTTTCACCCACTGCCGATGGTACTTGCGTTGGTGATCCCGTTGCGGCCGCGGATGCCGCGGATCGTGGCTGGTGGACTTGTGGTGGCTATACCCGTGTTACCGACATCACAGCTTGTCCAGATAAATTAACCTGGGGTGTTAGGTCTGTGAAGTACCATTCTCTATCTATCCCTTATTCTAAATGTGCCCACTTTCAGTTTCGATGACGGTCCTGGATTCTATAGTAAGTTTCATTTTTTCAAGGCGTGAGAACCAATCGCTAACGAAGTTCTTGCAGCTCAGTGCGTAGAAAAGGGAGAAGTTCTATGATTGGATTCTAACTCTGAGTTGCAGACAACTGCTTAATTTCCTGACTTCGCAAAATATAACTTCTACCTTCTTCGTGGTCGGCTCGCGTGTTATAGAACGACCTCAAGTGCTTATTGAAGAATACATGGCCGGCCACGAAATTGCTGTTCATACTTGGTCGCACAGAGTTTGTTTTGTTTGTTCTCTTTGGTGTGACCCCTTCTAATGATGATATCACTTAGCCTCTCACCATGCTTACTACCGAGCAAGTTGTCGCTGAGTTGGGTTGGACTCGCAAGGCTATTAAGGCCGTCCTTGGCGTCACCCCCACATTGATGCGTCCTCCTTACGGTGACATTGATGACCGCGTTCGTGCCATTTCTCTCGCTATGGGCATGGTTCCCGTCATCTGGACCCGCACTCCTTCTGGTGCTACGTTCGATACCAATGGTACACATCTTGCTTCGAGGCAGCTACCCTAGCGACTACTGATGCCATCCCTTGCAGACTGGAAAGTCCCCGGTGGCGTTGTTACTGGTTCACAGTCGTTTGCCACTTTCCAGGCCATCCTTACCAATGCCACGCTCCTCAATACTGGGTAAAGCTCTTCGCTCTAACGTAAATCCGACCAGCTGACCACTTACAGCTTCATCGTCTTGGAGCACGACTTATACTCTCAAACTGTTGACCTCGCTATTGGTTATACCCTACCCGCAGCCATGAGCTTTAATCCTCACCTCACTGTACGTTTTTCATTTAGACTTTGCATACATTCACTTACGTACGTTTCGATCATCACCATAGATGGACTCCATCGGCGAATGCAATCATATCCCCGCCACGAACTTGTACCGCGAGAGCAACAAGAATACGAGCTTCCCGTACCCAAACAGTACAAGTAGTGATTCATCTGTTTCGGGCGGGTCAGGTGGCCATTCTTCTAGCGGGGACATCTCCATGAACATAGATAGAATCCCAATGTCGATTGCCGTCGTTGCTGGATTTGCAGCACTCAGTTCGTTGCTATTATAGAAGGGATTGGAGATTAGCTAACAGTTGAGATGCGCTTATACGATTTTTTTTGCATTGATTTCTAGTAATTGATCTTACTAGACGTCTGAGGACGTTTGTAAATATCTACCTCTGCACTTACTCGCATCTCGTAGTAACAGATCTTGCATTGTCCTACGTATTTACTCCATCCCATCCCCACCTCCACCCTGACGGGTCATCCATTTGCTCTCCCGGACCAATGATTTTTCTTCTACGTGGTGACGAGATGCACCAATTTTTTTTATTTTGTATTTCCTACGAGTGAATTTGAAGACTATTACTGGTTACAGCAGGTTACAAATCAATACACCAGAATTGAATGTTGCTAAACAAAGCTGTCATAGCACGTATCATCGCCAAAATGAGCTACATAAGAGGTTTGAAAGCGCCAGCCAATGAACCCGTAGCATTTGCCTAGAGACCTTCGCGATCTCTCCTGAGTAGGGCTCCGTGAAAAACTCAACCTAGGAGTCATCCACAAGTTTTAACTCGCCACGCTTTCAATGAGTTTCCGACTTGCAGGAAGTTACTAAAACATCAGGCCTAATTGAATCTGCAGCACAAATGGCGTAAGCATGTTATCGTGCCGACAACTCAGAAGTGGGAAGACACTCACCTTTTCAGTCGACTTTTCGACTTTATTGATCATGATCGTTGAGAATTCCCGCATACCTTCTGCTATCCTTGAAGGGCAATGCGAGCAATTGTGTGATCGCATTTTTTGTATGGTTGCATCGACACTGATTTTTACTGTTTCAGCACATGGCTTGTCCTTCAAAGTCTCGAATGTTGCCTCCATAAACTCCTCCCACCACTGGGCGACCCCATCTTTGTACAGGTCATAATATTTTCCGGACGTTGACCGAGAGATGCAACGGGATGAACTGTCGCATCTGCCAGCGATCCACACGGGTGCAGCGGTGTAGTTTCGTTTAATCCACGAGAGGTCTCTCTTCAGAGCCTGCACAGCATCTGCGCACTTCCAGTGGTATGTAAGCAAGGCGAGGAGGTCGGTGGAACTAATAAGTTGGATCTCATCGAACCATCCAGGAACGAGTGGCTCGCGGAGCGAATACTTTGCCGCAAGTATACACTGCTCGCGGAGGCCAGCCCGACGTGCGACGACAAAACAACGTAAAGAGTCGTCCTTCAGGATCTGTGGGATAAACAGAGCCTTGCAAATTGTCGCTGTGACAGTATCAAGGGAATACTTTTTAGCTGCATCAAGTACGTCTGTAACATCCTTGTAATTCTCGATGGAAGGGTCTTCCGCCAAAGTACAGGGATAGCAAAAGCGCAGGAGAGCGTCCAACGTCTTGCTAGCCTCCGAGACGGGCACAACTGGCAGTCCGTCCCTAGTTTCCTCGTCTGCGTTTTCCCCTTCAGCAGGCTGTGGGAGACCAAACATGGTTTCGAAAACAGGAGATGCAAGGGAAAGGAATAGTTTGAACACCCGAAAATCGATGTTGTCAGAGGACCGTAGAATCACATCCGCTCGTGGGTGGTCGAAAGGGGGAACAGCATATGACGGAGTAGCAGGGGAGGCGGACATGATTCCGTGCTAAAACCTGTCGAGTTGAGTATATCAAAGGTGTATTCTTACGGAAGATGGAGCACAGACCTTTATCGCGGTGCAGAACACGATGACGGTAGAAATCGTGACAGATGTCCATCTTTTATACAGTCGTCAGACGGTAGGTGTTCCGTGGTCTGGTGAATATCATGTTGCGCAACAAATGTCTCCGTTGTTCCGATTGTTCTTCAAAGATTCCTGACTTCTGTGAGCATGCGGACACCACGATGTCGAAGAAAAGAAACCAGACTCCAACGGAAAAGGACATGGCTTGACAAAGTCCACAGGAATGGACCTCCCGGATCGTCGCTTCCCCAATATTAAGTAGCCAACGTGGTGTGTAAGAAACCTACATAATTGAGTTTTTAGTTCGCCGTTCCGACGGATATATGCTTCAGGCGTGAGGATGTCCTTTCGGATTCGGAAGCCGTACGGAGCATTCCTGATCTTGCGAAGGGGTAACTTCCACTGCTCTGTCCAACCGCTCACGGAGAGCCTTTGGTGTAGGAACTTCGCAGACGCGGCTGGGCGAGGCAATTATCTGCGATTGGCTGAGCGGTATCGGGTGCAGGAAAGCTAGAGAGCTTTGAAATATTCTCGGTGTGACGCAGCCCGCTGCAGTGTCTTCGTCTTATAATAAATGCCATGAAGCGGTATTCCTGTAAAGCATCCCGGTGCTTGTGCATGCCTCATTTTGTACCATATGAACGCCGATAAACAGG
The DNA here is from genome assembly GCA_029372045.1 of Scleroderma citrinum. NCBI lineage: Eukaryota > Fungi > Basidiomycota > Agaricomycetes > Boletales > Sclerodermataceae > Scleroderma > Scleroderma citrinum. The sequence goes on from JARFMN010000021.1 coordinate 339,994, forward strand.
ACAAAGTGAGATGAAGGAGACACCAAACAATTATTGAGGTTGAGAGGTGCACTTTATGACGGGTTAACGAGATAGAAACCATAGCAAGCATCAGTTATATATCAGGACTCCCGTACCGTAGCTGAGTCCGTATTCAAGAGCAAGATAGGACTGTGGGTTTAAATGGAGCTCTAAGAACCAGCACGAAACTACAGATAGGTATGTCCACGCAGATTAGTGGCTATCTGCATTGACTGTCGAAGAAACACGATTTTCAGTATGGGTATATGAAGAGAACTAGTATAGAACTTGACCATGATAATAACCCTCGTAGTTACTAGTGCCCAAAACCCAAGGACGGCGCTCTGGAGTCTGTGACCGGGTCATAGAGACGGGGCCCGATGAATAGGGTGACCCAATGAGCGTCTACAAGACATGAATGAGCGCTAAGTGCAGAGAAGGAATGTGTTTGTCTTCGATTCTTGGCTTGGTATCACCCTTTGAAGACATTTTACTTTTGGTTGCAGCGTCGAGGTTTTGGATTTATTATGTAATGTTTCGTGTTTGACTTGAACTTGTCCTTCATTCTTCTCAGTCAGATCACCTCCCAATATTCTTATACCAAATCTGCTGTGAAGGATCCTATAAGAGCTTCATATTAATAAGGTATTCCGTCGTCATCTTCGTCGGCGGGTGTCCTCATCATTGTAGTTGTCAACATGGAAGTGCAGTAGTGTTGGTGGTCGACATTACTTGTCGCGTTTCGTCACAATGCCCTGCAGCCTTGTCATTGCTGTTGACATTGTGGCAGCGTGGGAGCGTTGGTTAGCTGCGTTACCTCGATGGCGCCTCGTTATCGCTCTACATGTTTACTACATCACTATTCTCACGTCGTTGTCCAGTCTGGTGCTGCTCCACCCCGTATCATGTTACTTTATCGTTGACATACAGTGTAACAGCTTTAATTGCCTGCATTACTCCATCATCTCGAACCGATGTTGCAGCACTTTGTTGTCCTATGGTCAGGGCTTGCGTCATGCCACCTCGCATTGGCATCGCCACTTCTATAACTATCGGATCACTTTGTTATCGTCCCATCTTGCACTGCGGTTGAGACGAAGGGGTGAACAAAAGTGGGATGGCTGGTAGTTGCGGATGTTGTGTACCTCGTAAGTTGATTACCAGCAAGAAGCTTGTAGTGATTGGAAGGCTGTCATCTACTCCATCGGTTGACCTCACGCCCACCCGCTCACTTGACCTACCCGCTTACTTCATGTGCACCTGTTCACACCACTATCCATCCTTCACAATCTACCCCACCTCGCATTCACATTACGACCATATTCTATATGACTGTATGCACATCGCCGTTCCGAAATATCGGCAACGATAATGACACGCTCTGGGCATGAGGTGATGTCAACACGCACGCGATCGGTGTGGCTTGATAGTGTACTATCACACCACTCATACATTGAAATTCAAGGTACTGGCAAATGACTCGAGCACTCTCCAGAGATGATGTATCCTAAGTAGGTGGGACAGACTAGGATGACTACAGGGAAGCTATCTGATGTCATCTCACAGGCACTTGTGGAGCTGAGCTCCCTTGGCCTGCGGGAAGGGACCTAAATATGACGAGAACAAGGACCACAACAAACCTTCCGCGTCCCCTCACTATTTGGTCTTTAGCATTGCGTTCCTCATAAATACACTCACTTCCCTGCCCGTTGCTTCTCCGCACACGAGTGGCCAGTGACACTATTTGAGGTACCGATTGGACTACAATCATGGTTTATGATGTAGGTGGCACCTTCCTCATATAGGTCGAGCAGTAATAATCTTCAAGAGAACCATCAAAATCCATTCTCAGGCTGTGATGGGCTCCATCACTTATTCCGAACTTGGAAGCCTCGTGGCTCACCAAAATGTTTTTGTGTCTATGATATGACCTCGAGGATACGCCCAACCATTCAACTAGCCTGTCATACCTGTAAGTATCCGGGTACTGACACTTAATGTAACTGGGTGACACGTCGCACACCCAACGCCTCATGTAATAAAGTTTCCAAGATTCATTGTTATGGATAATGACAGGAATACCATCCTTATTGGCGTTGCTTGGGTGAGAGTTCTGACAATCATTTGGGTTGGATGATCGACTTCTAATTTTCAATTTATTTAAAGGGACGCTCAAAGTTAACGCTTATGAGGACACCCATGCCCACACCTAGCGTCCTCAAAGCCTCAACTTGAGCCACCTAAATTATTCTATGCTTTACGATGAAATGAAATAAGATTTGGCCGACAGTTGCTGTGAAATTTTCTGAGTCACGTGTCAATCACCCTCAATGGAATTACTACTCGATGCCTTACAACTCTAAACAGATCGCGAATTACGACTGAATTAGTTCACAGCACTCTGAACATTTCTCCACTCCTATCTTACGGTATTGCAGGTACCATTGCAATTTATCCCTGAGCTGAAAGTGATGGACCTATGTTGGCGGTGATACAGTGACCCATCATTAACTTGCACGTTTCTGCCGCGAGACATTAGACTGGCGTTAGGTAATTTGTATATACGACTATTCTTGACGTGTGCAGGATTCAGCAACTGATAGTATTAAGAATCGGTTTGGTCCCCATTGTTTTGTCAGATGGATGAACGCACGTACAGCAGTGGGGTTAGCGGGGCCCTTGGCTTGTCATTCCGTCATCAGGCCCAGTGAGGCACCGAAGAAAATGAAGTGCAGCATAGGTGGAGCACAAGCACTTTACCCAGTATTGCAGCGAGTATGTCTCGTAAATAACTATTTGGGATTAGCGAGGTTTGATGGAAGACCTGCTCCTTGTCATTCCATGTCCTCCTGACATAGATATTGTAAGTTCAAGGATATCTCCGAGGTAAAGTCTGGCCCTGCGCTTTAACAACGCAGCGTGGAATGATCGCTTGTTCCATTCCAAGTTGGCCTAGAATACACGGACATGGTCATAGGAGGCAATGCCGCGTTTACTGCACGTAAATCGTCCCTTTATTTACTATGAGACAGCAGGCGCGAATTAGCATACCGTAGTGTGTGGCCAGTCTGCTGACCTTGGTCTACGTATCGACGCGTTTGGGCAGTGCTCAACTACTTTGCCTGCTTTCTGTTAAAGATGGACCATCTACAACTCTGAAGCCAAGTAAGGTCTCATCAGTGCTTTCCTGCTACAATCCTTAATACCTTGAACAACTGGAACGATTATGGGTAAAGTAAAATTCGGGGAAGCAAATGTACCTGACCACTTTCACGTAAGTTAGGCTGTACGCCCTTAACGATGTTGCCCGTTAACAAGGAGTAAACATACCTCACCACAAAAAAACTTGACATTTCGTCATGTTTCCCGAAAAGACACGCAAACAAACATACACTCACTTTCGTCTAAGAGGTATAAAATCCCTGCTGATCAGCCCAGTGCTCTCCAGCAAACAGTTCCAGTCTCAGCTATCTAGTACTCCCATCTCTTCGCATCAGTGAAAATGTTCATCCGCGCATCCGCCCTCCTCTTGCCAGTTGTTGCCCTCTCTTCCGTTGTCGCAGCTGCCCCAGAGCCCATCTCAGCCCGCGGTGGTAGCAGCTGCAGCAATGGCACTCTGCAGTGCTGCACATCGACCTTTGATGTAAGGCGTCGCGATTCGCCCCTCCCCAAGGTGATCACTGATTATGGACTTTCCATTCGTAGGCTACACAATCCAACCTCAATTTACTCACCGGTCTCCTTGGCATCGTCGCCAGTGTCCCCCTCGTTGGCCCTCTCTTGGCCTTGAACTGTTCTCCCATCACTGGCCTCGGCCTCGGCACTGGTGCCAACTGCGCCCAGCAAACTGTCTGCTGCCAGAACGATCAGTTCGTAAGTACCCCGTACTCAAATGAGGTGGTAGAAGAATCTCACCTGATCCATTGCAGACTGGCCTCATCAACGTTGGTTGCACTAATGTCAATCTTGGCCTGTGAAGCAAATATGGTTGTGGTCCAGTAGTATGGCGGCGGTGGAATATCCAGTTGGACCTGTCTATGTATGACTGAAATGTGTTAACTTTGTCATGGGAATTGTTGTGATAGTAATGCGATGAAAAATGTCAGTATCAGAAATGTGGGTGCACAAGTGGCCTACCAAGGTTGGGTACTTGAAAGTATAGTCCAATTCTCAGATGATGGGTATGCTGTAGTCTGGTGAATGTCATGTTGTGCAACACATGTCTTCGTCATTCCACTTTTCCTCCCAAAGATTCCTGACTTCCGCGAGCATGTGGACATCACAATGCTGAAGAAAAGAAGCCACATACCAACGGAGGACGTGGCTTGACGAAGTCCACGGAATGAACCTCCCTGGTCGCCGCTTCCCTAATATTAAGTAACCAAGGTGGTGTGTAAGAAACCTACATAATCGGGCCTTTAGTTCGCCGTTCCAATGGATACGTGAGGACGCCTTCTCAGATTCGGAAGCAAAGAGCATTCCTGATTCTTGCAAGGAGGTAACCTCCACTGCTCTGTTCAACCGATAGCAGAGAGCTTTTGATGTATGAACTTCGCCGACGCGGCTGGGCGAGGCAATTATCTGCGATTTGCTTAGCGATGTCGGGCACAGGGAAGCCAGAGAGCTTTGCAATATTCTCGGTGCAGCGCAGCCCGCCGCAGTATCTTCGTCTTCTATTAAATGCCATAAAGCGGCATTCCTGTAAAGCATCCCGGTATCCGTGAATGCCTTACTTTATACTATATAAACGCCAATAGGCAGGACAAAGTGGGATGAAGGGACACCAAACAATTATTGAGGTTGAGAGGTGCACTTTATGACGAATTAACGGGATGGACTCAACCACGGCAAGTATCGGTTATACAATATCAGGGCTCTCACACCGTAGTCAACTAGTTGAGTCTGTATTCAAGAGCAAGGTGGAACTATGGGCCTAAATGGAGCTCTACGAACCAGCACGAAACTATAGATAGGTATTTCCACGCAGATTAGTGGCTATCTGCACCGACTTTGAAGAAACATGATTTATCAGTAAGGGTGCAAGAAGAGAATATACGTCTACTACAAAACTTGACCACGGTAATAACCCCCATGACTACAAGTACCCCAAACCCAAGGACGGCGCTCTACGGCCAGTAACAAGGTCATAAAGACGGGGCTCAATCAATAGGGCTACCTGATCGGTGTTTACAAGATGCGACTGAGCGCTAAATGCAGAGAATGAATGAATTTGTCCGTCGTCTCACCCTTTAAGCTTTGAAGTTAGTACTCGTTATGTATGCTGATGCTTTCGTGTTTGTTCCTTGTTTGAAGTTGTCTGAAATTCATTCTTCCCATCTTCCAAGCCATACCTATTTCGACCACAATTCTAACCATCATTAACCCCTCAGACACTTCTACTGGCTCGCTCGTTGGCGTCGAGAAAGCCCCATGTTCAGAGACTGTCATCGCATCCGCTTAGCAGACGCGTTCTTTGAACTGGGGGAGTTTGGTGCTAGAATAGCGATCATACCAACAGAGACGATGTCTCCTAGACTTCTGGAAAGTAGGTGCGACAGACCAGGGTGACTATGGGGAAGTTGTCCAATATCATCTCACACGTGTTTGCGGAGCCCCTTGGCGAGCGCCGGGAGAGATCTGTGTGGTGAGACCAGCCATTGCGATAAACTTTCCAGGTCCCCTGACTATCTGATCTTCGGCGTTGTGTCCCTCATACACTCACTGCGTTGCCCGTTGCTCATCTGCACACAGATGGCCAGTGACACCATTTGAGGTGTCGATCGGACTTACAATCATAGTTATGATATAGGTGGTACCTTCCTCATATAGGTCGAGCGGTGATAATCTTCACCGAAATCAATTCTCAGGTTGTGATGCCCATCACTTGTTCCGAACTTGGAAGCCTCGTGACTCGCCAAGATGTTCTTGTGTCTATGATAGGACCTCGAAGACACACCCAACCATTCAACTGGGCCATCTATGAGTATCCGGGAACTGGCAACCTTATGTAACTGGGCGACGCATCGGACATCAAATGCCTTAATAAAAGCTTACAAGATCCATCGTTATGTACAATACTTAACGGGAATGCCACCCTTCTTGACGTTGCCGGGTGAGAGCTTTAGCATCATTTGGGTTGGACAGTTCTCAATTTCTAAATGAAACGCTCAAAGTTGCCACCTATGAGGACACCACGTCCAAAATGGAGTGGGCGTAAGTGTCCCCGTAGGCGCAACTTTGAGCCACTTAATCTTATGACGAAGATTTCGGAGTCACTTGTCAATAGCCGTCAATGAGAATGTAACGCTCACTCTAAATAGATTGCGAATCACGCCTGAATTAGTTCACAACCCTCCGAACATTTTGGCCCTCCCAGCTTACGGTATCGCAGGTACTATCGTAGTTTTCCCTGGACGTGGAAGGCGGTGATGCAGTGATGTTTGTAATAGCAAACATTTACATAACTTGTGCACGTCGCCACACTGAGCTGCCATGTACTGATCATTTTCACATTTCTGCCGCAAGACATTAGACTGACATCAGATAACTTGTGCATACATACGACTATTCTTAACGTGTGCAGGACTCAGCGGCCGATAATATTGAGAGTCGGTTTGATCCCCAATGTTCCGTCAAATAGGTGAGTACAGCAGTGGGGTTAGTGGGGCCCATTCCGTGATCAGGTCCAGTCAGCCACTGAAGAAAATGAAATGTAATATACAGGTACGTGTAGAGTGGGGCACCAGCATTTTACTCATAATTGCAGAGGGTGCGTCTCGTAACTGGTTATCTGGGATAGACGCATTCACAAGGTTTGATGGAGGATTCGATGCCCTGTCACTCCGTGTCTTCCTGCATTGTAAGTTCCTAGACAAGGGTATCTCCGAGGCCAAGCCTGGCCTTGCGCTTTAACAGCGCAGCGTGGCATGATCACTTGATCCGGCCTAGATTACCTGAACATAGTCGTTGGAGGCAATGCCGCGTTTACTGCACGTAAATCGTTCCTTTTTACTATGAGACAGCGGGCGCAAATTAGCATGCTCCAGAGTGTGGCCGGCCTTGATCTACACACCGAGGAGTTTGGACAGTGTCTAACCAACCATTCTGCCCGCTTTCTATTAAGGATGGATCATCTACGGCTCTGAGACCAAGGAATATCTCACGAGTGCTTTGTTGCCCCAATGCTTAATACCTCGAGCAACTGGAACGTTTATGGGTAAAGTAAAATTCGGGGAAATAAACGTGCCTGACCACTTTCACGTAAGTTAGGCTGTACGCCCTTAACGATGTTGCCCGTTAACAAGGAGTAAACATACCTCACCACACAAAAAGCTTGACATTTCGTCATGTTTCCCGAAAAGACACGCAAACAAATATGCACTCACTTTCATCTAAGAGGTATAAAATCCCTGCTGATCAGCCCAGTGCTCTCCAGCAAACAGTTTCAGTCTCAGCCATCTAGTGCTCCCATCTCTTCGCATCAGTGAAAATGTTCATCCGCGCATCCGCCCTCCTCTTGCCAGTTGTTGCCCTCTCTTCCGTTGTCGCAGCTGCCCCAGAGCCCATCTCAGCCCGCGGTGGTAGCAGCTGCAGCAATGGCACTCTGCAGTGCTGCACATCGACCTTCGATGTAAGTCATCGCGATTCGTCCCTCCCCAAGGTGATCACTGATTAGAACTTTCCATTTGTAGGCTACCCAATCCAACCTCAATTTACTCACCGGCCTCCTTGGCATCGTCGCCAGTGTCCCCCTCGTTGGCCCTCTCTTGGCTCTGAACTGCTCCCCTATCACCATCATCGGTGTCGGCACTGGTGCCAACTGCGCCCAGCAAACTGTCTGCTGCCAGAACACTCAGTTCGTAAGTACCCCATACGCAACTGAGGTGATGGAAGAATCTCACCTGATCCATTGCAGACTGGCCTCATCAACGTTGGTTGCACTAACGTCAATCTTGGCTTGTGAAGCAAATATGGCTGCAATCAAGTAGCATGGCGGTTGTGGAATATCCTGTCTGGAATTGTAAGGGTTTGATCTGTCTATGTATGGCTGAAGTGTGTTAGCTTTGTTATGAAAATTGATGTGATCGCAATGCAATGGAAAATGCCAGTGTATAAGTGGCCTACCAGGGTTGGGTACTTGAGCGTATGGTATATTGCATGGTGCGTTCGAGTTGCTTTGGACCAATGTGAGGAGACGCCCAGGATCAGGATTAATTTTCCGCTATTGGACAAATAATGTACGTATTCGGCTTCAGAGTTGGGGTCAGTGATGATGAGAGCAATCCTGGATTCTGTGATATCATTACATGCGATTAGTTATGATTTCATGCGGACACACTCGAGCGTCCTGTTAGAGTAGCATGAGATGGTGACTGTGAACGGGAAGGACTAAAGACCGTGGGAACCTTTTGATCGACCATGATGGAGTCGGTCCATCTCTTCTTATTTTGCCTACACCGTTGTATGCTACGCCTCTTCAGCCTCACGAGACCCATCCACTGGTCCACATTTCATGGGATGAAATAAGTGCAATTTAGAGTCGTCGATGGGGACCTGCTATTTGAGCATCATCAGGAACCCCAGTAATGACCTACGCCATATACTATCAAAATGACCTGCATCTCGGTGACATATTGAACTTTCCTATCAATTCCCTGATTTCCCGTTCAACGACAATAGACATCTCAAAAATGGATAGGAACCTCCGTCAAGCCTTTCGATTCATACGATATCTATTAGATTCGGAACACCAGAAATTGGGGCACGCGTAATCGGCCCTCCTTTCATATACACCAGTGCTGATCATTCAAACAAACGTCCTGCATAACATGTTGTCAACTCAGGTACCCACTTTATAGGAATACATCTCTGACCCCGGGCGGTTTCTAACACGCAATATCTTCCTCTCCACCCTTCCCTTCAGAATGCCGTGGGAGAGGGAATATCATTTCAAGTTCAGTCTCTTGCAGCCCTCTAAAGGGGCAAATAAAATCGAATGTAAGACGAGATAACCATGATTCTTGCGACCTTTCACCAACTCGATGTATTTGTATTCACGGACTCACGTGCATCCACAGGTGGGCAGAATTCAATGCAAACAGGGCATCTTCACAGGTGATACACCGTCTCTTGATCTACCTCGACCTGTCAATTTGTGTGCATCATCGATGTGCCCATGGGTGACATAGAGTGTTCACTCGACGATGACGGCTATAATAATACTACCGTTGTTTCTATTATCACGATTTCGCCGCGACAATCTCTCTGCACTTGACCGGATGGCTTTGTAATCCTACTTATCGACACTATGGTTTACAAGAAACTCCACAATGGTCTGCTCGGAAATTCCCCTGCATCTCGTCCAGGTTCTACAGTCGCTTTATGCCATCCCACAACCTCATTCCTGAGGATCCAATTTTACTCACCGATCATCTATAGATTACTTCGTTGGGGCACCCTCGACAATCCTCCTTTATTAACCATCAGATGCCTTGTCGTACTTGATGCTTTTTCTTGGTTTTTGGCCATAGATCATACGTCTGTCGAAGTTGCACGCCCGCAGCCTCTACAGTGTAATAACCTTGACTACAGGTCACAAAGAGGGAAGATCTTGGGGAAAACACGGCATCAGTCCTGTTCGCAGGATTATCCCCACAAATTGTGCTGGATATGGAGAAGACAAGAACCAATAAACAGAAAATGGCAGATAGACGGCGCTATGTCGGTACCGAATTTCATTCAAGTTATCCTCGGAGATCTATGCAACGCGCACATACGAGAAGATGGGTAAAGTACTAGCTAGTACAGTCCTCGTTGATAGTCATACCATCGAGATGAAACGATTCGCATTAAGTGGTACAAAGATAGGTGTATCATACGGCGATGCTAGATCTTGAACGGGAACACATATGGAGGCGTCAAAGAGATCTATGGGCATAATCGTGAATACCAGGTAAATGGATATAACGGACTGGGATGTACCACAACTCCTTCGTCGATCTTCTTGTTGAACGTAGACCAGTCAATCTCATTTATCCAAGCTAGATCCATCTTTGATCGACGCCGAATAAGTTGACAATGCTGTGGTGGTGTATCGGATCGAGACCGGACCCACAATGAGAGACTATCCTGGCCATCAAACAAATAGTATGTATTGTAAGCTAGGAGGTCTTCCAGGGGCTTTTCTACGGGGATAAGTGCTTCGTGATAGATCTGTCCTTCTTGAGACCTGAGGATGTTAATCGTGTATGTGATCCTGGTGCAATCGTACGGCAAGGAAGGTGGGCCGACAGTAGTCTCGTCGTCTGACTCGGTGTCGGAGTCGTGCAACCCGGGCTGATCTGCTGCGCCATAGGAATCGAACGGGAACACGTCTGGGGAGGTCAGATAGATCTAGTTTGTTGAATAGGGATGAGTTAGAAGAGGATAATGCTGTAGCACGTACTACGACATCCTCTTGTACATAGGTGTCAAGGCCAACGTCATCGACATGTCGGACCCACGACTGCCACTGACAATCTCTGATAGTTTGGAAGAGCAATGCATGGTGAGGGCCGAACATGATCCAGATTGAGACGCCGTTCTCTTGGTGATCGAATATGGACTCTGCGTTGGCTGTGAAGATAGTCGTAGGGGGGATGGTTATAGGGAAGATGCCCGTTCGAGACGTGCGTTCAGCGTTGCAGATAGAGATGGAGTATGTGCGTTCTCTTTCCATGGTGGGCGGCTGGGACGTTCCTGCGTTGACGGGTGGTTCGCAGGGAGACATGCATTCCTCCTTTACTATAGGGTGCATAGTGGCATTTGAATATCGTGACCAGGAGAGAAACCCTTTTCAGACTAGACCGCGTCTTTGTACCCGTGTCACAACTACGCTGATAGACTAGCACAGGTCAATCTTGTTGGATCATTATCTATGCCTGGACAACCAAAGAACGTCCCACCTGTCTTCTCTTCACTCACAACCCTTTCGCTACTTTTTTCAGCGCCGCTATCCAGCTTGCCGTTTCCCTTCACGCCATCATTGGTGCTTGGCGGCACTCACACCAATTCCAGAAGGATTATCATTTCCCAAGTGGAGGTTCATCATATCTAAGTCTCGACGCACCTGGAAGACGTACCATAAGATTTCGAAGCAACTGTCTCGATCTTCATATAGCCCATTGGACGACCCTGGACATCTCTAATGATCATGAAGCGATCGAAATCTAGCTCAGTCTGGGCGTCAATATCAAGCACGTCCTCTGTGAGGATGGGAGAGTGGCCATTATCGGGTTTAAGAGAAGTAACGCCATCGAGGCTAACTACCTGATAAACCTGTGTGGGTGTGAGGCTCAGTGTTGTTTGTGGACTGGGAGTTTTGTCAGTTGTTTTATGCAGGAACCCGAGGCATTACGCATATATTCAGGTTAGCAGAAAGTGGTCAATGGTATTACTGAAAGGAAACGACAGGACGCTATTGACCTAGTGGATTCCACCGACAGACTTTGTACGGAATACCTCCAGGATATATGTCGTTTTTTTCAGGTCCGTACCATACTGTCACCCACGTCCTTAATGTCATCCGTATTCCATCCACAACTCTCCTCGTAGACAGCAGCACGAGCCACGTCAATTTAATCAACAACTCATCCAGAACATCCACGAGACAATCAATATTAGGACGTACCGCCGTCGAGCATACCGAGGATATTCTCATCAATATCGTACTTTGCTTTGGACTGTTCGTATCTCACAAGACATATCAGTTATGTGGGGAGTACGAGGAGGAGCGTCAGCCCGGTTTTGTTAAGGTACGTGCCGTGGATGTGATTCATCTTCGTGCGAGACCATCTAGTGGAGTTGACTGTGGCGTCTAATTACCAGATATGATACGTTTTATCTTTACCGCAGAGCCTTCCAGAGGTACGTGAGCTTTAGTTTGAGGACGACGATTACCTCATCAAATCGACAACTGGACTTGCCCGGTGCATACTCCTACGTGAGGCAGTGGGTGAAGTCACGCCTAATTGCCCCCCTCCCCCCTCAACCATCCTAAGGGGCAATTCAATGTCCTAGGAGTTCGCGACTAAATAGTATCTATGACCACCACTAACGGTCGGAGCTGTTGAAATCAATCGGACACTGAAAACCATGACAATGCGACGCAAGCCAGAGTACGTCGACACTTGAGAGCACCTATCCCGAGGCAGCAAGAACGTGTTTCGTATATATGGCAACATATAGTAAGGGTGTATGATGATTTTGTTATCACCAAGCTTACAGTGGGAACTGTTCACAACTCAGGTTCACCAGTCAGTTTATCGGCAAAACTCACCCTTCTTCGGGTGAATGAAACACTCAGCTGATGAGGAGAAATGAGAGCTTGGCCATGTTGAGCAGTGTGTGCCATGGAATACATCGGGACGAGAGAAATGGATGTGTGTAATACATGACTCGGCTTTGGTTACTCGAAATGCCGCCTCCATCGGCAAAACCCTTGCTTGCAGATTTGCACAGGCAGTGTGCAATTTCGTGAGTTTTATGAGCTGCCAGAGGCGTGATAGTCTTGCTCTTCTTCAGTCGTTCACTAACCATGCCAAACATTCGCACGCTACCGCCTAAGGCAAATTTTTCCGTCGACGCACGAAATATGGATTTCCCGAACCCTTGACAAGCAAGGGAATACCGCAAAAATATAGCAACAGAATGCAAGGACTTAAAATAAACAACAATCTTGTTCAGGGGAGGAGTAATGACGCGGCATCTGTAATATTGTTCACAAAAGCGTAACGAAGACATCAGCAAACCTACCTTTTCAATCTTTTTGACGAGAATTGACATGCTAGGACGCGACGAAGGTTTCAAATTCCAGCAAGAGGTGCAAACTCCCACCACTCATCAGGCATACGAGTGGGCCGTGGTGGTAGTTCACCTCGGCGAATGCGACTACATAACGAATTGTCCAAAATTCCACGTTCATTATACACACCTACCGAGAATACCTCCTGCAAAACGATGTTCATACGAGATATGGAAGGAAGTCATAGAAGAAACTCACCAACATGGTTATTCCGAATGCCCATACATCTCCCTTTGCAGTGACCCCTTCGATGCCATTGATATGCTCCGGTGCCACCCACTTTACGTCGCCCACATTGCAAGGAATAAGGATCATGTCCACCGATCTCATGGCAGAGCAATTGAAGTTAGTGAGCAAGGCATGCTTATCATCGTCCAAGCCCTCGACTACGAGCACGTTACTCTATAGCAATAAAAATCAGCAAGACTGGTTCACTACAGGCGTGGACACTTACACCTTGCACGTCCCCGTGAGTTATCTGGCCCTGTGGATGGTTGTGAAGGTGATTCAATGCTTTGGTGACCCCAAGAAGCTGAAAACTAAGTCAGGGTGCAGACAGATAACAAATGCCTGAAACATACCAAGTTAGTGAGATTACATTCAGAATACCGCACACAATGGATTAGGTCTTCATCAGCCCATTTAGCTACAATTGACACCGTGTCATCGAATGTGGTAATGACACCAAGGAATTGGTGAATATTTTTGTTATCGAGTAAGGACCAGATGAATGGCTCAAGGTACGCATCCTAAATAAACATCAGGCCCAAGTTGAGAGGGAATCAACAAAAAGCCAATGCTATCTCCATGCCTTTTGATCAGTATATCTGTTCTGACGCTTCTTGACAATGACTTTCCCTCCTTCAGAAGACAGAGTCCCTCGGTGGTATACGTGGCCCATGCTTGTTTTAGCTGTGGTCGGATCCAGAACGACCTGGTGATTGAGATCGGGGACGCGTTTGGTCAGCTCTGTTAGGAAACGAGTGTCCCTATTTCCTGCGATATCCTAGTCACAATGGCACAAACGAAGGTGAGTTCACACACGCTGAAAGCAAAGGGATACACCAACATCCCAGCCTTTTTGTCCATCGCACTGTTTAGCAGTGCACTGGGACAATGTGATGTCGACTTGGCTGGAGGTGGATTCGATTGATGTATTGCATCTACTTTGCGTAAGCTGGACAGTCCAACCAACCCAGTCTGGCCAATCGAGATGGACGTGGGTGTTATTTGGAAATGATGAACGAGCTATATGTGTGCCCGCCGTCCACATTTGATTATACACCTTCTCAGCATATTGTTTCCAGCTTCCTTCCCTACGGTCCTGGGTGACCCGAACCCATGGATGGCCAAGAAAGCAACCAAACACAACTGCAAGACGAGTCCGGGGACTTCGTCCTTGCTCGTAAACTGAAATAGCAAGCGCATTTATGCCAGATAGCACACGGAAGAACCTGTCGTAACGATCGCTCGTCCAAACGACGTGGGTCATGTCACCCGGGAAAGAGCCTAAGAGGGTAAAACCACGACTGCAAAGAGTATTGTGGATTCCGTCCTTGCCTCCAAGTTCGAATTTGATATCGGGATACGCCTTGGATTGATGACTGAGATAGATTTTATGGAACTGAGGAATGACATTTGGCATATTACGTGTGCTTGGAGATCTGTAATAGTTGGATCCCCATAATGCTAAATCGATGGTAATTGGCTTCCGATCCCATCTGCAGCATGCCAGCGTGGCTCGGGACAAGGTGTCCGTGAAGTCATAGGGTACAATGGGAAGCCATATTTGGATACCCTGATTAGTGACAGAAAATGAGCCTCGCTTCTTTGGGAGAGGAACTGAGCGGGCGGCAGTGCCTCGCAGTCTTTCTTGCAGGTGAATGTCAAATTCATCGCGGTCCATCTCAACGACGTTATGACAGTCTCGGAAAAGGCTTGGATCATCTGCCAGGACACTCCTGATCCCTCCCTTTCCATGACCCCAGGCAAAGATACTTTGGTCGTTCGATTTGTGGATTATTTCTAGTTGCAGGCGATGGAATGCATTCTTCCCCTCCCCATATAGCATTGGCATGTTCACGTCCAGTAAACCCAGCAATGAGTACGCTCGGTCCTCGACTCGCGTCGTTTTCTGGTTAGCAGCCCACGACATGATCTGAGCCGTGCATGGACGGAATGAAGTCAAACCATTCACCAAGATAGCCTCCGGAATTCGTGTGATCCGGTTTAGATTTCTCGCGAGCTCTCCTTTCATACCAATTGACTCCCAATCCCTGTTGAAGAACTGGAGTTGCCTGGGAGCTATCAGCTCCTGTAAGGTCCATCCACGTGAGAACCATTCTGGCCAACCATCGGACTTGGGAAACGTCTTTCCGTTGGGTTCGGTAGGGAAGGACTCGACATCAACACCATGGAGGTAAGCATAGCATATCTTCGCGTCTTCGTACCATCTGTACATTGAATTGATGGCCTCAGATAACTCTGAGCTGCTCCGCTTGTCGATACAGCAAGTATCGACCCACAACCACTCGATGCCATCCCTTTCAGCTTGTTTGCAACCGTTGAGAATCTTGTGGTAACCGTCGCGTCTCTGGATTTTGTCTCTATCCTCTACCCTGAACCCCATCAGTTCGGACATCTCGATGTAGTTTACTTCATCTCCCCAGCGATGGGACAGTATGGCGTATTCTGTTTCTCCATCGTTGAGTTCTTTCAGAATATCCCGTTCATGACTGGCACACCCTTCCCGATCCTCCGCGATGGGCTCCTCCCTTTGTTCATCCCTTGCTAGAAAGGCGTTTACATCGATCAGGCGCATCCTGTGTACCATCTCAGTATAGATCGATGAATCCATATTATCATACGCACTCGGTATGAAAGGATTGCGAACTAGAACGCGTCGACAGTTGCTGTTGAACGTGGTAGTAAGCCAACAAGGGTTACGGAACACATGTTGACCACAATGTCAATATTCTCACAATTTGCGCCTTGTGATCATCTCTTGAAGACCCAGAAGCGTTGATAGTGATCCGTCGGACGGCGATATCCCTGGGCGATCAGATATTCAACCGGCCCATGTGGCATACTAGACATTACAGGTCCACGAAGCTCCCTGCGACAAGCCTCTATGTGGAACGTCCAGAGTGGGCTGCCCGATGTCCTATCCCGAGTTTACACCGCGGTCCTAGCCAGGTGATAATAGTAAAAGCTCGTCGCTCTTCTTTTCTCCAGACAAATATCTGTGGTACTTGGCTCAGTTCATGAAACGATAACATAAGATAGGGCGCTCGACTGAATACATCTAGCTGAGAAGCTGAGAAATCCCGCCCGTACGCCTACGCTCAGGATTTCCCAGCCCCTCAGTTATGGCCTCCTTCGAACAGCTCCTGAGCTCAGGGTCGTGGTCCACGCGCGCATCGCCGAGGGGATCTTGGAGTGCATGAGAACGAGTGTAAGGACTTATTCCAAAGTATGCAGTTTACAAGGTCGCAGCAACTGGGAATGATCGTCTCTGTTTTTGACTTCCGCGACATATCGCTTTTGGTTGTCCCATCGAACGTAGCAAGCGCTCCGACGTTCCGAGAAATCATAAATGTAAGGTATAGTCGGATGGTGCTTGCTACACATGAGAGGCTGGTGGTATGTGTTGGTTCGACTTCTTCAAGTCGTCGTGATGTTGAAATGTTGATACTTGACATTCACGTAACTCAACCCGGAGATTATATCCCTAGTCACTCATCGGATCACAAGTTGTTGTTGACTGTCGGGAATGCATGGAGTGTCGATTTGACCACTAGTACATCTGTTACATCATACTCTTCCTCTGCATGATTTGGGCTAAAGAATATTACATCCCCAGGATTTGAGAAACGAGCCAGTAAGCGACTAATTATCACCTCAAGGCGTAAGAAGATAACTATCGGTTCTGGCCAGCATAACCACACTCACATAGTACTAGTACTGTAACAACAAAATCATGCAAAAAAAAGGGAACATCAGCGAGTCCATATGTACAAGGAAATCAAATCATCTTGAAGACGCTGACGCAGCATCCGAAGTAACATGGAAACTCTGACCATTACCCGCTAGTCGCAACGTCAACACTCTGTCATCAGACACCATTAGAATCTCATCCCTGCAACTTTGAGGTACCATTCTCAGCGGGTACTGCGATCCAGAACTTGGTACGGGGAACATCGGGGGTGCTGGTAGCCCAGGGGCAGCTGGGGGAACGTACCCTGGAAGTCCCGGTCGACCATACACGGATGGGGGTGGAGGCTGTTGTTGGTATGGATGGTACCCTTGCTGTTGTGCGTGATACGCATTTTGGTGCACATTAGCTGTGTGCAACGCCGAGGGCGGCGTATCTGCAAATAAGAGGCGGAGGTTGTTGCCCTGGATGACCTGCGATAGGAGACCCGTCTCCACATGCCGGACTTCGACAAACATAGGCTCAAAAGCAAGAACATAGGGGAAATGCAGTGCTATGACCGCGATCAACCTGTCAATGACGCTGACATATTAACTCAGCGTGCCCTGGACTTACCGAAGCCCGTTGGCGACCCCTCCCAGTGGACCATGAACTCTGGTCGAGATTGCCATCCGTTTTTATTAACATAGAACGCAAAATCTGCATTGGCACGAAATGAGCTAGACATCAATTCACAAGTAGCAGCGGTAAACGCACCATCATAACACAGTAAAAATTCGTTATCAATGCGATATATAGCCATAGGTCGCAAATTCTCCCGCTTCCTCACAAACTCGAGTGAGTGATCAGAGGGGTCAAGTAGACCCTGCGTATCCAGTGTTTCCAGATCAACAATCTCAAAGCCCTTCGAACACCCCACGCAGAGCTTCGTTTTCAGGAAATGTACCGAACTCGACTCGACTGGGATATAGAATTCCTTGAATAACTTGAGAGTATCGTTCCCTCCCTGTAGGAGCTTCCGGAACGTCGGCTTACTCCGACCACGAATATTTTGGTCGATCGGCTCTAGCGCTTTGATCGTGCTGGAAAGCGGGCTGGACTTGACGACGCACACAAGCACTTTACCGAGGCACATGCCAGCTTTGAAAAACGAGGTATGGGACGATATCCGTTTGGCACGTCTGAGCCCCGATGTGGGATCTTTGGCATCGAGCGCATCCAATGGGAAAGTCACTACTTGTCGTTCTATGGGCAAGAGATGGTTCGTCAGAACTGGTGCCAGTTATAATCAACGTCCTATATCCATACCCGACAATACGATAAGAAGTTGATAGTCTTCGAGCACATCAACCTGTGAGACATCGAGCAAGGCCAACACTTTGACAGGTTCCCTATTCGGCTCCCGCAAATCGGACAAGTAAACACCGTCGTCCGTCCCATATGCAATATGTCTTCCGCCCCCTAAACCACCGCCACCTCGTCAGCACATCACACCACCTCCCAACGGTACACCAAAGGACAGAAACAAGGCATCCGAGAGGAACTCACCAAACGGAGCCGCACAGTTCACCTTATTCGAGGCCGCAAAGAACCCCTCCGACACTGTCACGGTCTCAAATATCATACTTCGCTCCCTCAATAATTCCTGTTGCTTCATGATGCTTTCCATCCATTTGCGGTGGCTGACGAATGTGCTCGCCCAGAGCGTCAGGTGGTAGAACTTGCGCCCGAGATGTACGAATGTGATCGCAAACCCGCCCTTGCCGTCCACTTTAACAGGGATAGCTGGAGCATAAGGCGCACCGCGGTTCAGCGAATTCTTCTTTGTGAGCGTGCGTGGCTGTCGATTGGGAGGTCGATTTGTTTGGGGGTTTTCGTCTGGAATAGATACGAAGAGTAGCTCTAGCGGGATAGGCTGGAGGAAGACAAGATTAGTCGTAGCCCACACAAGAGAGAAGTGACTTACACGTCGGTAGACCTTGTACTGCTCATGTTTCGACTTCTGTTTGACCATTAAAAGCGCATGGTCGAACAGGTACACCATAAGATCACCGCTGTCGCCTTGGATGGTCCCCCTCCTATTCAATGCACCCTTGTACACGAGCTCCCGCACGGGATCTTGAAGGCGGAGGTCCTATTAAAAGTAGTACTCGTCAAGATATTGCGGACGCCCCACTGCGCGATCGTCATGAAAGAAAGAACCCACCACATGCTCTCCGGGCCTATACAACAACTGCTGATCCAGCTGCATAAGGTTAAACCTATTCTCCGTCTTACCCGTCTCGACGTTCACTTTTCCGAGGAACTCGCGGATCTTCGCTACCACTTGCGTGAGCGTCTGCTTGTCGGTGGTATCCTCAGGTGTATGCTTGATGACTGCCTCGAGTAGGAGCGGGTACCTTGCAAGACGTGTTGTCGGTTTGGTGAGGTAGCCATTAAGCTCGAGCTTGCGCGACTCTGGAAGACGCTCGGTAGTCTGCAATTTCATGTAATATGTCCATTAGTTAGACACCATCTACAACCCTTCGAATGGTCTTGCTACAGGAACCCAAGGACCACGACACGCACCTCAACAAATGCCGCAAAAGCCGGATTTGCACTCTTCTCCTTCTCAAACTCGTATTTTCCATACAGTTGATGTGCCCCATACGACACGAACGGGCCAAAGTTGGGCACGATATCGATGAAGATGTCCCCGATGCGCTCAACAACGGCGTACGCTTTTTGGCGCTTATTCAGCGCGTCACGCAGGCGCGTGTTCACGCCAATGATCTCGTGGATGTTCCAGAAGACTTGTTGGATAAAGTCGGTGCGACGCTCAGCGGGGATGATGTCGTTGTCTTTGAGGTTGCCAATCCAGACCTGCGGGAAAGGATCCAGTAGTAACAGCCGAGTCGGAAGTGAGTATGGAGTGGGGAGAAAACCGGAAAAGGGGGGACGCACATCTCGGAGGTACTCCATGTCCCGCACAAAGTCTCTCTCTGTATAAATTACCTCGTTAATAGCTTCCTGCCGCCTCTTCTCGGTATCCGACACACTATTGACCACTTCCTGCGGCACGGAGTGTATCCAAAGTGTCCCAGGTTCCTACATAAGAGAAATCTATCAAACTCTCTCCGGGAAACTACTGTATGACACGCACCACGAGATCACCTAGCGATTCCTTGGAAATCTGCTTCTTGAGACCGGGCTGTGGCTTCATGTTCAACCTCGACTGCTGTTCTAGCCGACGCGGGCACGCAATGCTATAGCACAGCTGGTCCCTCGAACAAGTAGGCGAGTAACAATCCGTTAGCAGTGTGAAGACGCCAGTTGGCAGAGGAGCCTCATCCGTTGACTCGGACCCCTGTCGTCTTGGTGGCACAATAGTCGCAGTAGCAGGAGACGATTCCTTCTCATGCGAATCCGACGATCCATGGCCTACAGATAGCCCACGCGCCACACCGGCCTTGTCCTGCCCATGCTCGTTCTCGTGGTCCGGGCTCTTCCCCTCATCGTCACCGTCCGCGTGGCGGATATCTGGCGCTGCAACCAGTTCCCCGCTGACAAAAGGAGTCAACTTCGAACGGAATTGGTATAGTTCCGATGAGCTGTCGCGCAATCTGTGATCATACGTGACATCGTGGAAAAACTTTTGAGCATCAAGCGCGCGGCCCAATAGGAGTGCTAAATTGCGGTCCGTCGTCTTGATGATGGAGGCGATCATGTCAACCGCTTCGCGTCCGTCAAAGGCATCACTGTATGTTAGACCATCCTTGATCCTGTCTGCAAGGATGATGCGGTCGCGGAACGCCTCCGCAACACGGGAGAGGAGAGCTGGGTAAACTACGATGGAGCGGGTCCGCTTAGGTGGACGGGTTGTGGTAGTGGGTGAATCTCTTCCTGCTGGTCGGAAGCCGAGGGGAATGGGGGGACGGGAACGGGTATCGATGGCAGTACGCAGTGATGGGGATGCTGCAGACATGGACATGGACCTATCTTGGCCGGGGCGATCTCGACGGAAAGCCGCGCCAGAGGCAGTGCGAGCAGAATCGGATGCTCTCCTGGCACAAGTGCCAGTACTGGTTGATGCAACGATAGATGGGTCAACGAGCGTAGTGGACACGGGAGATATGCTAAGGGACGATGAACGAGTGGCAGTAGGTCCCGCTGTGGTAGTCATATCGAGTTGGAGTGGATAAGGGTAGGAAAGATGGGGTGGTGGTGACGGTGTATGAAGATCCGAAGTAAGGGAGAGCGGACTGGGCTGACGGTGTTGTTGAGCGGCAATGTGAGCCTGAGGAAATGATATTGCTGTAGATGGGTGACAGGGAAAGGAGCACATCAGCATGCAGCATGTCCACCAGATAAGACAGTTGACAAGAAAACGCACGTGAGTGTTCAGGAGTATGTTGTGCCCATGGCAGCTCGCTGGACGACTCGTTTGACCTGTCCTCTGTCTGGTCGTCTGATGCGAAATTGATGTTCAACCGGCCAAAATCAGGTTCGATGTGGATGCCTATGCTAGGCACGTCGTCTATGGGGACACGAGGGCGACCGTTCTGAGACGGAGGAGGAAGAGAAGCGCTGTTAAGATTAATTTGTGCCTGATAAGCTTGTGCAGGTGTGAGACCAGTTCTAGCTAGACTCGAGTCTGGTGGATCTTCGGGTTTGGGGGCGATAACGCCTCCTACACTATGGGGTGAGCTCACCACGGACGGTGTACGACCATGCGTTGACATGGGCGCAGCGAGTGTCTGTGGATGGTGTGCATGCTGCGGGTGATGGTACGGCTGGTAGTGATGTTGAGACGAGAAAGACTGCCTGAGCTGGGGCTGCTGGAGATGGGAATAATGTGAGTGCAGAGAAGACGAGTAGGATATCCGTCTGTCTCCTGTGTTCTGGTAGTGGTTGATGGCAGTCGGCAGTGGGTGGTTGAAGGCGTATGGGTATGCTGTCGGATGAGCGTAGTGGGACGGCTGGTGGTGAGAAGCAGACGGGCGACCGAAGATGGACTCGTATGCTTCGTTCCGTTTGTCTGGAGGCTGTCGTGGTCCAGCTGGTCGATTGTCCATGGTGTGTACGGCGTCGACGTCGATGTTGGCAGACAAGTCGATCGTCGTCGCTGAGGCAGTTCTTTGCGTTGAGCTGCTCTTGGCACTCGCCGAGTCGTTATAAGACAAGGACTGTTCGTCGTCGTCGGCGATGGCAGCGAGTTGGACGAGACCGCGAGCAAAGTTAAAGTCAAATCTATTTTCCGGACGCCACACCGACAACTCCCATGTCAACCAACCCGAACCCCCCTGTCGTGCAACCAGGTGCAGGGAACACCATCATCATAAACCCCAACCAGGTCAGCTTTGAGTCTCTGTCTCTGTCTTGGTGGTTGACTCCTGCAAAGCGATTGAATCCAGTCCTCAATTGCATCCGTAATGTCGGGAAAGAGTTCGGCGACATCATACCTGACTATCAGGTCGGTCGAACGACATGTATCTTGTTCCTCAGGTGGGCATCTCGTCTATATCGTGTTTACCGTTGCTCTTATCCGGAATCGCAGTCTCAAGTATCATCGACTTCACCCAGAGTACATTCACATGCGCATCACGAAGCTCGGAAGGTCGTATAACCTCAGAATACTACTCATCATGTGTGATGTTGTGAGTATCATTGCGTGATTCACAGTCCTTCCCTGACCTATTTCAAGACAGAACATCAAGAGTTAATAAGAGAGTTGACAAAAGTATCACCTCCCTGGTTCTCATATTCGCCACTTGCTTACTCGTGTTAGGTATGTCTCATCAACAACATCACCATTATTGTGGCATGGAGGTAAGTTCCCCTCAGGTTTCCGTTAAGGCTAGCTTGATGTCACCTTAGTATTGAGGAAGCTGGTCAATACATCACTACATTCAAGCAATTCGAGCACAAACCCCCAGATCTAATAAAGGAACGTGTTGACAAGGACTATGCCTCTACCTTACAAACTGCGCTCACATCTATCAACAAAGTCAACAAAACAGATGTCGAAACCTTGCGGACATCTCTAGGTGTATGTAGTTATATTCTCGTCATGACTGTCAGTTTCTTGACTGCATCTTCTAGAGTTTTGCAGACATCGCAAAGGCGTCGTCCGATCGATTGCAAAACCTTCCGGGATTCGGACAGGTCAAGGTAAAGCGCGTCAAAGAGGCTTTTGAGAAACCTTTCCGGAACGCAGTGACTAATGCGACTTTCTCCCTCGGTAGTCAGGTTACTGCCGTACCGAGTGGCGCGGGTGATGTTGATACCATGGTCACCAACCCTGGACCACGATAGCAATCTAGCTTTGGAACCTTCTGTAAGAGAGACTTAGGACATGCCACTTGATCCACTGTAATCTACTCGGATCGCATCTTGATAGGCAATGGTGACTCGTAATCGGTCGTTGACACCCTTCTTTTCCTTGCCAAAATCAGGTGTGGCCCAACCCCAATCCAATGCCTCATCTGGTGGATTTGTTTATGAGTTTGTATTTATCTCATATCACTGTAAAAAATGTCTTGAATGCATTCGTAGTAATTGGGTGGGTGTCACATCATGTCAGATGTTTTTGCAGATGTGAACAAGATGGTCACTCATATGATGTTGTATGTGTTATTTTAAAGAGAAACTCAGATACCTGTCACAAGATATGTTAGATGATGCTTGGTTCTCTGAGAACCAGGATGATTATGATCTAGCTTGTGAGCAGATGAGATACAGTGAGCAACAAAGACATTGCAATGTTTGCAACATTTTCATTGTGTGCCTTATAACATGGGATGGAGTGTGGTGGTGCACTTGTGCTAGGGGGGATATTTGTGGGGTGTGGTCCTGGCTTTCTATTGAGCCCTGGGGCAAGATCTGAGATGCAGTGGTTCCAATTCTATGAGCCAAATACTAAGGCCCACTCATTGCAACATTTTTGTTGCTGACATTATTATATGGTAAAAGTGGCAATTATTAGTAAGTAGTGTATCCTCCCTTAGCTTTTACCACCTCCTGTACCCTTCTAGGCATGCTTTCAATAAGACCTTGACATGTGGAGACATCTATTTCCTCCCATTCCTTCTCAGCTCTCTCCCATAGCTCAAGAATTCCTTTGAGGGGGGTTGAGTAGGATGCCACCTTTCTTTTTAGTACAACCCATAGATGTTCAATAGGGTTAAGGTCAGGAGATTGTGCAGGCCAACTCATGACCTCAAATCTATGGTCCTCAAACTACTGCTTGGCCTTCCTACTGGTGTGCTTGGGATCATTGTCTTGCTGAAAAATGACATCTTCAGGAGATTTGTCAAAATATTGAAGAGAACCTTGAAGTTCATCTTCTAAAATCTGTGTATAGAGATCAGCATTCATTCTACCATCAATCTTGCAGGCCATCTCAACACCCTCCCAAGTCATACAGCCCCACATCATCAAGGAACCTCCACCAAACTTGACAGTCCCCTGCACTAGCCTATCACTGAGGCTCTCCCCAGGCTTCTTCCACACCCATGTCCTGCCATCTGACCCTAGCCTATTGATCTTGGTCTCATCTGACCAGATAGCCCTCTTCCAGTCCTCCACAGTCCAGTCTTGATGGCTCAGAGCAAAGTCTAGCCTATTCTGCCTATAATGCTTTGAAAGAAGAGGTCATTTTTGCTTCACCACAGCTTTCATGCCAGCTTTCCTCAGGTGACAACAGACTGTTTGGGAGGAGATAGGTATGTTCTTCATGTCCTGAAGTGATTAAGTGACCTCCACAGCATTTTCAGCCCTCCCAGATCCAATTAATTGCATGACATGCTGAACATCAGTGGGGGTAATGATGAAAGAACAACCAGGAAAGCATTTTTCAAGAGTAGAACAATGCTGGGAATGTATTTGACTGATGGTGCTATAGTGGACACCAGTAGTAGTGGAGATTTCCCTGAGAGAATGTCCCTGCTGAAGTAGAGAAATAATAGTATCAGTTGCAGAGGAGGGGATAGCTTTGGGCATGATGGTGGGTGAAAATTTTACTGTTTGGTGTTGTTTGTGATCTGGTGAACCATTTAGCAGATCATGTGACATATTACATCAGCATTCCCACCACAAATACATGCTCCATGCCTGGATTTGATCTTACAAGCCATCAGCAACAAAAACATTGTAATGAGTAGACCTTAGTATTTGGCTCATAGAATGGGAACCACTGCATCTCAGATCTTGCCCCAGGGCTCAATAGAAAGCCAGGACCACACCCCACAAATATCCCCCCTAGCACAAGTGCACCACCACACTCCATCCCATGTTATAAGACACAATGAAAATGTTGCAAACATTGCAATGTTTTTGTTGCTCACTGTAGAAGTCATGTTTTGGTCTATGCAAACAATGCTTAATCTATATTAGCAACCTGCTTCTAAGATTGGTCACTTCCTTGGTTTTCTCTCCTCCCTTGTTTGCTCTGAGCTTTAGCATTTCTCCCAGGCATTTTGTTGAATGTTAAGCACTAATAGCATGTTTCTAAGTATGATAACAATGAGGACCCAGGTGCTAGTTCTGGGCCAGAAATGATGGAGCTGAATGTGAATGAAGAGATCCACCTCCAGTTCCATTAATCCACACTTGTCTGGCTGGTGTGTTCAAGTGAGTGAGTTGATGTTGACCCACTGAAGATTTCATGATTGTGTGACTGGAGTGCCCTTGAGCTATACCTTGTATTTTTCTGTTTTCTTGCCATTAATTGTGGATAGGGTAGGTGATCATCCATCTCTGCTACAACCCCATGGACTTCTTTAGGCTGATCACAGAAAACATCTTTTGGATATCCACTGTAGTAAGCTATGGGAAGGCAAGTAGAAAGTTGCATATGGCATATGAAATCTGTAGGGAATAAGAAAGTGACAATGGCAAGAATGGGTCAATTCAAGTTCTATGGTAAAGGTTGCACAGAAAAGTGGATGGACTAAATACTAGTAGTATGTATGGTTTACACCACAAGGACATGCAAAGAAGGCTGGAAGGGTCCCAGAATAAAGATCAGTAGTTAGGCAGAGTGAACATCAGTGCTTGAGTGTGTTGTGTAATTAGGGAGGCTCAGAGTAGGTCACAGTTGCAGTTGCAGTTGCTACCTAATTAGGACATAGATGTATTAATAATTTAATAACTTGACATGCCATCTGCACTGGCAGAACCCTTGCTTGGACACTTTCACCTGCACATCCATCAGCAAACTAACCCTAATCCTGTCCAAAGTTTTTGTATGCCACAGAGTCATTTTAGGTTCTACACTCAAAGTAACTATACAAAGGACTTGGGTTTGATGCAAAGAATGTTTGGTAAAAATTTGAGGCAAGATTTTTAGGCAGAATTCTGTTGGCACTTAAAGTGAAGTAAGGTAGTTGGGAGGTTGGAGCATGTGCTCCATTAGGCTTGGGCTAAGCCTAAACTACTTCTACTATGCAGTGGAAGTTTCTAGGTAAGGACCATAGATACTTACTAAGATGTTTGCCTGGGGAAATCTTCTAGTTGGGAGGATTGAATGGTGTGATAGTTGAGAGTTCAACTGTTACTATTTGAGGACTCTGAGGGTATATATATGCACTAGACATGGTCTGTGTGCAGGTACATGAGTTTAGCTCAACTGGTGGGTTGGGCTACATATGGTAAGTAGGAGTTGCCATATAAGAGTCTCTGCAGTATCATACTGAGTAATCATAGAATGGAATAGAACACCATAGAACAATGATGTCATAAGTGTCTGGAACTTCCCATATAAGTATATCATTATAGAACATAGAAGAAGGTTGTGAAACAACACTGGTAATGTCCTATAACTGATCATAGAATCACATGCAGTGGTTAACATGTGCAAGTGTATGCTGTCAGTGATGTTGCACATGACAAATCTCTAAAGCACAATAGTGAGCATCTATTAGGTAAGACAGGTGCTTAACTCTATTTGCTCAACAGCACTTTCTGTCCAGCTCTTGTCAGTTGAGAACCTTGCTAGGACAGGGTCTCACAGCTGCCTAGATCCTACCAGGCCTGGACAGGACAAGGGTTAGTTTGCTGATGTCAGACTAACAATTGACAATGCCTGGATAGTAGTTTTCACATATCCACATTTTTGATACACACACAGTAGTAGTACACAAAGGGTCTTGATGTCAACCAATCCAGTAGCTCCAGACATTCCAGTCAGGTCAAAATAATAATCCAAGTTCTTCCTTCAGAGGTAGCCTGCCACAAGAACTCTCACACAATATCTTCAATGCAAAGCAATGGACAACTTGGCTACTTAACTAGAAGGTTACTTTACTGCTATGATAACATGAACCCACAGTCTCACAGATCCACATAAGGTAATTTTTTCCATCATTACATGAAATAGCAAAGTGCCAGAACTCTTGCTAATATGTATAAATTGTGCAAGAAATGCAAGAAAATGTGCACAGCACACAGAAACAACACAGCATTGGGTCATGGAGAGCTGTTGAAAGCTCTCAGTATTTGGTTTACCTCTCCTCCTTAACCCTCTCAATCAGTGGCTCCTGCAGTGTTTCCCCTCAGCCTGAACCAATATACTACTAATTCTTGCTATTAAATGACTGTCTCACACCATGGGTTCTGCCAAGAAGAAGATCCCACTTCTGGAAATTATTTGGAGTGAGAATAATCATGCACAAGTATGGAACCTCATAGCTGAGATTAGCAAACCAATAAACTACAAGGTATTATGTATATGGCAAAAGGGACAAGTATAAGGTATGCTTTGCTTTTTATTTTGTTTTCCTGTCTTCTAACATTCCCAGAATACCTCTGATGAGTCAAGGGCCAGTGTATAGGGGCATCCATCTTGCCAGAGTGCCATGCTGTTAATGCTACAGCTACTGGTGATTGTATCAAGAGCAAATTAGAGATGCGAGTACATTATTTCAATATCATATCATATCTAATGTTTGTAGATTCACAAAGACATACAAGTGTCATGCTGTCAAACCTCACACCACTGGAAGTGGTGTTAGAGCTGATGCTAATGCTGATGGATCTGACTCTGATGAGTTCTGTGACTTTTATATTGGTGCAGATGGACCTAATGAGGCACATCTGAAGAGGCCAAGAATATTTGGGGTATGTGGTATGGTGCTATCTTGAGCCCTCCATTTACTGACTTCTGTTGTAGATTGGATCACAAAGGAGTTCCCCTTCTTCCCAGAGCTGCATAGGATCTTTGTTGCTCATCCTAATGTCACATCTATTGCTGTTGGAGTAGGGGTGCCAGGGGTAGCTGAGGAGAGTAGGAAGCTTAGTCAGCATGTACAGACCAGAGTGTATGTGGTTGTTTGCAACCACAATTCATTGAGCCAGCCATAGCTCATGAGCCCAGGTGCCTACTCCAATGTGGTGATGAGAGAGGATTTAAATCCATCGCAGCAGCAGAACCCAGCACAGCAACCTGCAGCCACACAGACACAGCAGACACAAGAACTAAATACAAGGCAAACACATGTTTAACAACATCTCAACCAAAACAGATGGAATCATCACAGCTAATACCCAACAAACTGTTGCACAAAACCCTCCCAGAGAGAGATGGACAGGGCCACTTCAAGCCTAGAGTAGCACCCACATTCTTAGCATGCAGTACAGACACTCCTGGCACCAAAAGTGACTTTCAGCTGCTCTCAGACCCAGAACTGCAGTCACCCCCAGACATGGCATCAACAAGAGGACTACCACCCTCCCAACCAAATTCACCCCAGAGCACACACTCTCCCAAATGCATGCACATTACAGCCCCACTGACATTCCAACTGTTCTCATATGAAGTACTACCATATCCACTGCAGCCAGCCAACCAAATCTGCAGAACCATGATAGACATTAAACCATTCCATGGTGAGGACAGCCCCACAGAAAACCCAAGGGACTTCCTGAAAGCATTCAACTGAATAGTAAGGGAGAACCCCACCATAATGACAGACATAGAGAAAATTGAAGCATTTGAGGACTATCTGGCAGGGGGTTCAGCAGTGGATGAGTGGTATGACAACCTACCAGCAGACCAATGCTATACATGGGACAAATTTAGAGTGGCTTTCAAAGTGAGGTGGCCATCAATCCAGCATGCCACAAAGACAACAAGGGACTATGAAAAAGAACTGCTGGAGTTGAAGTTAGCAGAGGAAGAAGTCGGAACCATCAAAATGAAGGGAGGAGTACAGGCATGGACACACATTATATGGGTGGAGGGAGCACTCAGTCTCACAAAACTCACAAAAATCAAAGAAAGCTCAGTACTAATATGGCAGGTTAGGGAATGCTTACCAGAGGTTGTACAGGACCTACTAGACAAAGAACATCAGGACTGGGAACACTTCACACTAGCAGTGAAAAAACTAAGCATGGTGAAACTGAAGGAAGGCAGGGTGAAAGCAGAGAAGAAAAAGAAAGATGAGGAAGCCATGGAGTGAAGGGTCCACACATCAGTAGTGGATTTAACAGGTTGCATGCAGTGCACCACCATCATGCCAACCAACACCCAACATACTCCACAGCCAGTCAACACACTTGCACCTGCAAACACAAGCTTTGCCACCCAACAACAACACTGCCAGAGAGTATACAACCTGCTCAAACCCATCTCAGAGGCACAAAAAGATGTGCTATGCCACATTATTAACCATTATGAACACCACCCACCAACTCCAGCAGGACAGCAAGCACACCAAGTGCAAATCACTCAATGGCTCATGCAACATGGAGAACAAACATGTGTTACAGAGTTCACACCATACCCACTAACACCCAGAACTGTGAATGTATGCTCAGGTGAATGCTTTAAATGTGGCACACATGGACACAATGGCAGAACATGCCCTGTCCCACAAGGAGACATGTCATGTCTCAATAACAAGGAAGCAGCATGGCATGCAATCTGCAATCACATCTTGGGGCCATACAATAGAGACAATGCAGTAGAAGTGAGGCTCATAGTCTTGGACAAGGGAAATGGAGAAGGGTCATCATAAAGGATGAAATGAGAACCCCAAGGACTGCTGGCATACACTTGATAGCTCCTAGCAACAATCTGCATGTAACAACAAACAGACAACACAAACTCATTGATCTTTACACCACAGGACCAGCCAACAATAGCTACACAAATGACAAAAACAGCAGAACAGTCCCATTCATTTATTCTATTGAACTCAGGAACAACACAGGCAAAACAATATGAATACAAGCCCTCATCAATGATGGTGCTATGATGGGTGCCATGTGCACCACAGTCTTCCAAACTATCAAACATTGCCTCAAAGGGTGGTGACCATCATCCCAAATCCTACAAATGGAAAATGGAGCAACCACAGCAGCAGAAGCGGAATGGACAGGAACTATCCAAATCACCAGCATCAGAATACAAGGATCCTTCCTTGTCTTCAACAGTGGCGGTGGCTGGGCCTTTCTATTTGGAAAGCCCCTGTTAACAGCATTCAAAGTGGTACACAACTACAGTGATGACACCATAACAATACACAACAACAACCAATGGGCAATCTTAAACAATAGGTATAATGACCCAACACACACCCACATCATGGGTGCCCAGACACCCACACTAGACATCAAACAACTGCCAAATACAAGAGAAGTACCCTGAAGGCCACAATGGACAAGGAAAACAATAACAATCACAACCACAATCACAACACCAACACACAAGGTAATAACAGAATTGTGTGAAGACAACATCTTCACAAGACACACAAACCCATTCAATACCAAACATATAGAGTACATAGTCAATGCAGTTACAATGGGTGAGAACCTCACAGCAGATGAGCAAGCAACAGTGAAAGAGCTAGTAGCAGAGTTTGCTGACATTTTTGCCTGTTTGTTGTCAGAAGTCTCACTAATACCCAATGCAAACATAGATCTAAACATCACTGAACACACAAAGTTCAACACAAGCATTAGACAATGGCCACTAAGCCCACCACAAAAACAATATATGCACAAATGGATCAAACAAATGCTTGATGCAGGTATGATAGAATGGGCTGACATCACACAGATCAAACACATGGCCCCCACCATACTAACACAGAAAACACATGATGCCACAGGTGGCATGACCTTAGAAGATCTACAAGCAGAAGTCAACTGACAATGTGAACTAGCAGGCAGAACACCACCATTCCCAGTGACCCAGACCACAGATAAATCCACAGATGACCAACAAGAAGCAAACATGGAGCCACCCAAATGGAGAGTCACACAGAACTTTGTGGACCTGAATAAAGCAATGCAAATCCCACCACTACACCAAGGAGACATCCAAGCAAAACAACAGAGACTAAGTGGCCATAAATACATATCAGTCTTTGACTTTGCCTCAGCATTCTATGCAATAGCAGTACCCAAAAAGTGGTGCCCATACTTTGCATTCTTCATTGAAGGAAGCAGATATTTCTGGTACACATGGATGCCAATAGGTTGGACAGGAGCACCAACAATGTTTTCAGGAGTGATCACAGAACATGTACATGACCTACTTGCTAACGATACACTAGGACTTTTCATCAATGACGGAGGAACCAAAGACAATACATTTGAAGGCATGATAGCAAAAATGTGGCAGGTCTTTCAACACTGCAGAGAGCACAAGTTATCCTTATCACCTACAAAATGCTGCTTACTAATGATGGAAACCACATTCACAGGTGCAATGGTGGGACCAAACAGTGTCCAACCAGACCTAGCAAAACTGACAGCAATCATCAAGTGGGCACAGCCAGGAGATGCTCTAAACCTAACTTCCTTCCTTGGATTAGCAGGACATTTCTGGGATCTAATATGAAGCTATGCGAAGATTGAAAGCCCACTGCAAGACCTCATCAAAAGTGTCAACATACCAAAACCAATCACCAAAGCAATGTACTGAAAGGCAATGACAAATTACAAACTACAAGACAAATGGATGACTGAGCATCCCACAGCACTCCTTAATTTACAGATCACACTAACAAATAGACCAGTACTACAAGCCCCAAAGTATGATGGGTCACCCTTCATTGTCACAACAGATGGGGGTCAGGAAGGCTTAGGTGCAGTCCTAACACAATGCACCACCATACAAACACCATCAGGAAAATGGATTGACAAGATACTACCCATTGCATTCATGTTGAAACAAACATCAGCATCAGAAAAGAACTACAAACCATTCCTACTCGAGTTTGATGTGCTAAAATATGGACTAGACCAATTCTTGGATATCATATGGGGCTTCCCCATAGAAATTGAAATGGACTGCCAAGCCCTGAAGGACATACTAGCAAACCCACAAGCATCAATGGCACATGCACACTGGAGGGATGGTATTATTGCCCACAACATCATTGCCATATGACATGTGCCAGGCTTCCTGAATGTCATAGCAGATGGCCTAAGTAGACAATGGGACAATACAGAATGCTCACTAATGAATAGCAATGGCAGTGAATGGTCAGTAAGCCCAGACCCAGAGTCACAAATGGGCCTGATCAACAACATATTCATGATGGGAAAAATAACTAGTGACCTCCAACACCTGCACAATCACTTTACTAATGAACCATTGTATCTAGGAGTCATAGATGCCATACTAAACATAGATACAGCAACACCAGTACATGACAGGAACAAAGCATGCCATCAGGTGTCACAATACCTCATAGAAAATGGAAAGCTATGGTGAGTACAAGGTGGCACAAGCATTAGACCCAGGAGCCAGGTAGAATGCATATCAAGAATGGAAGCAGAACAAAAGGTGGAACACACACACAATACAGGTGGGCACTGGGGATGTGACATGCTGAAGATTGCCCTCACAGACCAATACCATTCCCCTAAACTTGACTTGTCCATCATGAAGGCTATCCAAAACTGCACAAAGTGCAAGAATTTCAGACCACAAAAGCTGCATGCACTTTTAGAACCAATAACATGATGACATCCCTTTGAACTACTAGTAGGCAACTACCTCTCAATGCCCACAGGCAAGGGTGGCTTCCACACTCTAGGCCTGTTCCTCAACATGTTTTCACAACATCTTTGGGTAACCAAATTTAAGACAGCAGGTACAGCAAAAACAACAATTGACAGCCTCAACATGATCTTCAACACATTCACTGTGGGAGAAACATTCATGACAGATGGCAGCAAACACTTTGACAACACTGCAGTCAAGGAATTTTGTGCTAAGTGGTCATGTGAACATCATGTCATCACAATATACTCACCATGGGTCAACAGCCTGGTAGAGGGTACTAACAAACTTCTATTGCACATCCTAAAGTGACTCTGTGCCCCAAACCTAGGAGAAGATGAGCACAGTACCATCACATGGGAAAAGCTCCCCAAAGCATGGCTGGACCACCTCAATGATGCAGTCTGAGCACTGAACAATCAACTACTACCAGCCCCCAAATACACCCCAAAAGAACTACTACTAGGTCTCATAGTTGACACCAAATGGACAATACCAACAGATAGCACAGTGCCAACAACAGGCCTACATGTGGCTGTCCACATGGCATATGTAGCACAACAATGTCTTGATGGGTATGATGAGGCTGTGCAGCACACTATCAAAAGGAAAGCACTCTCTAACAAACACATCCTGCAACAACACCCAGGAGAAGTTGTCTTTAACAAAGGAGAGCTTGTACAGATCTACTGCAGTGACCTAGATTACACATTCAAGATGGAATATAAGCTGTTGCCCAAGTGGTCACAACCACATCAGGTGACAGAAAAACTCCATAACTAATATAAGTTAGAGATGCTAATGAGGTCCACCTTACCAGGACTGTACCATGCATGATGACTACAAACATTTATACCACAAGAAGGCACTCAATTATACAAAAACCAACAGGAATACATGGACCAACTATGCACCCAACAAGACACAAACACTCAGAAAGCAGATGAATGGGGAAACATAAGAATGGAAGAGCAAGGGGAGAGTACACTGGAGAGAGCAGATGCAACCACACAGGATGAAGAAGACACAACAAAGAGTGATGAAGAAGACACAGGAGAAACAGACCAGTACAGGGGGTAGAGGACCACAGTCACATCTAAGACAACAAGGATGTTGTCATTTTTTTTGAGGGGGCACATGGAGTAGGGGTGCCAGGGGTAGCTGAGGAGAGTAGGAAGCTTCATCAGCATGTACAGACTGGAGCATGTGCAGTTGTTTGCAACCACAATTCATTGAGCCAGCCATAGCTCATGAGCCCAGGTGCCTACTCCACTGTGAATACTGGGGTTGGTCCTCATGGGAAAAAGACTCTTGATCTGCAGCCTCTTGATGAGCCACATGAGCTGCACTTTGAGTTTACTGACTTAGAGGTGTCCCCACTTGTCTCTGTCTCTGCTTTTTCAAAGTAATCTGTGGTAAGTTCTAGTATTTCTTCTTCTGCCTTCATGAGCTTGACCATAGCATGGCTGGAGTAGGCATGTCATGGCCATGTCTGGATGTTACATCTTATTCCTGGCTGGTACATTGTATTTCTACATATATCATCCCCAGTCTACTTGACCATAAAGAGTACATTGCTGTGCATGGCTGTGCATGTCATTGGTGTACTTCTATCACTGCACAGTCTCTGGCCATTCTATGTTTTCTTATCCCAGACTTGCATTTGTCATCCTCTGTTTCTTTCTCTCTTGTCTTATTCATCTCTTAGTAATACCTTACTGTACATATTGAACCCAGTTTACCAGACTGTTTTTGCTGTGTATCCCAGTGGTATAAAAGCTACGGATATGTTGTCTGGTAGACTTCAGTCTGAAATCAAATTAGTCACTTCTCTTCTGATCTTGCCCTTTGAGATGACCCTTAGTGAAAATCAAGGACAACCCAACTATGCACTCTGAGAAGGGAAGGAGAGCCAAACAGAATGCAAGCACTAAAAGTGAAAGCCCAAAGGTGAACTCAAATGAGAACACCAGATGTTGACATTGGGGTTTATATACTGTTACAAGGTTGTGTGCATGCAGCTATGTTGAGGCTATAGCATCACCAGGTGACATGTACAAAGAGTGTTCTGGAACGTTCTAGAGTAGACTACATAAGGCTGTGCTAGATAAGATGAGATGTGACAGTATGATAAGATCAGGAGATAAGGTGAAAGATAGGGGAAAAGTAGGTAAAGAAAATGAGGAAAAATGATGGTCTGTTACACTTGCCCCCTTGAGCTATAGGATTACAGACTGCAGAATTGGGGTTTGGAGTTTGTGAGACTTTCAGGGATACAGGAGAAGAGTGAGTCAAAATTGGCTTGGGTCATGCATAATTTTTGTGGGGTGTTTGGATGTTCCTTGTAGAACTTGGTTATGACATCTGGTACATTCTTCAAGTGAGTGTAATGGACCATCAATTTTCTCTTTTACCTTTACCTACTGTATGTCTCTCCTATTGTTCACCTTATTGTACTGCCACTATCTATAGCACAGCTATACATAGTTTACTCTGGAACATCCCAGAATGTTTTCTGTACATGTCACCTAGTGACACCATAGCCTCAATGTAGCCACATGTGCACAGCTGTGTAACAGTATATAAACCCAATTCAAACACCTGGTGTCTTCATTTGAGTTCACCTTTGGGCTTTTGCTCTTAGCTATTGAGTCCTTCCTGTTTAATTCCTCTTCTCCTCAGACTGTGTAGTGGGTGTCCTTGGTTGTTTGATAAGGGTCATCTCACTTGAACTTGAATATAAGCACTGTATCTTTTCTCAACTACACACTCTACTTGAGCCTCATAAGAGTACTCCAGGCTTAAGGAGAACTGTCATATGCAGACCTCAGCATTAAGAGGCTTCACCTTCCCACCTTTTATTTCTTTGCTCCAACACCTTTAGAGCTGCCCTCAACTGGCTTCAGCTGGAAAGGGATTTACAGTGGCTCAAAAAACTGTCCACATGTTTGCATGTTTTACATTATCTATGACCAAATGCAATAACCCCTAACCCTAGCCCTAACCCATGAGTGTATGGAATAACATACTTACTCTTGGCTTTCTATTGGTCCAAGAATAAACTGATGTGGATAAGAACTGATAGAATAGCAGCCATTTGAAAATGACATGTCATGCAGACAGTTTTTTGACTTTACAAAAATCCAACTATCTAGTACTTGGTATGAGCTCCTTTGGCCTTGATAACTGCTTCAACCCTTCTAGGCATGCTTCCTATCCATTTTTGACACTCTTCCACAGAAATCTTCTCCCACTCCACTACCACCCTTTCCCACAATTGATGAACTCCTGTAGGAGCACTCTCATAACCTGAGAGAGATTTTTTGAGGTGATTCCAAGTGTGTTCAATTGAGTTGAGGTCTGGAGATTGTGCAGGCCAGTCTAGAAGCTTGATATCTTGCTCTTCAAACCATTTCTGGGCTCTTCTAGAGGTATGCTTGAGGTCATTATCTTGTTGAAAGATAATGTCATCTTCTGGAATTCCAGATTCCTCCATGCTTTAAAGCAACCCTTGCTCCAAAATGGCCACATACTGTTCAGCATCCATCCTTCCCTCAACCTCACTTAAGACCCCAACACCATTCCACCCTATACATCCCCAAACCATCAGTAAACCTCCTTCAAACTTGACTGTATCTTTGACCTCTCTGGAAATAAGCCCTTCACTCTTCTTTTTCCACACATACTCTTGTCCATCTGACCATATAACTCTTTTCCAGTCCTCCACAGTCCAATGCTGATACTTGAGAGCAAAGGCTAACCTCTTCTTCTTGTGACCAGTAGAAAGCAATGGCTTTTTTTTCTTCACCACAGCCTTCAATGAGGCTTCTTTGAGGGTATTCCTCACTGTCTGAGAAGAAACAGGACTATCAACAATAGAGTTGATGAAATGAGTGGCTTGAACAGCATTTTTGACCTTGCCAGTAAGGATTTGCTGGACAATGGCCCTTTTGTTGATGGAGGAAAGCTTGGAAGGGTGATCACCATGAAGCCTAGGCCTCTCTGGTTGGATTTCCTGAAGAACCTAGGATACTGTAGACTTCCCTAGACCAGTCTGTGAGGCAATCTTCCTAGTAGACAGGCAAAGAGAGGCAAGAGAGATGATATTTTGTCTTTGAGAGGTAGAAATAGATTTCATAATGATGATGAGAAAATGAGCAGAGGGTGGTGGGGTTTATATATGTTGGATGATACTCATTACATAAAGGTAACATAATAGAACCCTTGATGGATGTATGTAATGATATCACAGCATGCCAGGGTCAATATATATAATCAAAACTTTAAGTCAAACAACTGTCCACATGACATGTCATTTCCAAATAGCTGCTACTCTATCAATTCCTATCCAAATCACTTGATTCATAGATCAATAGACAGCCAAGAGTAAGTATGCCATTCCATACACTCATAGGCTAGAGCTAGAGTTAGAGGTTATTGCATTTAGTCATAACTAATGTAAAACATGCAAACATGTAGACAGTTTTTTGAGCCACTGTATGTATGTTACAGTAGTCAGTAGTTGTCTTCTCTAGGGATTTTCAGGTATGAGTCCAGTCAGATAGCATACAAGGATAGTCAGAGGTTAGACAAAGAACAGAGTAGACTTCTTGAGTTCAATGACTCAGAGATAGAGTGTTGCCTCCTTGCATAGGTTCCAGTCCACAGATAGGATCAGAAGAAGAGACTAATTTGATTTCAGACTGAAGTCTACCAGACAAAGTATCTACAGTTTTTATACTACTGAAGAGCACAGCAAAGTGCAGTCTGGTAAACTGGGCTAAGAAGTACAGTAAGAGATTACTAAGAGATGAGTAAGACAAGAGAAAGATTGAGAACAAAGGTGACAAAGATAGGTCTGGGATAACAGAACATACAAGGGCTGGATACTGTGTGTGGTGACAGAAGTGTATCAATGATGTGCACTGCCACATGCAGTAGTGTACTCTTATGGTTGAGTAGACCAGGAATGCAATAGAACATCTGGAGATAACACATATGTACCAGCCAGAAATGAGATCCATCATTTGGACCTGACTCCTATGAGCCAGACATGGTCATGACAGTATCCCCCTCTTAGGGGCCAAACCCATGAGGCCACCTTCAGGACAATGCTGAGGAACCCATTGTCTGACTGTGAATTTGAAGACTTGAAATGGTGGGCCTGGTTTCAGAGTCAGCCCCAACCATCCTTTCCTTTCAAAACATGTCTGCCTCTGCCTCTAAGTCTACTTTGACTGGCAGTGGTGGTGGTTGAGTCTGGTTTGATATGATGTTAGGTGTGGCTGGTTCAAGCTGTGAAACATGGAAGACCAGGTGAACTGCATGCATTGAGTCTGGTAGTTGAATAGTAAATGAGTGAGAACCAACTTGGGCTATGATAGGGTAGGGCTCAAGGTTCTTCTCAGAGAGTTTCTTAGAAGGCTGGGTTGACCTGAAATACTT
Source organism: Scleroderma citrinum (assembly GCA_029372045.1). Classification (NCBI taxonomy): domain Eukaryota; kingdom Fungi; phylum Basidiomycota; class Agaricomycetes; order Boletales; family Sclerodermataceae; genus Scleroderma; species Scleroderma citrinum. Next base: position 378,214 of record JARFMN010000021.1, read on the forward strand.
GGCTTTAATAAAAACATCATTGCTAACTTTGAAGCCCAGTGCCAGGGATTGTTTGGCATCAGCTGGACCTTGTTATTGTTATTGAGCATTAGCCATTTCTTCACAAAGATAATGGTGCAGAGACTCTAAGTTGACTGCATTATCATGAGCCTGGGCAGAGGTGAGGTCATGTTCAAGGAAGATGGTGAGGTTTGGGTGGTAACCCTTATTAGTGTAGAATGGTGATACTCTGGTAGTAGCACTAGGTGCATTGTTATAGGCAAACTCTGCTAGTGGCAGAAGCTCAGCCCAGTTGTCCTGTTGGTAGTTACAGTAGACCAAGAGGTATTGTTTGAGTGTTTGGTTGGATTGCTCAGTTTGCCCATCCCCCTCTGGGTGGTACCCAGAGGTGAAGTGGAGATGCATGTCTAAAGCTTTGCCAAGTGACCAGAAGAAGTGAGACATGAACTCTAAACCCCAGTCTGAAGTAACATGGGCTGGAACACTGTGCTTGGAGAACACATAAAGCAAGAAGAGCTTTGCAAGCTCAGAGGCTGTGATGGTATTGTGAGTGGGGATGAAGATGGCTTGCTTTGAGAGCCTATTGACCATGACTAAGATGGCTGTGAAGCTGGATGAGGAGGGGAGTTGCTCTATGAAATCCATGCAGATGGAATTCCAAGGCTTCTCTGGGATGGGAAGCCACTTGAGCAATCCATAAAGATGGTGATGTGGTGTCTTGGATCAGGCACAGTCTGTACAGGATTGGATGTAGTTTTTGACAAATGTCTTTAGGCCTGGTCAAGTGTATTCATGATGTATTAGCTTGAGTGTCTGGTTTTGTCCAAAGTGCTTGGGGAGAGGGTGGTTGTGCTTGTAGCATAGTACCCAGAGACATAGATTGTCTGAGTCTGGTACATAGATTTGATCATCTAGGAGTAGAAATCTGGACTTGTGCTATGGGATCAGATGGGAGGGCAGACAGGATGTTGTTATGGAGTTTCTCAACATCCATGATTTCAACTGCATGAAGGACTGGGAGCTTAAGGTATGTAGTATGAAGTGAGGCAGGCAATTGTTCTTGGGTAAACACTGGCATGAGGTTCTGAGGTTAACCTGGGCATAGCCACTATCCCCCTCTTTGGGGTAGATGTTCCAGCATCTAGTAAGCACATCTGGTTTGGCACTGAGCTTTCCAGGGTGACAATGAATGATCATATTAAATTGGGAGAGGAATTCTGACCAGTGGGCTTGTCATCTAGTCAAAACTTTGGATGTAGAGAAATACTCCAGATTTTTGTGATCAGTGACAACATTGACAGGGTGGCAGAACCTTCTAGGTAACAATGCTATGTCTAGAATGCTTCAAAGATGGCAAGCAATTCTCTATTATGGGTGTCATAATTTAACTTCAGGGCTGTAAGGGTATGAGAATAGAACACCACAAGATGTATTTGACCATCATCACAGGTAATAGAGAGTATGCCAGCAATGGCATAGTCAGAGGCATCAGTCTCAACCATGATAGGGGGTCCTGGAGTAAAATGTATGAGGACAGGGGCAGTAGTGAAGGCCTGCTTGAGGTTGTTGAAGGATCAGCAACACTCCTCAGAGAAATTCCAAGGAGTACCTTTGCATGTTATGTAACTGGGTAAGGGGCACCACAATGTCAGAGTAATTGAAAATAAACTGGCAATAGAAGTTGGTGAAGCCCAGGAATGACTGGATGTCCTTCACCTTGCAAGGTTCAAGCTAGTCAATGACTGTGTGAATTTGGTCTGGGGACATCATTAAACCTTCTGGGGATAAACAATACCCAAGGTATTCCACCAAGTCTGAGTGAAACTCACACTTCTCTGGCTTGGCATAAAGACTATGCTGCTGAAGATGATGAAGTACCACCCAGACATGCTGCCTGTGAGACTCTCTGTCTTCAGAGTAGATCAGAATGTTGTTGAGGTAGATGACAACATAGATATCAAGCAAGTCAGTGAAGATAGTATTGACAAACAACTGGAAGGCTGCAGGGCTGTTGGTGAGGCAAAAGGGCATCACTAACCACTTGTAGGATCCATAGTGCATTCTAAAGCCAGTTTTCCATTCATTGCCTGGGGAAATCTGGATAAGATGGTAGGCATGCTAGAGATTGATCTTGGTGTAGATCTTAGCTTGGCTAGGGGAGTCCAAGAGGTCAGAAATAGGTGGTAAGGAATAGTGGTCCTTCTTGCTGAGTTTATTGAGACCTCAATAGTCAATGCATAACTGGAGTGATCCATCCTTCATCTTTACAAAGAGGACAGGGGTAGCATGAGAAGAAGCAATGGGGTGAATGAAACTAGTAGTAAGATTCTCATTGATGAAAGTCTGAAGAGCTTCAAGCTTGACTGGGAAGAGAGAGTAGATGGTTCTCAAAGGTGAAGTAGTTCCTTCTTCTAGCTCAATCTTGAAGTCATGCTCTTAGTGAGGTGGGAGTGTAGAGGTCTTTGCTTTGCTGAAAACATCAGTAAAATTGTGCTACTCCTGGGGGACCCTAGATAAGTCTGGAAGAGTAGAAGCAGAGGCTGACCAGGCTTTAGCTGAGTCCTCAGGATGCAGCTGAAGTTGGAATTGCAGGGATCCCTCAAATTTGCATGCATGTGGATATGCAGTAGCATTGATTAGAGCAATGGGGGGAGCCCTCAGAGGGGTGTGGACCAGTGAGTCAACAGAGAGTACAGATGGTGTGAGGCCAGGACCAGATGGCACAAGCCTGGGATCAGATTGGCCAGGAGAGATTAGAGGTGTTGACAGGGGTGTTGGCACTCTTTGTGCAGATGTTTGGAACTTGAGACTACCAAATACCTAGTCAATTGATGGATTGAGGTGGGTGAGCCAGTTATGTCCAAGAACAATTCTACATTCAGAATCCAACAGGGCAAGAAACAGGGTTATAGAGGCAACTTCACCTGAGTCTGGAAATAGGATTGACAAATCTACAGCATGGGTAATTACAAAATTGGAAGTTCCATCAAAGAGCTGAAGTGAGATAGGGGAAACAGGATAAGAGGGTAAAGAGTGGTTGGAAGCAAACTTGAGGTCTATGAAGCAGTGAACAGACCCAGAGTCCACAAGTGCATGAAGTTGAGGTATGTTGCACTTCAGGCAACTATTTTGATAGGCAAATTGGCTGAATAGTTTGGTATTGTGATTCAGCCAAAGAGCCCATGAGACCATAGTCATCCCAAGGATGGTCTTCTTCTCACCTGGGATTTCTTATTCTGATTGTCATCCCATCCCCAGGATGGGATGTTGTGTTGGATGACCCATACATGCCTGGGGTATCAGGGGTCCTTATTCAAACCTTTTTATCACCCCCCAGGCTACACATTGTACACTTGCTTTTAGTTATCAATTGATTATCATACAGATCATGACCCCCATTTATCACAGAGTATGCATTGTTGTTGGCTGACCATTGTTACAATGGCCATGATGGTGCCCCCCCACAGTCAGTTAGTACCTGCATCAATGTTAGGAGATTTTCCAATCTAGCCCTCATATATCACCAATTGGTTTGTCTATTTTAACAAGTGGAATGATGGTCCAGCCAGTCAAGCTGGCACATTAAGCAATGTGCTTATCACTTATAGTTGATTTATGACATATGGGAGGTCACTTTGTGGCCATGATGAGATTGTAGCATGCCATATGCTTGGACATTGTTGTCAGTTTCTGTGTAGCAGACAGTACTGTGCTAGCATCTTCATCCATATTTCATGGATTGTGTTTCATTATCAGTACCTGCTCATGTCTATTTGTGATCTTTGCCAACCTACTATAAGCATGGCAAGCAAAAGAATAGAGGAACATGAGAAGGGTGATGGCTCAAACAAGATAGAAACTTAAGTAATGCAAGTTGTTGTCATACAGCCATAGATTCAGCTCTTTAGGCATTTGATGAAGTCTCTTCAACTTGCATAGCCTTGCTTGCACCTAGTTGATTACTATCATCCTATGTACCTGTTAACCCACTCTTGTTTATTGCTATCTTGTAAACCTGCACCTCCTACCCCAAGTTCTGACAGTTATGTGTGATTGTGCTCTGGTATTTATTTTATCAATAAGATATGATCTGACAGTGTTAGATCAAGCAGATCACATTTTGTGTGCAGAATATATTTTGGTGTGAATTTATCTACTGCTGAAGTATTATAACTCTACAGATATTCTTGGAGAGCTTGGTGAGTGACCTAGACAATACAGGGAAGTTGAAATTTTTGTAATATACAGCCTTTATGCCTATGCTGACTACATTCAGCTAGTGGTTCTAGTTTAATTTGTGTGGAATTATTGTGGCTGTATTGCTACTTGCCATCCTGTCTTGGGCTACATTATATAAATGAAAAAATTGATTAGTTCTGCTACATAAATGGGATGTTTCATGGCAACCCATGGGATATCTTTTTACATAGAGGAAATACCCTACTGTATAATAGTCTTCAAAGCTCATGAGACATTGCAGTGCTCTTATATATATATATGGGATGTCCCATGACAGTTTCCAAGCCTCCTGTGAGACATCCCATTACTTCTTTTTATATAGATAGGGTGTCCCATATAGCCTCCAAAGCACCTTTGGGACATCCCATTTTCTCTCTGTATATATGTGAGATGTCCCATAATAGCCTTCAGAGCTTTTGTGGGACATCCCATTTCTCTTTGTATACATGTGGGATGTCCCATAGTAGCCTCTGAAGCTTCTGTGGGACATCCAATTGCTGTCTTTTTATATAGGTGGGATGTCCCATAATAGCCTCCAAGACATCCCATTTCTCTTTGTATACATATGGGATGTCCTATAGTAGCCTCTGAATCTTCTATGGGACATCCCACTGTTGTCTTTTTATATAGGTGGGATGTTCCATAATAGCCTTCAAAGACACCTTTGGAGCATCCTATTGCCCTCTTTTCATATGTATGGGATGTCCCATCAGAGCCTCCAAAGCAAATTTTGGACATCCCATTGCTCTCTTTTCATATAGGTTGGATGTCCCATCATAGCCTCTAAAGCATCTTTGGGACCAGATTTCTACACACATGTTGCTGTTGGTATGAGAGCTGGATGAGAAATTAGATATAATTCAACATAATTTTATTTCCATCACACTCAGTAATGACTGTGAGTCAGCCATAGTATTAGTGTGGTTTTCACAGCCCATAATAGCACAGTCAGACAATCAATATGGCTCAAGTGAACAGTTGGTGAAAATTAGCATGCAAAGGAGATTTGAAGATTTGAACTCAAATTATTAATTAGACTGTAGTAGTTAGCTACACTTGTATACATACACTGAGCAACAAAACCATCCCAATGTTGATAGTATTTGGATTGCTAAGCAAATAACCAGAGCATCTTTAATCCTAGACTCATTAATGTGGGTATCATTTGAAAGCCCTGATCAAGGGCTTTCTAAAAATATATACAATGCTTATGTAATTCCTTCTGTATTGGACAATATTCTCAAATTAATCTAATGTACTCATTGGGACAGTTTTGTTGCTGATATCAAGGGTATCCAGATCTAGTATGAAGTGTATCCTCCTTTGGCTTTAATGATCTCCTGTACCCTCTCCCAAAACTCCACCATTCCTGAAGGTGGCTCTGAATACTCAGCCAGCCTTCTTTTAAGGAGAAACCATAGATGTTCTATGGGATTAAGGTCTGGAGACTGAGCTGGCCATACCATGGCCTCAAATCCATGGTCAGAAAACCACTTCTTGGCCCTTTTGCTAGTGTGCTTGGGGTCATTGTCTTGTTGAAAGACAATGTCATTTGGAGTTAATCCATAGTATTGAAGAGTTTGTTGCAACTCATCCTCTAAAATCTGTGTATAGAGTTCAGCATCCATCTTACCATCAATTTTACAAGCCATCCCAACCCCTTCCCAGGTCATACATCCCCATATCATCAAGGATCCTCCTCCAAACTTCACTGTCTTTTGCACCAGTCTATTACTTAGTCTCTCTCCTGCCTTTTTCCATGCCCATCTCTTGCCATCAGATCCAATGCAATTAATTTTGGTCTCATCTAACCATATAACTCTCTTCCAATCCTTCACAGTCCAGTCCTGATGGCTTAAAGCAAAGTCCATTCTAGCCTTCTTATGATTCTTGGAGAGAAGAGGGTATTTCTTCTTCACCACAGCTTTCATCCCAGCTTTTCTAAGGTGTCAATGAACAGTCTGAGAGGAGATGGAGTGGTTCTTGATTTCCTGAAGGGTTTGGGTGATCTGGACAGCATTTTCAGCTTTTCCAGTTCCAATAAGGCAAATGGCATGGCACATATCAGTGGGAGTAATAAGGGATGGATGGCCACCAGAGGACTTGATCAAGTTGGGATAATATTTGGAAGATATTCTGTGGATAGTAGAGTGGCCAAAACCACTAGCAGCAGAGATTTGACAAATAGAATGGCCAGATTCCAGAAAAGCAATAATTTGATTGATTTGATCAGCAGAAAGTGGTTTCATGATGATGGATGTGGAAAAGTGATGGTATTTTGGTTTGTTTATACCATGTTGAACTTTTATACATCACATGACTGAATGCTTATGTAACATCTTACTACAATGTTTGATTTTGATGTTACTTAAAGTCAGCAACAAAACTGTCCCAATGAGTACATTAGATTAATTTGGGAATATTGTCCAATATAGAAGGAATTACACAAGCAATGTACATATTTTTGGAAAGCCCTTAATCATGGCTTTCAAATGATATGCACATTGATGGATCTAGGATCAAAGATGCTCTGGTTATTTGCTTAACAATCCAAATGCTACCAACATTAGGACAGTTTTGTTGCTCAGTGTACATACACATGGCTGCATTACATGTTACATGATATTACCATCAATGACAACAACCATACCATTCTCATGTACATAATAATCACCATATCCATGACAATGATGAAAAACAACACTCATACAACATGTAAGCTTGTCAATGTGTGTGTTAAGACCAGTTCTCCTCAGTCTAGGGTTGGATGGGGTGAGTAGGTAGCATACTGCTGGATTGCTACATAGTGTAGTTTAGTTATCTGAATGAAGTATCAAGTAACTGAATGTCTAAAGACTAGTCTGAGTTCAGTGCACACCTATGCACCCTTGCTTGAGCTTAAGCCAGGTCAGAAGTGAGTTCAAAGATGAGAGCAAGTATGAGAAAGGAGTATCTAATTCAATATTTGAACTGGAGGGCACTCCAGTGAAAGTACAGTGCTTTTATACTACAGAAGAATGGAAATGGTATGTAATTAGGAAATTTGGAAAACTGAATGCACAGTGAAGATAACTAACAAGATGACTAAGGTATGGGATAAATTATCACTAAGTGTTCAAGATGAAAATTAACCTAAAAGGAGCCTAGTGTTTCTCAGGCAGCAATATTTCTTGAATTAGGGGTAACAAAGTGTAGGGGCATGTTCAGTAAACAAAGTAAAACTGATTTGGAAACATCCTGTAGAATTTAGGGAAGAGCCAAATGGCTCAAGATTGTGTCTAGGCCTATGAGTCATCATGGTCATGACAGTATCCCTCATTGAGAGTTGAGCCCTTGAGATCTAGAAGTTGTGGAACTTGCATGATCAGCAATTTGAAAGTCAGCATTGTTCTGGAGACAAACAAAAGACTATGCAACACTTATAAGTGCAATGCAGCACAGTGCTGTCTTTATTCCTTCCCTCTTTCCTACTTCTCTAATCATGTCTACTCAATCCCATGCATCTACCATCACTCCTACTCTTGCAGATCCCATTAACTGGATAAAAGTTGCTGATTTGGCTCTTGAAGAGCACTCTACAGGCAATGTTGACACAGCAGTTGCCAAGGCCAAGGAGAAGGGTAGAAGGTATTGTAAGTGTGTTCACAAAAGAGCTGAGGAGGCAGTGAAGCATTGAGAGGAGGAGGAATGAGTGCAAATGGAGGAAGAGAAGAGAGCTTGGAAGGCAGCAGAGGAAGTGCAGAGAGAGGCTGAGGACAAGGCAAGGCAGGAAGCTGAAGAGGCTGAGTGAAGAAGGGTTGAGGTGGAGAAGGCAAAAGCAATTGAAGAGACTTGGCAGGTGATCACAGAGAGGGAGAGGGAGCAACAGACAAGTGGGAGTGAAATGGCTGTGAGTGACCACCCCATCATCAACCATGTGTATGTGCTTATTCCCAAGAAGTTCCTGGTCACACTGATGAAGATGCCAAGTCAAGTGAGGTCAAACCAACTGACACTGTGCAATGCATCATGCATGAACTGTGTGAAGACTCAGGAACCATGTTACACAGTCATTGGATTGAAGAGAAAATCATGCCAGAAATGTCAACACCAGAAACTAGGGTGCCAGGTGGTGGATTCCAGGAGTGAAAAGAGGAGGGGAGAGACAGATAGGTCACCCAGAGGTGGAGAGAAGTGGAAGCAGGTGAGAAGAGTGATTCCAGACAACACTGAGGATGACAATGACATTGAGATCACCAGATCTTCAATTGCAGGACCTTTGTGGGTGGTGCCACCACATTTGACTAAGCCAACCAAAATGGTTGCAGAAATTCTTGACTGTCAACTTGGCAAGATGACTGGGCTCCTTTGAGAGCTAGTTGCATCAGTCCATGACCTTTAGGCTGGTGTGACAGAAGGCAACATGGGCATCATGAAGGCCATGTTGGCCTTTCTTGACTACATCATAGTCAATGAGGCCAGCAAGGATCAAGGGGAAGGGAAAGGAAGGGGAAAGGAAAGGAAAGGAAAGGAAAGGAAAGGAAAGGAAAGGAAAGGAAAGGAAAGGAAAGGAAAGGAAAGGAAAGGAAAGGAAAGGAAAGGAAAGGAAAGGAAAGGAAAGGAAAGGAAAGGAAAGGAAAGGAAAGGAAAGGAAAGGAAAGGAAAGGAAAGGAAAGGAAAGGAAAGGAAAGGACAAGATAAGTGAGTTGGCAGGTGGTGACAGGTATACAGGGGAAGGTGAGGTCACAGGGGATGGCAAGGATGGCAAAGAGTCCAGGGGTTTGGAGGGTGTGTAGTTAGATTCTACTTGCTCATATGTTGCTCAGATGTATGATAATCATGCATGTTTTTCTTGCTGTCTATTATTGTGAGAGTTGTTCCAGCAGTCCTGGCTTTAGTGGGTACAATTCATGGAAGTGTGTGACAACTTCCAAGGAATTACCAAGTTTGGATGCAACTAACCAAGAGGTTTCCTCATCAGTTCCTTCATAACCAGCCCAATGCACCAAGTATAGCAATAGACAGTTGTGTCAATAATGATATATCTTTGAGTTGAGGACCTCAGATATTTCATACTCAGTTTCACTATCAGTGACAACTAGTGATGAAGGTAGTGCTTGTATGTGATTCAGTATCATGTTCAGTGTGGCTGGTTCAAGCTGGGAAATGTGGAATACAGGGTGGACTGAACACATGATGTCAGGGAGCCAAATGGTGAATAAGAGTGAACCAACTTGAGCAATTATTGAGAATGGTCCCAGATTCTTTTCAGAAAGTTTTTTCAAGGGTCAGGTGGACTGAAAGTACTTGGCCTTGATGTAGACCTGATCACCTACCTTGAAATCAAGGGGTGGTGACCTTCTAGCATCTGCAGGGCCTTGGTACCTTTTCTGAGCAGCAGCCATTTCCTTATGTAAGTATTCATGCAAGGAGTCTAGGTCAACTGCTAGCTCTTGGGCACAAGCTGAAGTAAGGTCTTGTTTGGGATGAATGGTTATATTCAGGTGGTAGCCCTTATTGGTGAAAAAGGGTGATATGCCTGTAGTAGTGCTGGGTGCATTGTTGTAGGCAAATTCAGCCAATGGTAACAAGTCTGACCAGTTGTCTTGCTGGTAGTTGCAATATACTCAGAAGTATGAGGGTCTGGTTGGTTCATTTGGTCTGCCCATTACCTTCAGGGTGGTATCTGGAGGTGAAGTGAAGCTTCATGTTGAGGGCTTTTCTGAGCAATCAGAAGAAGTGGGAAATGAATATGGTACCTTGGTCAGATGTTATGTGGGCTGGTACACCATGTTTAGAGAATATGTGGATCAGAAAGAGTTGGGTGAGTTCAGGAGAAGTGATGGTATTGTGAGTTGGAATGAATATTGCTTGTTTCAATAACTGGTCTACAACAACCAAAATCACTGTGTAACCAGTTGATGTGGGGAGTTGTTTGATGGAGTTCATGGAGATCAAGTTCCATGGTAATTCAGGTACTGGAAGCTGTTTCAGCATTCCATATGGTCTATGATGAGGTGTCTTGGCATGAGTACAGACCATGCAGGATTTAACATAGTTGATAACATATGTTTGGATACCTGACCATGTATATTTGCACTGAATGAGTTCAAGTGTTCAGTTTTGACCAAAGTGGCTGGATAGTGGGTGGTCATGTTTGAACTGAAGAATGTGAAGGCATAGGTCATTTGATTCAGGGATGTACAGTGAGTCAAAAAACTGTCCATATGTTTGCATGTCTTACATTAGTTATGACTAAATATGATAACCTCTAATCCTAACCCTACCCCATGAGTGTATGGAATGACATACTTACTCTTGGCATTCTATTGGCCCAAGGATAAAGTGATTTGAATAAGAATTGATAGAATAGCAGCCATTTGAAAATGACATGTCATGTGGACTTGTAGGGTGTTCTCATTGCCTGAATCAAGGATGAAAGGAGCTGGGGGGTCTTGGTATGAGAGGGTGGCAGTTGGGGTGAATTCAGGAGAGATAGAAGTAGTTGGTCCTGAAGGATTGACTAGGCTAGGAGGAGGGAAACACCTGGGGAAGGCATGGGTTTTCTCCTCATAGGTAGATGGTCTGGCAATACAACCAGATCTAGGAGGGACTGGTGGTTGTTCTCCTGACATGGTAGAATGCAGGAAGACTGCTGCAGGGTTGATGGCCCAACAGCAGAGGGAGTTGTGATTAGAAGATTCAGAAGATACTTCCTAGTGTTAAACACCAGGAAGGAGAGACTTGCTTTGTCAAAGGAGGACATTGAATGTCCTTCAAATGGTGTAAGCCTTTCATTTGTGGGGTGATGAATGTACCACAGATGATCTGAATTCTTCTGTTACACCTACATCTGAGGCAGAGGCATAGACCTTCAATGCTACACAACTGAGAGGATGACTCTGATAGAATACTATGAAGTTACCAGTAGTGGAATGACCTGTGTCCTGCTGATACTCAAGGAAGACTGAGAAACACACTTGGTAAGAGTTATGGGCAAGATACAAGGTAGAATTCAGATAAGGAATGACCTCATCAACTACTGACTATATATAACAAACAGAGGGGTAATTGACAAAATGCAAAGGGGTGTCAATGGTAGAAACTCCATTGCCACAGCAAGTGGAGCAGGGAGAGTGGATACAACCCTGTGAGTCATAAGTGGAGTACATATGTAGTGGTGTGGAGTGGAAATGGGTAGAAAGTCCTTAAAGAGTCTATGGATAATGGTTAGGTAATATCACTGGTAAGTAAAGAAAATGGAAACAGGAATGTAGGGAAAAGCTTCACAGAATGTGCTAAATCTTTGATGAGGAATTTGGTGAAACCTGTGAACTTGACTCTAGCCAGGTTCTTGGTGAAGATATCTGCAAGCTGTTTGTCTGTTCTGATATGATGCAACTCAAGTACCCTGTGTTGTTCTACACATTCTCAGATAAAGTGATAATGGATATCAATATGTTTTGTTCTTCTCTCTTGCACTGGGTTTTGTGCAAGGAATATTTGTTGTTGAGAACAGCTGAAAAGCTAAAGACAAATGAATGACTCAGTCTCATTGGTGCAAAGACTCAGATTGGTAAGTACCTAAAGACAAACAAATGATTATGGTGAGTTAGTTAAGGTGATAGAGAATGTAAGTAGGATAGGCTCACCTCAGTCTCATTGGTGCAAAGACTGAGGTGGCAACCTGCAACCATTTGAGTATAAGTACTAGTGCAGCTATGTGTAGCATAGCATTTGGTAAGGAATGTAAAATGGAGAAAATAAAGTATGCTAGTCAACTAAAGGTAGACCTGGAATCTGATTATGTCCATATACTCAACACTCCCCCTCAAGTCTAGATAACACCATTCTGCTGAGGCAAATCATAAGTGGTAAGTTCAAGTTGGATTTCTCTGTTTGTGAAGTAGTTCTTCAACTCATTACTTAGGTATTCCCCTTCTTGATCACTCCAGATGGACTTGACTTTGGTACCATCATGCTGATTAACAATGTATTTGATATGGTCCTAGAGGGCTGTGAACACAGTGCTTTTCTTCATGACAAAGGTAAGGGTGGTTTCATATGAGTAGTCATCAGTGAAAGACACATAGTACATTTTTCCCTGAAGGGAGGGAACCTGTGCAGGGCCCCACACATCAGTGTGGATCTGTTCTCCATATTTGGTGGTGCATGTTTTCAACTCAGAAGGGAAAGTGATCTGAGTGATTTTGGCCTTAGTGCATATTTTGCAGAAATTATTGTCTGGGTGGGAGATGATCTCAATGCCTTCAACCAGCCCTTTTGACAACATAGTCTGAGTGACACTAAATGATATATGCCTCATGTGCTTGTGGAGTTGCCTAAGAGTCAATTTAGTCTTTGGTGGACAAGCTATTGATGTGGCTGCACTCTTGGTGACTGAAGAAAGGCAATAGAGTCTGTCCACTTCAGGGATACAGGTGACAAGTCTTGAGGGATCAGGTGACCATATTTCACATGTTCCTTTGCTCATGTGGACTGAGAAACCAGCATTGGCAGTATGAGAGGTTGATATGAGAGTGAATGTGATATCAGGAACATACAGTGTGTCATTCAGCATGATGCAGCTGTGTCCATCCCCTTTGGGTAGATCAATGATGACATTTCCATGTCCAGTTGCATAGATTGGGTGTCCATCAGCAATATTGATGAGCCTAGGATCAATAGTGGTGAAGGTGGAGAACTTTGATCTGTCAGGGCAGTAGTGAGATGTGGCACCAGAGTCAACTATGGTTCCATGTTCCCAAGCTGGTACAGAGGTGATGGCAGCTTCAGTTAGGAAGGTTGTGAATGCAAAATTGTCTGTGGCAGTGGCTGCATTTGCAGACTGCACTGCTTTCTAGTGTGGTCCTTGACCTTCTTTTCCTCCCCCCTTTCACCAACAATCCTTCACAACATGTCCAACACAATTACAGTTGTAACACTTGGGCTTGTCAGAGTTGTTTGACCTTCAATTGTGACATCATCCCTTTGAGTTTGAAAAAGCATTGAGAGCTGAGTCAGTGGCTGCTGACTCATCTTTCCCAAGGTCATGGTGATCAGCTTCTTCAAATACTATGGAGATTATGGATTTTGGGGTAATGAATGTTCCAGTTGCTCAGATGGCAGTTGTTGTTGTGTGCAAAAGAGTGCAGAAGGATTCAGGAAGGGAGTTCAGAATCATGGCAGTAAAGTCACAATCATCCACAGGAGAGCCCATGCCAGCAAGTTCCTCTCACAGCATGAGCATGGTAGTCAGGTGACCTTTTACATTGTTCTTTTCTCCACACTTCATATTTTGTAGGCAAGCACAGACATCAACCTGCATCATGTCACTTTTGTTCTTGTAGATAGCTCATATAGCTTTCCAAATATTTGCTACCCTAGTATGGTGCTGAACTTGGATCATGACACTGTTTGGGACAGTGGCATACAACTGTTGGATTGCAAGGGCCTCTTTTTGGTTAAAGAGGTTGAGAGAGACTGCATTAGCCTCTATCTTGTCTTCAGTTGCTTCTTGGGATTTGTCAGCTATTTTTATTTTCCCATCCTTGGGATCAACAGGAAGTGACTGGGGAATTCTTACTGTGCCATTCAAGTGGTGAGCAAGTCCTTGTGCATTTAAGGACATGAGGGACTTTGTTTTAAACTCTACCCAGTTCTTCTCAGTCAACTTTGGCACTGCATAAATGCCAGAAGATGTAACAGTAGCACTGGTAGCAGCAGGAGAGCTCATAACCTGTTGTTGGGAGCAGCTGAAAAGCTAAAGACAAATGAATGACTCAGTCTCATTGGTGTGAAGACTCAGATTGGTAAGTACCTAAAGACAAACAAATGACTATGGCAAGTTAGTTAAGGTGATTGAGAATGTAAGTAGGACAGGCTCACCTCAGTCTCATTGGTGCAAAGACTGAGGTGGCAACCTGTGACCATTTGAGTATATGTAAGTACTAGTGTGGCTATGTGTAGCATAGTGTTTGGTAAGGAATGTAAAATGGAGAAAATAAAGTACACTAGTCAACTAAAGGTAGACTTGGAATCTGATTATGTCCATATACTCAACAATATTGATCCCATGTTATCTCCTTAGAGGGTAATGGGTTTTGGATTAAATTCCAACTCCATAAGCATAGAGTGGATCCAAACCACCTGTCTTGAGGTATTGGAAATGGACATGTACTTGGCTTCTATTGCTGACAGAGCAATTGTCTTTTGCTTGCAAGATAGCCATCTGATGGGTGAACTGTTGGCTAAGATGACCATGCCAGTTGTGGACTTTTGGTCATTCTTGTCAGAGGCCCAGTTAGCATTAGAGTATCCCTCTATCTTCAACTCTATCTTTCAACAATAGACAATTCCTTTGTTTCAAGTAGCTTGAAGGTACTGGAAGATGTAAAGGGTGTGATTTAAGTGATCTTCAGTTGGATTTGCAGAGAACTGCAACATTTTGATAACTGCAAGGGCAATGTCTGGTCTTGTTCCTAGCATGAGGTAGAGCAATGATCCAATAGCTGATTGATATTTTGATCTCAATCTGGGATTAGACTCTCCAGTTGATTTTACAGGTTCATATGATGCAGGTAAAGCAGTATGTATGGGATTGCATGTTTGCATGTTGAATCTCTTGATAATCTTGTCCAAATATGTGACCTGGTCAATGATCAAAAGACCTGATGAGTGATCTATTTGGAGTCACATTCCAAGATATTTGTTGGCTTGTCCAAGATCTCTGCATTCCCAGACCTTCATGAACTTTGGTTTGATTTCTTGTAGGAGTTTATGATTGTTCCCAGTAAACAATATGACATCCACATATATGAGGAGGATAATGATAAATCTCTCTCCTCTAGGGTTCTTGTGTTGGTATATGTATACTCCAGCATCTGAGAAGATGCAAGTAAAGCTAAGTGCTTTAAGGTGTTTATCAAGTTCAATGTTCCAGGCAAGTGCTACTTGTTTGAGTCCATGCAGTTCTCATAGCAATCTGTTGACCATGTGTTCCTTTCCCTTTTGCATGAAGCCTTCTGGCTGTTCCATGTATATTTCCTCATCCAATTTTCCATACAGGAAAGCAGTTTTGATGTCCAGTGCCTCTATGTCCCAATTGTATTTGGCAGCTAGGGATAATATGATTCAGACAGACTTGAATTGAGCAACTGGAGAAAAGACATCCTCAAAGTCTACTCCATATTCCTGAGAAAAACCTTTTGTGACTAGACAGGCTCATTTGCAACCATCAGACTCTACTGCATAAACCCACTGACACTTTATGGGGATACAATGTTGAGGAAGAGGGATGAGTTCCCATATGTCTCTCTTTTCTAATGCATATATCTCCTCCTGCATTGCATTTCTCCAAGCCTTTTGTTCATTGGCTGGTAACTCCAGTGTATCCTTGTACTGAACAGGTATCTGAGACTTCACTTCAACCTTTTGCATAAGTAAATAGTTCAAAAAGTCTGAACTGTGCTTTGTACTTAGCTTGTGCAAGTTGAGAAGAGCTTCCTCATGCTCATCTTCAAACTCCTTCATCTGGTTACTCCTGGAAGTGAGTTTCTCAACTTCTACTGGATGAGTCCTTTCTCCATATACATTGTTGGGTTTGAGAGGAACAGCTTGCTCTCTATTTGAATGCCAAATGTTAGAGGGATGAGAATAGGGAGTGAAGCATGTTTCAGCCTGCTTTATGGGGTTCCTCATAGGCTGTTTATGTGAAGTTCTGGTTTGTGATCCTTCAGAACTAGTCTCTACAGGAGCTTGTGCTGGTGGCTCATGTGATTGCTGAGGATTGTCACTTGGATGAGTGACTGGTAACACTGGTATCACCTCCATTGAGGGAGTGACCTCCAAGGGAGATTCCTCTTCATTGTTGGTTTTCTCAATTTCCATGTCTTGAACTGTATCTTTCTTTGCACATCTAGGAAAAATCTTTTCATCAAAAATCATGTTTGTGGAGATGGCAACTCTGCCTGTTTCATCAAGGAATCAATAAGCTTTCATTCCTGGTTCATATCCTACAAATATCATTGGTGAGCTTTGGGGTTGAAGCTTTGATCAATGTTCCTTTTTGATGAAGGCATAGGCCAGACAACCCCAAACTCAGAAGTAGGGAACATCTGGTTTCTTTTCTTGCCATAACTCTACTGGTGTTTTCCATTGTGCTCTCCTAAATGGTTGGCAATTATATATGTGCACTGAGTTTTCTAGTGCATGTTGCCATAGGTTGGATGGTAGACATGCTAAATATCTCATAGCTTCCTCCTTTTCAACCATTGTGCAGTTAAATCTCTCAGCACATCCATTCTGTTGGGGAGTATCTGGTGAGGTGAGGTGATGCTTGACCCTGTGAGAGCAAAGAAACTTGGAAAACTCAGCAGATCTAAACTCTTCTCCTTGATCCAAATGGAATCACATTAGGGTCCCAGAGACACATTTTTTAGCCCAAGCAAGCCAAGAATAAAAGGCATGAAAGGTGTCAGATTTGGATGACAAAGGGATGATGGATGTGTATCCAGAGTAGTTGTTGATAAAGATGACAACATAGTGCTTGTGATAATAAGAGTGCACTGGGAATTTGCAAAGATCTGAGTGGACAAGTTCCAGTGGCTTGGTGGCCCATTTATAGCTGATGGCAAAAGTTTTCTCAGCCATTTTCCCAAGGGCACAACCAGGGCAAGGTTTGTTCTCCAATGAGTTCTCAAAGGGAGGACAAATGGTTGCTTTTGAAAAATGCTGCAGTGCTGCTTTTGAGCAATGTCTCATGTGAGCATGCCATAAGTCTAGATTTTCCATAGATCTAATGACTTGAGTCCAATCAGCTACAATGTACAATGAAGCTCAAATGTAGTGAAGAGATCCTTTAGGTGCTACCTTATCTGACTGCAAATAAAGGTTGCCATTAGGTGCAAAGATCTTGGTGCCTTGCAGTCCTGATCATAGTGTGTAGCCCTTGTTTGTTAGCTGCATCATTGATATAACTCTCATGTGGAGTTGGGGACAATACTCCATGTCAAAAAGTTTTGTCATCTTCTCTTGGTGTTTAAACAACACTGTTTCAATCCCCAACTTGTGCACAACTGTGTTTCATTCTGCTGTTTGTGACAGCTTCAGCATAGAATAGGGCTGATAGCATATGAAATCATCAAGGTTGTGTGTGCAATGCACAGAAGCTCCTGAGACTAGTAATATGAGGTCTCCTTCCTCTTTGGTTTGTTTAGCACACGTCAAGCACATGGTAGCTCTGTCATTGAGAGGAGAATGGCATACAGCACACCCTTTGTCTTGTGATGGCAGTAGTGGCATGGAAAGATTGACCTGTGTTTGGATTGTACTGGGTCTCTTTGATGCTCTTTTGATGGCTTCTTTTGCAAACTCTAGAAGAGTGGGACTGGTGGCTGTGAAGCCCACCACCTGTATGTCAGGGTGAATGTCTCCACAATGGTTGCATACAATGTTCTCTTCTGATGCAAAGATATTGGAGGAAAAACCCTCTCCATCATGTGAATATCCATCAAACCACATTTGTGGGATGTGATAAAGTGGGATGAATTTTCCATTATAATCTTGTCCCCAGGAGAAGGAAGTGACTTATTCCTCTCCATATTGTTGGATCATTTCACAATGTCCTTTGTGATAATGAGTAGTGGGGTTATTGAGATCATGATTTATCTGCCATGAGTCATAAAGAGTACTTTCAGTACATTCAATGTCTATCCTTTTGACAGGTTGTCTTATATACATACACAATGTCTTCTGTATACTCCTGTGTACTCTCCAGAGTTTCCTCTGGAATAGGAGTGAGGATTCATTGTGCATCAGATGTGGATGGTAACTCACACATGTGTGATGGTTCATCATAGTCATATTCCTCATAATTAGAGGGATTGACCATGTCCTCATATAGCTCATCAGGGAAATTCTCAAGGGGGGACACAGACAAGTGTGCCTCCTGAACATCCTGAGAAATGAGATCTAGTTGTTGATCCAGTTCCTCAATTGTAACTCAGGAGGAACTTGCAGTGGTTTCAGCTATATCACTTGTTTGTTGGTGAGTGATTGGTCTTGTGAACAATGGAGATCTGTGTATTGATTGGAGTAAATCCACCATCCATTGTTTTCTTGTTCTACCTGGTTTGCCCAAGAAAAGTGTGTTTTGAGTTTGGGCTTCACAGACTTGCCACTTTGAATCATGTAGGTGAAATCTTCTTCACCATATCCTTCCTAATTCTCTTCATAGCTGATGTCTGATTCATAATCCTGAATCATTTGAGTTTTCCCAGTAGGATGATTATTTGTCTGTTGTCCTTGGGCTCTTCCTCATCTGTGTGGACCACCACATCCTCTACCTCATCCACATTTTGGCTGTCCTCTACCATGATGTGGTGAAGCCATTGTCCTGTTCTGTCCTCCCTGTGGACTGCCAGTCTTGACCTGTGGGGCACAGCAAACCTGCTGCCTGCTGCCAGTATAGTATACTTTCTGCTGGCTGATGTAACAAAACTCACCAGGGAAATGCTGTCTATGGCATCCTTTGAAGACACATCTAGGGTAGACATTCCTTGGTTCAAAGGTGGAATTTTGAGCCAGTTTAACATTGGATAGTCTGTTAAGGAGGGGTAGTGAGTGATTTGCTCCTCCTGTGTGTCATGGACCCTCATAGTGAGGTAGATTAATAGTGGCCTTGCCTTTTCTGGCAATTCTGTGCTGGTGTTCTCTTTGCAAATATGGAATGGTGCATGTAACAGTGAAGTTTGCATCTTTGACATTGGTTAAAATCCAGGAGACAACTTGTTCCTAATCATGTGGGAGAGCCATAAGTATGGCAATGACAAGGATTTTCTCATCAAGAGGGAATCCTGTGTCCTTGAGTCATCTGGAGCACTCTATGAGTTTGTTAACTTCATGAATAGGATTGTCCTGTGGATGAATCTTGTGTTGGAAGAGGGATCTCATTTCCACAAGTGTGGCTATTTTTCCTGGTTTTTCATACTGTGCTTTGAGTTCTGTGAGGGTTTCCCTTGCAGTGGCTTTGATATGATGCTTATAGGATCTATCAATCCTCAAGCATATAACTCCATGGGCTTGCATATCATATGCATTGAACTCAGAAATGTCCTGTGCATTGGTTCCAGCAGCATTGAGAACAGGTGTGACTTCATTGAAGATGTGGTAGAACTTCATAGCCATTGCAAATGAATCAAGAGATTCGCACCATAACTTGTAGTTTGTGCCATTGAACAAGGGTACAAAGGTGACAGAGTCTTTTGCTGCCATTTTCCTAAAACAATGAGACAAAGGCAAACCAGTTAGCAAAGGTATTCTTGTCATTGGTGCTTATGAAAGGAACAAAGGGGATGATGGGAGCTGGAATAGGAACAGGTGGAACATTAACAATGTTCCTGACTTGATGTTTTCCATTATGAGATCCAGAAGGTCTGTGGGGTCCTAGTAGTCCTTGAGTGCATTTCCATACTTTTTGAGCTTTTCATAGAGATCTTCTCTCCCTGATGGCTATTCTTCTTTCCCTTTTCCTGGTATACATTTTGGAATTGACAGAGTAGCACTGGATGTTAGTCCCTTTATATCCCAATCCTGCTTTTCCTAGGATTGTTGAAAATCTCAGGTCTGGGAAATAGTGAGGGTTATTGACTTGATTCTTTTTAGGTTTGATCCCTAGAACTGAATCCAATAAACTGGACTTTTTCTCAAGTTCTGTTTCCCAGCTGACAATCTCACAGGATGGAAAGGGTGTTCTAAAAATGGAAGGGGGGAACTCCTTATCTGCAATTCTTCCATGAGCATATACAGGATGTGCTAGGAAAGGAATACTGGAAGTAGCCAAACAGGTTTTCACAGGGAAAATGAAAGGTATACTGTGGTTTTTATCTACAAATTTCATATTTTCTTCATCATAAGTGAATAGTTCAAAAATAGAACAGAGCTCATCTGCATATGACATTGGAGTGAAGTATGGGAGCAGATATCAATCTGGGATTGGCAATGTTAAAGTGGAGACCAAAATTATCTGAGATAGACCAATCTCCAAGTTCATCAACATCCATACAGAGAATAGGTCACAGTGCTTCAAGATCAATGATTGCAATTGCCTCTGTCTTGTTGTGAGGGATAATGACATGGAGGTGAATACTGTTTAGAAACTGTGAGAAGCATTTCTGCATGACTAAGAATGGATAAAAGTAGTAGGTCTCTGCTCCATAATCCCACTAGTCATGTAGATGACCAGGGTTGACCCATTGAAAGGAATAGCTGTTTTTCATGGCTTCATAGCTAAGGGGACACATCCATGGGCAGTAGATGTCATTGGTGATAAAGAATAATGAAAAGATGTTGCCAAGACCATTAAGGTGTTCCAGGAATAACTCTGCCAGAGTAAGTCTTTTTCCAATGAGAACAAATTGTTCTCCAGGTCATTCCCTAGGATACTCTCATCCCTGGAAAAATCACCATGGTGCTGTATCTCTCTGTTCAGGTAGCCTTCCATCAGTGACATACCAATAATGGGTGAAGTTCATTGAGGAGAACTCTGCTCTTTTCAGTATTGGGCACAGTACAAGAGGTAGGACAAATGCCTCAAAGGTGTTGTAGGGATCAACTTGGTGTAGTTCCTTGTCTGTTCTCTCTCTCAATTCTCTGTAATACTCTTCTTGGGTCTTCTCATGATAATTCTCTGTGTCCAAGATGTCACTGCTTGTAAGGATTCCCAGGGAGGATATAGACAACTTCTGGGATGGAAAAGGTGTAGTTTGGAGATAAAATAATGATGACAAGTGGGGAGTTGGAGTAGGGAGTGGAATAGCATCTCTGTTCCAGAGTTGAGGATAGATGGGAGAGGGACTCCTTCTCAAGTGAGGGTGTTCACTGATGTCCTCTGTGATTCCTTCAATATTGTATGACATAGATGTGTCAGCCTAATGTATTGCTTGGTCACTGACCACTGGTCATTTTCCTGTCAGATGATGGTACATCTGGTTCTGGACTTCTGACAATGCTGTTCATTCTGGATTCATTGTTTGGAATGGAAGAGTCAGAAAGGGAAGAAGTAATGGGTCCTTGTTCTATGATCAGATTGTTTTGAAGATGAATTACCTGATACAGTACTGCAATAGGATTTCTGTTAGTATTGGTATATCCCATGAAGGAGCAAGAACTCTGGTTATAAGGAGGAAGAAGCTCAGCCCTCATATTAGTACCATGAGTGACTGTGAGTAGCAGGACCTGAATAGGGATCAACTCAAGGTGAGTCTCAAGCTGTCTAGTGGCTGAACTACTGTTTGCTAAGGCTGCAACATGATAGCACCTGGTTGTCTGTATCAGGCCAGTTTGAACCTTTTGAGGGCCATCTAATAGCATAGTGTGAATTTCATCAACACTTAGCTGTGGGTGTACTGCCCTCAACTCTGAGAACCAGTCATTCTCCTGATAAGAGGGAGGGCATCCTCTCACTGGGGAGGGGAGCACTGCAGGAGCATCAGGATCATCAAGATCTACCAGGAGGCTACAATCCTCCACAGGAGGACAAACAAGTCAATCAATCTGAACTCTCTAGTGTCTGTAACAATCTGTCACCTGAGCTGCCACTCTATAAGACTGCCTAGCAGTAGGAGTATGCTGCATCTCAATGCAAAGCATGAAGAAGGCAATGGCTGACATGGCAAAGAAAAACTCAGCTTGCCAAAGTGGAAGCTGCAAGTAAACCCATTGTACTTCTCAGAGAAATGAGAGGGACTGTAAGATACTAAGCAGAATGTGCCAGGTGAACCATGAGCCATCATCCTGTACCATCACCCAGTGGCCAATTGAGCTTTTAGATGAGTACTAGAGGATGAGCTCAGGGCTCATAACCTCTGGAGAAGTAGGTATGCAGAGGAGTGCATGGACCAGGGCTCTTGGTCCTTACTTCTACAACACAGTGGAAGTTCCAGGTAATTATCATGGAACTTACCTAGTGTTCACTTGGCACTTTCTGTAGATACTTTGAACTTGATGAATGATACTATCTGGTGCTAAGCACTGGACAGTATAGAGAGGATAAGAATGCTGATATAGAGATAGTTGTGAAGAACTATTCTACTGCTACAGCCATAGGTATGGTGTCACAACCATGTCTGGCTGACAGTCATCAAGTCTGGACAATAGATCTTATCCCCAGCTGGTATGTCATATCTCCAGCTGGTCTATTGTGTCCCTGGTCTACTTGACTTTATGAGTACTCTACTGTGTGGCAGTGCACATCATTGGTGTACTTCTGTCACTGCACACAGCATCTGTCCATTGTATGTTTCCTTTTCCTGGACTAGTCTTTGTCATCTTTATTCTCAAACTTTTGTTTGTCTTATTCATCCCTTAGTAATTTCTTACTGTACTTCTTAGCCTGGTTTACCAGACTGTGCTTTGCTGTGCTTAACTTGTAGTATAAAAGCTGTAGATACTTTGTCTGATAGACTTCAGTCTGAAATCAAACTAGTCTCTTCTCCTGACCTTACCCTTGGACTGGGACTCATGCAAGGAGGCAATGCTCCATCTCTGAGTTGTTGAACTCAAGCAGTCCTAAATCTATTTCTTGACTACTCTACCTACACTATCTGACTGAACTCACACTCAGAAATCTCCAGAGAAGACCCAGACTTGACATATGGGGTTTATAAAGTGAAATATGATCTTGTCCTATAAAAGAACTGGTCTGTGCATAATTGCTTCAACTTGTGAGTTGAGCTGCATATAGTAAGAGTCAGTTGCCATATAAGAGTTCCTCTGTCTAGTGACCAAGTAAGTATAGAATGTCATGGAACATGACAGAAGGTTCTATATAAAGATAGAAACAGATAACAGATAAGAAATGAGTCATTTGCAGTCATGCATCTTCTCATGACTCATGTATTGCATAATGGTTGATCCTAGATCCAGTGATCTAGACCTGAACTGGTATATTGGCTATATTGGTGAATGCAAGCCATTATCACATGCTGGTGACTATCACATGCTTTGAGCATATGACAAATCTCTATGTCCAAATGGTGAGCATCTGATTATGTAACCAGGGGCTTTCACCTATTTGTTCAACACTTGCTTTATGCCAGCCTTCTCAAGTACCATTTTGATATCCTTCTTTTGTTGATGCATGATCATGGTTCTTGTGATCCATGCCCTGTCATATGTAAG